>JBBGZY010000151.1:2735000-3255000 GCA_037952925.1 Lithobates clamitans
CACACAAAAATTGAACCTCCGCATTTTGGAACCCTCCCCCCTTCCGGTGTCACATTTTGCACCTTTCAGGGGGGAGGGGGGTGCATATACCTGTCTAAGACCGGTATTTGCACCCACTTCCGGGCATAGACTCCCACGGGAGTCTATGCCTCTTCCTGTCCTGCCGCGCTGTCTGCTGGGACACACACGGGTCCCAGAGACAGCATGGACCATTCAGACTCGCGCATGCGCAGTAGGGAATCGGG
This sequence comes from Lithobates clamitans, assembly GCA_037952925.1. Lineage (NCBI taxonomy): Eukaryota > Metazoa > Chordata > Amphibia > Anura > Ranidae > Lithobates > Lithobates clamitans. The sequence goes on from JBBGZY010000151.1 coordinate 2,735,246, forward strand.
AACCGGGAAGTGAAGCCGCAAGGCTTAATTTCCTGATTCCCATACCGAAGATGGTGGCGGCAGCACCCGAGGACCGAGGGACGGTTCGGCCTCGGGTGCCAACATCGCTGGACCCTGGGACAGGTAAGTGTCCTTATTTTAAAAGTCAGCAGCTGCAGTATTTGTAGCTGCTGACTTTTTAAAAAAAAATTTTTGCGGGACTCCCTCTTTAGAATCATGAACAATTTGATCTATATAATTTGGGTATAAAAAAATTGACTTAAAATTGTAAAATTGTGTGCAATGTATAGTCATTTTGTACTGTGGTCAATTTAATATGAAGAAGAAAACGTACAAATATTATATTTGCTTATTCTAAATGAAATGTTCATCTAAAAACTGTGAGCTGAAAAATCGGTAATTTAAATACTTGCTGGGGTGGCTGATCATGTGGTCATTGGAGCCACACCCAATACACTTAATAAAATTGATAAAAATAATTAAAGTGAAATGTTAAAAGATTAGTGACATAAAAAAAGCCTTTTTCACTGATGATTAAAGTTTAAAAATAAAGAATGGTGTTTTATAGTTTAAAGGAGCAACGACCCCCCTCCCCCTTTCTTTGACACGGGTTAAATTGCATGGCTTGTGTGTGAACAGCTGTATTGTCATGCAAATTGAGAGAGCTGAGTGATCTGAAAGTAAAACACCTCCTAATAATCTATATTTATATGTGTGTATTAATGGTAATCTTTGTTTTCATAGAAGAAACAGTTTTTGAAGAGTTTTCCAATGTGCTCAGTATGGTGAAGTATAACTTTCCTGTATTGTTCATGGAAGTATTGTTCTAAAGTGTTTCTATTTTCATATGTGAACATTTATGAGTTTTATTCCCCCCCCTAGCTAAATATTGGTGCAGTCATCTGAGTCTGTACTGCCCTTAGCAGTTTCTTGTTCCTATTTACAACATAAGGTGCTAAACTTTTTTGTTGTGTTATGATCTGACATATATGAGCTTTGAATTTTAACGAGTTTCGATGCCCAAATTAAGTGTCTCGTGTCTTAGACTACGTTTCCACTATAATGACCCCCAAAGTCACGTGATTCAGAGACTCTGGAGTGTGACTTTGGTCCAACTTTACAGTCTCTAGATCAGAGTTGTGTATGTCAGTGTTACTACATTGAGTGTTAAGATTACTTATTATATTATATATATTATTATATTATTATTATATTATTATATATCTATTATTACGATTTTAAATTAGACCTGTCACAGATCTTCAGCTTTTCTACATATCTGTCTCCTCTATTCCCAAAGATTAGCGGGTATGCTGGTATTACATAGTAGGTGAGGTTGAAAAAAGACACAAGTCCATCAAGTCCAACCTATGTGTGTGATTATTGTATTGGCATTTAGTTCCAATGCTATAACTTATAAGGTCTGCTGTTGTATCTTGTCCCACAAAGCTTATTTTAAAGACTAGATTAAACCTCCTGTTAAATTGAATTAACTACATGCCCAGCCAGTACTGCCTTTTCAAGCTGAAGCAGATTGCCTTAGGCTTTGCATAATAATGTTCCAAGCAAGTCTGCCTTTGTGTCTCCAAGTGTATTTCAACCAGTTTCCTGTTTGGTGACACCATGCAACTTCACTAATCTTATAGATTCCTGTGTGACTGTTTGCATGGCTACTCCTTTCTAGCTGTCTTGTGTATCTTTGTGTATCTGTCCCAGTGTCTGTGTGTTTCCGGGCACACACCTGTCAGCTTGAATTTTACTCCCTACTGTTTAGTGATCCCAGCACCTCAGCTCTGCAAAGGATTCTCATTTGTCCATTGGCCCTTAGTTCTAGGTATCTGCCTGCCTGGGTGAGTAAGAGGGCCGCAACCGGGGAACTGTCTGCAGCACAAACCATCTCTACCATCAAGAACTATGGAGAAGACAAGGCAGTTCCTTAGACTCTGCGCCTCGGCCCTTTCAAGGGACCTCACCATTGTTGCATGTGCGGACATGCTGCGTTCTCCCCAGATAGTACCATTAGGTATCCTTCCTGCCTTAGAATTATTATTATTATTATTCAGGATTTATATAGCGCCAACAGTTTACGCAGCTCTTTACAATATAAAAGGGAGACAATACAGTTACAATACAATACAATACAATACAATAGGATTAAGAGGGTCCTGCTCAGAAGAGCTTACAATCTAATAGGGTGGGGCAGGTGGTACAAAAGGTTGTAACTGTGGGGAATGAGCTGGTGGAAGTGGTAGGAGATTAGTTGGAGACGTGATAGGCTTTCCTGAAGAGATGAGTTTTCAGGGATTGCCTGAAGGTAGCAAGAGTAGAGGACAGCCGGATAGATGGAGGTAGCGAGTTCCAGAGGATGGGAGAGGCTCTGGAGAAATCCTGGAGACGAGCATGGGAGGAGGAGATGAGAGAGCTTGAAAGCAGGAGGTCTTGGGAAGAACGGAGAGGTCGATTTGGGTGATATTTGGAGACAAGATTGGTGATGTAGCTCGGGGCAGAGTTGTGAATGGCTTTGTATGTTGTGGTTAGAATTTTGAATTTAATTCGCTGGGTGATTGGGAGCCAGTGAATCCTTGTACACATCAACTGTATCTTGTGTACCTGACTTCCTGTGAACCCTGAACCCCTTGTACTGCACTATACTCCTGTCATTCTTGTAAATCCTGTATTCTGTGCTCTCTTGTCTATGTTCCTGTAGGATCACTGATCCAAGCCATACGTGATAGCCCCCCCCCCCCCCCTCTGAGAAGCCTATTGTTCATGCTAGACAGTTTAGTTTAAATGACAGTTGAATAACATGTTATACTAAATGAGAATGGTTATTCTTTGTATTAAGACGTTTTTCTTTTCTTCTAGGTCTTATTACCTCTAGAACATAGATTTACTTCAAAAAAACTCAACGGTTTTATGGACATTTTTGTTAATGATCTAATGTTGGACTAACAATCTGAGTGACGCCATCTTCAAAAATATCCCCCCTCATTCCTTGGCTTTATAACATCAGCCACAAACAGCATTGATAGAAAAGAGTGCTTTCAAAAGCTTTTTAGATGTTTGAAGAGCTTTGATATTATCATGTCAGCTGTCTAAAAAAGTCAAAGCTCAGTTTGCTATAATTGCAAAAAGATCTGCACACCTACTGAAAGTTTCTTGTCATGTGGACTGCGAAGGTCCTGCAGAAAAGCAGATTATGTATGAACATTGGATGCGTTCTTAAGGTGTTGCAGTGGAGTCTTATGGACTAGCTGTTAAAGTTACAGCGGAGGAATCAGCTAAAGACTTGGCGTTCATACATTGTTAGACCAACATGTAATTGTTATTTTTAGACATTTTTGTATTTTTATATTTTTGTTTAGCCTTGACAAAGAAGAGATTTTTCTGCAGAAGTAAATTGGGTACATAAATTAGGAGGAATATGAACTAGAAAAATAAATATTTAAACTAAGATTAGGCAGTTAGAGGGAGATGATGGAATTTAGAAGTGATTGATAGGAATTGTAATTGTACCTTCTTATCTTTAAAAATGCCATTTATGTTAGGTTTTGTATATGTTACGGGATGATAAACAGGACAAATAGATAAGGGTGAATCTCCCTAACGGGGGCACAAGCAGCATTCAAAACTGGCAAGCAGAGGCACTAGACTCTGTGAGACCTCAGGAAAAACCTAAACATGAGGCCCCACTCACGCCCATAACGGGAAAAATAATTCAAGCAATCCGATAAAATTTTATCTTTTTTTTTTTTTAATTCAATCATTTTTTTTGAGATTTTCACATTCACAAAAAAATTTCAATCCCAAGAAAAGGAAAAAGACACAATACACAGCATAACCTAGTATACATCAAAGTGTTTCTTGCAAAATGATTACTTAGATCCGTTAGAATACCGACAATCATATCTATACTTTAAACAAAAAGTGTATTCTTAGCCACAATCAAGCGGAAGAGCACCGCCCCCACTCTCAGACCACTCATCTAGGGTCTAACTGTGGCAATGATTGGGCTCGGCGCCTCCCTCCTCGCTTTCTTCCCTCCACCCTGATATGTATACCAGTACAACATTTCATCTTTAACCCTTTATTCATCAATTGTGAAACCAGCTTTCTTTTACCCCCTACTGCCTACCATGCTATGTGAATGTCGGCTGAGATCGCGGCAATCGCTCCGATAGATCACAATTAGTGGGGATCGGTGTATAACACGCACCCACGATTTTCCCCTGATTTTATACGCCGATAAATACGGTAGTTCTGAAAATTCTATTTATAGTATCAAGTATCTCTGCCCAATACCTAAACAGTTTTGGGCATCTCCAGAATTTGTGTATAAGATCCCCTGTCTCTTGACACTTTGGGCGCTTAGCATCTGATCTATGGCCAAACTGGAACAGCCTCTTAGGAGTGTAGTGAGCTCTATATATCAAAAACAGGTGCGCCATTTTCTGTGAAGGGGAAACTGACACCAGTGGGCCCATTTCTAATATCCTCCTCCACCGTTGTTATTGCCCCTAAATCCTCTTCCCGTCTTCTCTTGTTTTTAACTGACCTTCCCCCAGAAATCATTTTACTACTAATCTGTTCATATAGATCTGAAACATGCCCTTTGGTTGTTCCCACCTTGATCAGCCTTTGAAGGAGAGGGGCTCTACACAATTCCACTGCTTGTGTTTTGAACTGAGCATGTAAAGTGTGTCTGATTTGGAGGTACCTATAGAATGAATGGTTTGGTATACCAAATTCTCTTTATGATTCTGCAAAGGTTTTCAGCGTACTGATAAAAGTTATCGTTGGCGGATGAGACAATGGAGTTGGGGGTGAGTCTGGACTATGACAGAAGTCCCACCACTACTGGAGAGGAGAAGAATCACAGCTGGGATGTGAGTTTATTTGATAGACGAGCAGTACAAAGTTTTCAGTTGTAGTATAGAGTAGGAGTTGGGATGGGTGCTGTGCTGGTAATGAGTACAGAGATAAGCAGGAGGGTGTAGAGGCAGCGCTATATCCTAGGGAGGGTGGAGGCTCAGGTACCCTGCCAAATGTGCCCATCAAGTGGGTGTCAGATCCAGCTACCTGATTTCTACTGTCTGCTAGCACATGCTTCATATTAGTAGCTGGGAAATCCTGTAACATCCACTCTCAATAGCCAACATACACTCCTGATATGTGTGTGAGATGGGAGGGTGACCATCCTCCAAGTGCCTTTCTTTGTTTATAACCTGGCCCCCCTTTCTCCCATCTAGCTCACCACCCACAGCATACACCATCAGGACCCACCCCCTCCTCTGCTGGGGGACAGGATGTGAGAAGGACGTGGGAGCTGATCGCAGGGTTGAGGCAACGGCTGCGCGGCTCACATCACTCCGGTGGAGACGCACTTTGCGGCAGTTTCAAGAAGCAACCCTTCCCCTAACCAGCCAAGCGGGGACTCGACTAGCTTTAGGTCAATTGATTCTTTTGCCCCCCCCCCAAAAAATCAATACACACTGACCCCCCCCCCGCTCCTCCAGAGATCAATGGATGCTTCAGCTGGTGGCCCTCACTAAGATCGGACAAAGTGAACTCCACGGCCAGAAAGAGGAGAGGGAGGTGAAAGACGGGGCCAGTGCAAGGATTTTCTACACAGCAAAGGGGCAATTTGGTGCTGCCACCCCCTCCCTTCTCCTCCACAGTGTAATGCACAGTGTAGTGGTAAGGAGAGTGCAAATTCCCCCCCAACTTTACCCTTTCAGCCAAAATCGTCACTCCCATCCGTCCAAAAATAATAATCAGCACTAATTTGTACAACCTCCCCTCCCCCCGGCACAGATCCTCTCTCCCCCTTCCAGAACAAATCCCCCCTCCAATCACAAATCTCCTTCCCTCTTCTTCAGCACAAATCCTCCTCCACCATCCCCAAATCCCCAGTCCCAGCACAATCGCCCCTTCTTCCCCATCCTAGCCCTTATGCCCACACCCCTCAATTCCCCCCTTCTAGCACAAACCTCCTTCCCCCCCCAATACCCCTCTCAGAATAAATCCTCCTCCACCCCCAAATCCTCCCTCCCAGCACATCCCCCCCCCATTCACCCCTTTTAAATCTCTCCCCCGGCACAAATCCTCTCTCCCCCCAATCTAGCATATATCTTCCTCCCGGTTTAAATCTTCTCCCCATTTCAAGCACAAATCCTCTCCCCCAAATCCCCTACCAGCATAAATCCTCTCCCCACTTCTAGTACAAATCCATACACCCCCCAATCATAGCACAACCCCTTCTTCATCCCCATTAGAGCAGAACTCCTTCTTCCCCCATTAAAGCTCAGACGCTTCTCTCCCCCCCATTACAGCACAAACCCTTCTTCCCCCTCTTTAAATCCCCCCCCCAATCCCTCTTCCTAGCAAAAATTGTCTCCCCACTTATAGTACAAATTCATACCCCCCATCACAACTCCTTCTTTCCCCTATTACAGCACAAACCCCCCCCCCATTACAGCACAAACCCTTCTTCCCCCTCTTCAAAATCCCCCCCAATCCCTCTTCCCAGCAAAAATCCTCTTCCCACTTCTAGCACAGATCCTCTCCTCCAAGCTCTCACCTCCAGCACAACTCCCCCAATCCTGGGTTAAATTCTCTCCCCCCATCTTTCCCAGCACAAATCCTCTTTCCCCCAAATCCCCCCACTCCAGCACAAGATCGCTCCACAGATCCCATCCAAATCCCACTTCCCAGTACAAAATCTCCCCCCCCCAAACACAAATCCTCTCCCCGTCTTATCCAAATCAATCAACACATCAATACTTCGCAAATGTTCCGCTTCTTGTGGGACCTTCCTGAGATCAGAACAAAATCCTGCAAATCCGGACTAAGGGCCAGTTCACACCGGCATGCAGTACAAGAAACCAGCGTTCGGTGTGCGTTTCCCGCACTGCATTCCAAACGCACTGCAGTTGTGATCTATAGTGGGGGTCAATGTTAGCTTAATGACACAAATGCAGGTCACAAATGTAATGCGTTTACCTGCACCGGATCGTATGGTAGAGTAGTACCAGTGGATCCTATTCCTGTGTGCCTTATAACTCTTGGTGTGGTCTGGCACAATTTCAGCTCATTCAGAAGAATGGGCTGAAATGGCGCTGCACCTGGAATGCATGTGAATCGCACAGGAACGCACAGTGTGCTCTTGTGCAATTCATGGTGTGAACTGGCCCTAAGTCCTGGAGCCCAGTGCAGAAAAAAGTTCAGTCACCTGGGTCCACTAACTTGCTTGCAGGGGGGGCACTAGTGTGGGCACCTGGGGCGATTGCCCTGCATCTTTAGCAGGGTGCCCAGATGCCATGATTGTCCCCTGTGTACCAGCTAGGGTGTCCTTGATTTGGGGGTGGGGGGCAGTGAGTGATATGATACTGTATGTGCTTGGGGGGGCGCTTTGGGAGGAGAGAGTACTTCAGAGGTGATGGTCAGATTTTATATCCAACTCCCCCTTGTAGCACAATTCCTTTCTCCTCCCAAAGTGCCACCAAGCACATACAGTATCCAATTACCCCCCCATATCACTGCAAGTATTCATCTTTGTTAGCTTGTCGACCCCCTGCAAGTGTCCTCTTCATCATACTATAGTATAACAATTACATACCTCAGATCAGCGCGGCAGATCATGCACATCAGTGTTCCTCCTCCCGGCTCCTCCCCCTGTCTGTATACAGGAAGGAGGAGGAGCCGAGGACAAAACCGACCAAAGCACGACGATATACGTCGGCACAATGGCACAGCTGCGCAAATGGGCGTACGGGTACTTCCCCTTTAAGACGCGGCCGCATTCTCCGTGACTGTGCCCGTGGGACCCGCGGACTCGATGTCCGCCGATGTCCCGCAATCGTGTCATGGAGCGGCAGAACGGGGAGATGCCTATGTAAACAAGGCATTTCCCGTTCTGCCTACTGACATGACAGAGATCACTGCTCCCTGTCATCGGGAGCAGTGATCACTGTCATGTCAGTGGTAGCCCATCCCCCCCCCCACAGTTAGAATCACTCTCTAGGACACACTTAACCCCTTCATCGCCCCCTAGTGTTTCACCCCTTCCCTGCCAGTGTCATTTATACAGTAATCAATGCACATTTATAGCACTGATCGCTGTATAGATGACAATGGTTCCAAAATAGTGTCAAAAGTGTCCAATGTGTCCGCCGCAATGTCGCAGGCATGATAAAAATAGCAGATCGCCACCATTACTACTAAAAAAAAAATTAATAATAAAAATGCCATAAAACTATCCCCTATTTTGTAGACGCGATAACTTTCGTGCAAACCAATCAATATACGTTTATTGCAATTTTTTTTTACCAAAAATATGTAGAAGAATAAATATCGGCCTAAACTGAAGAAAAAAAATGTTTTTTTATATATTTTTTGGGGATATTTATTATAGCAAAAAGTAAAAAATATTGTTTTTTTTTTTCAAAATTGTCGCACTTTTTTTTGTTTATAGCGCAAAAAATAAAAACCGCAGAGGTGATCAAATACCACCAAAAGAAAGCTCTATTTGTGGGGAAAAAAAGGACATCAATTTTGTTTGGGTGCAACATCACACGACCGCGCAATTGTTAGCGAAGCAGTGCCGAATCGCAAAAAGTGTTCTGGTCAGGAAGGGGGTAAATTCTTCTGGGGCTGAAGTGGCTAAACCTAAAATTTGTAGTTAAAATTGTAGTTTCCCCTATTATTTACATGAAAGTAGTTCTAAAGGCAGAAGTTTTTTTTACCTTCATACTTTCTGTGTGTTAAGGTAAAAATCCTTCTGGGTGCAGCTCCCCCTCCCAGCCCCCCCTTATACTTACATGAGCCCCATCTTGATTCAGAGAAGTTCACAAGAGCAACAGTTCTCCCAGGTTTCTCTCTCCTCATTGGCTCACACAGCAGTGGGAGTCATTTGCTCCTGCTGCTGTCAATCAAAGTCAGTGAGCCAATAAGGAGAGAGTGGGGGCGGGGCCAAGCCACACCCTGTGTGTGTGAATGGCCAGTGTTCATTCATTGGAGTGTGGCTCAGGAGCGAGCCTGCTGGAGTGACCCCACAGCAAGAGTCTTGGGGAAAGGAGTCAGGATTACTAGCGGGGACCAAAAAAAAGGGGGGGGGGATTTAAGGCTTCACTGTGCAAAATCATTACAAAGAGCAGGTATGACATGTTTGTTTTCTGTTTTTTTGTTTTTTTTTCTGTTCAAAGTTTTTTATTGAACATAATCAAGGAATACATCAACAAATAATCTCAGCTGGACATTAGAGAACAAAACTCACAGTGCATCTCATGTGAAAATTATACAAACAATTCAGAGTATAGTGAGTTCAGGGAATTGCAATCGTAAGTTAGATCTACAGAAGATGCTGACAATTGAGAGGAAAAGTCCCAATAAAGTAACGGAATTGAACAAAAACATTCCTCTGGGAGCGAAGGAGACAAAGTCCGTAAGGAAGGTCCAGTCAGCATTTTTTTGTTTTTTTAAAGTTGCATCTTTTACTATAACATTAACTCATTCAATTATATTAGTAGCACTGAATTAAAGATGGGGTTGTACATTGCCATTCTTGACTTGGATATCAGAGGACCTTGTCCTAGGCTTCATTTACACATGTGCACTGCCCTTTTGTAGATGTATGATGGTAGATTTAATTCTTAATGACACCCCTACGGATCTTGCTAATACATATGTGTTTGTGCATGCCGAAAACCCAATGTAGCACAGTACCACACTTTTTTGGTACTGTGTGATTTTTAAAATTTGTCGGGCACCATTTTTGTGCATTTCTCCCACGTGATTTGTGAGAACGTGCAGAAAAAAATTAAAAATTTGCCTGCATTCAGGTGCAAATACAGTGGAACCTTGGATTATGAACATAATCTGTTCCAGGAGAATGCTTGTAATCCAAAGCACTCGCATATCACAGCCAGTTTTCACATAGAAGTCAATGGAAACAAAGATAATTAGTTCTGCATTGACTTCTATTACATGCAGTACCGCATGTGGCCAGAGGTGGGGGGGGCGCCGGAGAGCCTTGGAAATACTCGTATTTCCGAGTGATTCTGAGTATTTCTGAACGGCTCCGAACGGTTCTGAGTTTCCCTGGCGCCCCCAAACCTCTGGCCAAATGCGGTACTGCACACCCCATTAGCTTGAATTCTGCTCGTTTTGCGAGACAACACTCGCAAACCAGGTCAGAACTTTAAAAAAAAAGTTGCTCATCTTTCAAAACGCTCGTTAACCGCGTTACTCGTAAACCAAGGTTCCACTGTATGTTTCTTTTGGTTTAAAAACATATTTGTTGTTAAGGCTCCATTAAACCAAAAGAAATGTATTTGTGCTTGAATGCAGGCTGTTCTGATAGACAAAGCTGGGACATTTCTTAAGCTGCTAGACACCAGTTCCACCACATTCAATTGGCCGATCACTAAGATGGGCTTCCTCACTGGCCAATAGGAATGTGCAAGAGGCAGAAATATGAGGGCAAACCTTGGCAATATGAGGAAGTTGTCAAAGCTTTGCCTGTCAAAATGACCCAAAACCTGACCCTAATGGGGTTTTTTTTTTGGTGGCTGGTTTAGATATAAGTACATCTACGGTATGAGCCTGAAATTTATACCTGAAGAAGTTTTTTGCTTTTTAAACAGTCTTTTTCAAACATTCCTTCATCTCCCAATGCGATGTAATGGAATGCAATGCGATGTAATGGAATGTTACAATAGTGTACACCATGTCTTTTCCTCTTTCTGTTTTTTTTTCCTCTTTTTCTCTCTCACGTTTTTCTATCTCACTTTTTTCTCCCTCACTTTTTTCTCTCTCACTTTTTTCTCTCTCACTTTTTTTCTCTCTCACTTTTTTCTCTCTCACTTTTTTCTATCTCATGTTTTTCTCTCTCCTGATGAAGTTGGATCTGATGGATGTAGTTGTACATAAATTTCTTCCTCTCTATCCGTTCTTTTCTCGGGTCTCTTGGCTGTTCCAGGCGGAATCTGACATTTCTCAAGGCAGTGTCTATCACCATCAGGATGTCGGTGGATATTTCCGGAGTTTTTTTTGTGCTCTCCGTTGTATAATTCTCAATGGCGATCACCTTCTCCGCACCCATGAGTCTAAATTGTTTCTCAATCTCCTGGTAATCTCCTTTCGTTTTGAAGGTGAGGACAATGATGGGAACAACACCTGAAGAAGAGAATGTAGTGAGCATCTCAAAGTTTTTAGTTTTTAGTATTTTCCTCCCTACCTCCGCGGTCTGTAGTACTCCCACCCACTAGTATCAGATGCTGAAAATGTCACATTGGGTTAAGCGATTCCTATAATACTATGCCATTTTTTACCTTGACCACCAAAGTATTTTTAGATCTTTTTCATTTATTTACTTTTAAAGTTTATCATAATAAAGTAGAACAAAAGTATAGAAAAAACTTTTTTTAAATTTTGGATAGAGTAAGGGGGAGGGTTATAACCCCTATAAGGTTTTTTTTTTTTCGCTATCTTTATCCCATTGGGGAGATTTCCATTCACTTCCTGTCCCATAGCCAAAACAAGAAATGAGAGGAAATCCCTGAAAATAATGGGAATTCCTTGGGGCACCCCAGGTCACCAAAATTGGAAGATTTCCACTCTATTACTTTTCTGGACAACCCAAAATTTGGGATTTTCTTTTACTTTTACAAACAGGATAAAAAAATAAAAAAAAGATTTGCCTTTAGTTATACTTTCAGTTCAATGTTTTTTATTGAATTTTGAAAAGTGAACAACAAATGTAACATCACATATTAAGCTCTAACGAGCAGGGCCCTCTGATCCCTCCTGTATAGATTTGTATTGTAAGTGTACTGTCAGGTATATCGAGAGTTGTAAGAAATAAAAAACTCAGACTCAGAGCAGGGAAGGGGGGGGGTAGTGGGCAGGGTTGTAGTGGGCGGGGTTGTAGTGGGCGGGGGGGGGGGGGGTTGTAGTGGGATAGAAGTACATTTTTTTGTTTCTTTGGTATAGTTAAGCAGGACGGTATGAAATGGAAAAGATGTTATTGAATTGTATTGAAACCTGCATATGATGTAAAGATTAATAATTAAAAAAAAGGAGAAAAAAAAAAAGTAAGTGTACTGTCTGCCCTCATGTTGTAAAGCGCTGCGCAAACTGTTGGCGCTATATAAATCCTGTATAATAATAATAATAATCATATTAGAATACGCTCATTTTCAAGCATAGTAGTTACATTGAATAGGGTTTTACAGTATAAACAGTGCAAGTACAGATGTACGTCATACATATGGATTATGAGATGTTACTAAAAGTGCAAATGATTAAAATTTTAGAGTAGACAGAAAAGTGAAGAAACAGTAAGAAGAAGGGCTCAGGCTTCCTTACAAAAGGGATTGCTGTTGATTACTTTAGGACGTATTTACCATTTGGAGTCTAACTTGTAGACTATGGTCCATGCCTTCCACTTGCGATAGAACACTTGAAGGGATTGGTTTATACCAGCTATATATATTGCCCAGGTGCATTGGGCATGAACTTCAGAAAGATTCGGAGCCGTAGATTGTTAGTTATACTTTAAGGTCAGAAGTTTGATTATATGCACTTTTTGTTATGGATTAGTTGGTTTAAGTTTGGTCCCATTCACTTATCAGATAGCCAAAAGAAATGATTGCACCAATATTGACACTATTGAGATATATATATACAGTCAGGTCCATAAATATTGGGACATCAACACAATTGTAATCTTTTTGGCTCTATACACCACTACAATGGATTTGAAATGAAACGAACAAGATGTGCTTTAACTGCAGACTTTCAGCTTTAATTTGAGGGTTTTTACATCCAAATCAGGTGAACAGTGTGGGAATTATAACAATTTGTATATGTACATCCCACTTTTTAAGGGACCAAAAGTAATGGGACAATTGGCTGCTCAGCTGTTCCATGGCCAGGTGTGTTATTCCCTCATTATCCCATTTACAGGGAGCAGATAAAAGGTCCAGGGTTCATCTCAAATGTGCTATTTGCATTTGGAATCTGTTGCTGTCAACTCTCAATATGAGATCCAAAGAGCTGTCACTATCAGTGAAGCAAGCCATCATTAGGCTGAAAAAACAAAACCCATCAGAGAGATAGCAAAAACATTAGGTGTGGCCAAATCAACAGTTTGGAACATCCTTAAAAAGAAAGAACGCAGCAGTGAGCTAAGCAACACCAAAAGACCCAGAAGACCACGGAAAACAACTGTGGTGTATGACCGAAGAATTCTTTCCCTGGTGAAGAAAACACCCTTCACAACAGTTGGCCAGATCAAGAACACTCTTCAGGAGGTAGGTGTATGTGTGTCAAAGTCAACAATCAAGAGAAGACTTCACCAGAGTGAATACAGAGGGTTCACCACAAGATGTAAACCATTGGTGAGCCCCAAAAACAGGAAGGCCAGATTAGAGTTTGCCAAACAACATCTAAAAAAGCCTTCACAGTTTTGGAACAACATCCTATGGACAGATGAGACCAAGATCAACTTGTACCAGAGTGATGGGAAGAGAAGAGTATGGAGAAGGAAAGGAACTGCTCATGATCCAAAGCATACCACCTCATCAGTGAAGCATGGTGGTGGTAGTGTCATGGCGTGGGCATGTATGGCTGCCAATGGAACTGGTTCTCTTGTATTTATTGATGATGTGACTGCTGACAAAAGCAGCAGGATGAATTCTGAAATGTTTCGGGCAATATTATCTGCTCATATTCAGCAAAATGCTTCAGAACTCATTGGACGGAACTTCACAGTGCAGATGGACAGTGACCCGAAGCATATTGCGAAAGCAACCAAAGAGTTTAAGGGAAAGAAGGGGAATGTTATGCAATGGCCAAGTCAATCACCTGACCTGAATCCGATTGAGCATGCATTTCGCTTGCTGAAGACAAAACTGAAGGGAAAATGCCCCAAGAACAAGCAGGAACTGAAGACAGTTGCAGTAGAGGCCTGGCAGAGCATCACCAGGGATGAAACCCAGCGTCTGGTGATGTCTATGCGTTCCAGACTTCAGGCTGTAATTGACTGCAAAGGATTTGCAACCAAGTTTTAAAAAGTGAAAGTTTGATAGATGATTGTTAATCTGTCCCATTATTTTTGGTCCCTTAAAAAGTGGGAGGCACATATACAAACTGTTGTAATTCCTACACTGTTCACATGATTTGGATGTAAATACCCTCAAATTAAAGCTGAAAGTCTGCAGTTAAAGCACACTCTGTTCATTTCATTTCAAATCCATTGTGGTGGTGTATAGAGCCAAAAAGATTCACATTGTGTCGATGTCCCAATATTTATGGACCTAACTGTATATATGAATATATATATATATATATATATATATATATATATATTTATTGACAACCCCCCACCACTACCACCGCCAGAGACGTACTAGGTAAAGAAAGAGGTACAGTTCACCCCCTTGGCATTTTCCATGTTTTGTTGCCCCACAACCTGGAATTAACATGGATTGTTTGAGGATTTGCATCATTTAATTTACAGAACATGCCCACAACTTTGAAGATGTGTTTTTTTTTTTTTTATTGTGAAGCAAACAACAAATAGGACAAAATAACAGAAAAAGTCAATGTGCATAACTATTCACCCCCCTAAAGTCAATACTTTGTAGAGCCACCTTTTGCGGCTATCTCAGCTCCAAGTCGCTTTGGATAAGTCTCTATGAACTTGCCACATCTTACCACTGGGATTTTTGCCCATTCCTCCTTGCAAAACTGCTCCAGCTCCTTCAAGTTGGATGGTTTGGGCTTGTGAACAGCAATCCTTAAGTCTGACCACAGATTTTCTATTGGATTGAGGTCTGGGATTTGACTAGGCCATCCCAACACATTTACATGTTTCCCCTTAAACCACTCAAGTGTTGCTTTAGCAGTGTGTTTGGGGTCATTGTCCTGCTGGAAGATGAACCTCTGTCCTAGCCTCAAATCACACACAGAGTGCTACAGGTTTTACTCAATATCCCTGTATTTAGCACCATCCATCTTTCCCTCAACCCTGACCAGTTTCCCAGTCCCGACTGCTGAAAAACATCCCCACAGCATGATGCTGCCACCACCATGTTTCACGGTGGGGATGGTGTTCTTTGGGTGATGTGAAGTGTTGGGTTTGTGCCAGACATACAGTCAGGTCCATAAATATTGGGACATTGACACAATTTTAATCTTTTTGGCTCTATACACCACCACAATGGATTTGAAATTAAATGAACAAGATGTGCTTTAACTGCAGACTTTCAGCTTTAATTTGAGGGTATTTACATCCAAATCAGGTGAACAGTGTAGGAATTACAACAGTTTGTATATGTGCCTCCCACTTTTTAAGGGACCAAAAGTAATGGGACAGATTAACAATCATCCATCAATCTTTCACTTTTTAATACTTGGTTGCAAATCCTTTGCAGTCAATTACAGCCTGAAGTCTGGAACGCATAGACATCACCAGACACTGGGTTTCATCCCTGGTGATGCTCTGCCAGGCCTCTACTGCAACAGTCTTCAGTTCCTGCTTGTTCTTGGGGCATTTTCCCTTCAGTTTTGTCTTCAGCAAGTGAAATGCATGCTCAATCGGATTCAGGTCAGGTGATTGACTTGGCCATTGCATACCATTCCACTTATTTCCCTTAAAAAACTCTTTGGTTGCTTTTGCAGTATGCTTCGAGTCATTGTCCATCTGCACTGTGAAGCGCCGTCCAATGAGTTCTGAAGCATTTTGCTGAATTTGAGCAGATAATATTGCCCAAAACACTTCAGAATTCATCCTGCTGCTTTTGCCAGCAGTCACATCATCAATGAATACAAGAGAACCAGTTCCATTGGCAGCCATACATGCCCACACCATGACACTACCACCACTATGCTTCACTGATGAGGTGGTATACTTTGGATCATGAGCAGTTCCTTTCCTTCTCCATACTCTTCTCTTCTCATCACTCTGGTACAAGTTGATCTTGCTCTCATCTGTCCATAGGATGTTGTTCCAGAACTGTGAAGGCATTTTTAGATGTTGTTTGGCAATCTCTAATCTGGCCTTCCTGTTTTTGAGGCTCACAAATGGTTTACATCTTGTGGTGAACCCTCTGTATTCACTCTGGTGAAGTCTTCTCTTGATTGTTGACTTTGACACACATACACCTACCTCCTGGAGAGTGTTCTTGATCTGGCCAACTGTTGTGAAGGGTGTTTTCTTCACCAAGGAAAGAATTCTTCGGTCATCCATCACAGTTGTTTTCCATGGTCTTCTGGGTCTTTTGGTGTTGCTGAGCTCACCAGTGCGTTCTTTTTTTTAAGGATGTTCCAAACAGTTGATTTGGCCACACCTAATGTTTTTGCTATCTCTCTGATGGGTTTGTTTTGTTTTTTCAGCTTAATGATGTCTTGCTTCACTGATAGTGACAGCTCTTTGGATCGCATATTGAGAGTTGACAGCAACAGATTCCAAATGCAAATAGCACACTAAGAAATTCATTCTGGACCTTTTATCTGCTTCTTGTGGGTGAGGGAATAACACACACCTGGACATGGAATAGCTGAGCATCCAATTGTCCCATTACTTTTGGTCTCTTAAAAAGTGGGAGGCACATATACAAACTGTTGTAATTCCTACACCGTTCACCTGATTTGGATGTAAATACCCTCAAATTAAAGCTGAGGATCTGCAGTTAAAGCACATCTTGTTTGTTTCATTTCAAATCCATTGTGGTGGTGTATAGAGCCAAAAAGATTAGAATTGTGTCGATGTCCCAATATTTATGGACCTGACTGTAGCTTTTTCTTTGATGGCCAAAAAGTTTAATTTTAGTCTCATCAGACCAGAGCACCTTCCTCCATACATTTTGGGAGTCTCCCACATGTCTTTTCGCAAACTCAGAATGTGTCATTTTGTTTTTTGCTGAATGTAATGTCTTTCTTTTGGCCACTCTGCCATAAAGCCCAACTCTATGGAGCGTACGGCTTATTGTGGTCCTATGTACAGATACTCCAGTCTCTGCTGTGGAACTCTGCAGCTCCTCCAGGGTTACCTTAGGTCTCTGTGCTCCTCTCTGATTAATGCCCTCCTTGCCCGGTCCGTGAGTTTTGGTGTGCGGCCGTCTCTTGGCAGGTTTGCTGTTGTGCCATGTTCTTTCCATTTGGTTATGATAGATTTGATGGTGCTCCTAGGGATCATCAAAGATTTGGATATTTTTTTATAACCTAACCCTGACTTGTACTTCTCAACAACATTGTCCCTTACTTGTTTAAAGAGTTCCTCGGTCTTCATGGCAGTGTTTGGTTAGTGGTGCCTCTTGCTTAGGTGTTGCAGCCTCTGGGGCCTTTCAAAAAGGTGTGTAATGTAATGACAGATCATGTGACACTTAGATTGCACACAGGTGGACATCATTTCACTAATTATGTGACTTCTGAAGGTAATTGGTTGCACAAGAGCTTTTTTATGGACTTCATAACAAAGGGGGTGAATACATACACACATGCCAATTATCAGTTTTTTATTTCTGAAAAATAGTTTTATGTATATATTTTTCTAATTTTACTTCACCAACTTAGACTATTGTGTTCTGATCCATCACATATAATTAAGATTAAAAAAACATTGAACAAAAGGCTGTAATGTAACAAAATAGGTAAAAAGCCAAGGGGGGTGAATACTTTTGCAAGGCACTGTATGGCGGACTCTGAGGTTCTTTATAATTAAGGCAAAGTATGTGTTTTGTTAAAGGAGTAGGCAGCTCCTATATTTAAAATGTATATGCAGCGTTGGAAATTTGAGAGACCAACCAATGGTTTTAGAGTCCAAGTGGGTTTATTCCACCATAGAGATTCAAGATAACAAACCAACTTAAAAAAGTGTCAGCTAATGATTCAGTGGAGGGACAGGCAGTACAAGGCCTTAGTCTCTTCAACAACCCTCAGGATCTTGACCAGCAGCTCAATAACTTCGCAAGAGCCAAATAATTGGTAGCACTGATGTAAAAAGAATATCAACAAAAGAAAAGGGTAGATAGATTGGTGTCACCAAAAAAGATCTTCACACGGGAATAAGTTACCTGTCATTTTTACACAGTTGTCCAAAAACGTTCTCAGTTCCTCCATTTCTTCAGAATTTATCAGCTTTGTAGCTCTGAATAAGAGTAAAACAACACCATGTATATCAATGTACAATGGATAAGACAATTGAAGGAACTTTCTCAGCTGTGTACATGCAAAAATGTGTTTATTTAGTTTAAGCAAAAGTAAGTTATGTAAAAAAAAAAAAAAAGCTGCTCTGTTTTGTGTGTGTGTGTGTGTGTGTGGGGGGGGGGGGGTTGTGTTAGGAGGGGATTATTATTTCATTCAGGAAACAGCTGACAGTGCTGCACATTGTAAAGGGCATAGAAACATGTGCTATAGGCACAATGCATTGACATGCACCAACCTGAAGGCATTTCAGAAGGAGCCCCTGATGATGTCCGATCGAACGTAACGCGTTGAACAACTGAGTCTTCAGTGTTTTATGTATCAATAAACTCTTAAAACTGTTTCCTTCTTATCCCATGTGTCATTTGGTGTTTGGATGTCATTGTGGAGTGTTAGTGTCCTGTCTGATACCACATCGGAGACACATGCAGAGGAGATTCATGCAGCAGCTGTCCTCCTGCAATGGGGATTGGATTTCTGTGCGAGTTATACCTCTATTCTGAGCTAAATATACATCTGAGTGTGAGGTACTTGGTCTGATGAGTGTCCTACTTACCTTTCAGTAATGGGATCATTATCTGAAGGGTTTGGATACATACTACTGTAGATGTCACTATTTATAGAAGATGGGTGACTGGATTTGAGAGGCTATTGGACTCGTTCTCATACAAATATTGTTTGGTTAGGACTTTATGTGTATACACCTTTTTTGCACCAGTTAGACTTTCCACATTTGATTTAAAGCATTTATTATATATACATATTTATTGCTTGGTTTGATTCTTATATGTACAGTATATCTATATGCACATGTAGCCAGGAGCTGGTTAAGATTGTCAACTCTATCAGGGAACACTCTGCAGAACTTGTTACAGTGTGATTGTTCACTCCAGTGTTCAGCCTGGACCCTATGTTGTCATGCCCAGAATGCAGAGTGGAGCAAATGATCATGGGACATGTAGTCTGAAGAGCCAGGTTTACACTGAAATCGAACTGCCATAGATTACAAATACAAGCTGTTTGTAGAAGGAGAACAGAATGCTGGGGGAGGTAATATAAAGCAAGCACGGGGATCTGATCCATTGGCGGCTGGTGCTCAAAATCTTTTGGGGGGGTGCAAACAAACTGAGAAATACTGAACCCCCCCCATCAATTGCAGCCTCACTGTGTTAATCAAATGCAGCCATTGTGCCCATCAAATACAGCCACTGTGCCCATCAATTGCAGCTATTGTGCCCATCAAACGCAGCCACTTGTGCCCATCATATGCAGCCACTTGTGCCCATTATATGCAGCCACGTTTGCTCATAAAATGCAGCCACTTGTACCCATCATATGAACTTCCCCCCACAGTGCACAGTTCTGGCAGACCTCCCTGACTTACCCCGCCAGGCAGCAGCTCCATGTACTAGAGTGACCTCAGCTTTAGCGCGTGTCTCCTTCGCTCCTCTTCCTAAGCGCCAGGCATCCAATAGGGCAACCTGGCACTTTGACCAATCAGAAAACAGGTCTGACGCCCTGCCTCCTGATTGGTGGGGAGGAAGGTTAGTTTGAAAATAGCCAAAGTTAATTCGCTATCATCACACAATTGGGTGGGATCAGGGCGCACTCTCTGTGCCCTGAGCCCACCCTATTTTGAAGCCTATCAGAGCCTCTGGCTCTAATCAGGTGCTTCAAAATGTACTACCCTCTCCTGCCCTTGCCATAGGAATCCATGCCTCCTGTGTCCTGAATGGGATGAGGGGTGGCACCTGTGCGCCCACAGTGCACGGGCCGCCACTGATGGGATCTCTCTGTTGGGACCACAGCCTGGATCTGCAAGCAGTGACTCGGACAGTAGATTGTGCTGTGGCCGGGTTGTGGCCTGTGCTATGGAGAGAGAGTCATCGCGGGTGGGTGCAGGTGCATCCGCTGCTAATAACATCTGGTTGTTTGGTGGCAGTCTGGAGGCCACCTTCATCACACCCACTCCAGATCCAGCTGGACGGCAACGCAGTGCAAAGCCAGACCTTGCAGGGGCCTGCTGCAGTGTCTTCACACCTCTCTTCAAAACCTCTCTTCAAAACAGAAGGTCACTTCTCTCCACACTGAGAGAATCTAGTGTACATCTTACTTGCCCGGACACATTATGCCCATCTTAAAGAGCCTGCAGCAGATGTCACTTTAAAGGACTACAGAATATACCCCCCCCCCACAAGGGATAAAAACTCTTAGTGCCTACTTAGGCCCACACAACAACCAAGGACTCTGTTTGTTAGAGAATAGGGATAAGGAGAGTTGTTTGCTTAACCACTTCAGCTCCGTATATGTGCAGTGGCTGGGTGGGAGCTGGTTAAAAAAAAACTTTTTTTCTTTTTTACCTTTTTGGAAGTGCTAAGTGTACTTCCATTCCACCCAGGCTGCGGCGCTAGGACCTGTGTGTGTCCCAGAAGACAAGCTGGCCATTCACAAAACGCCCCCGCCACGCGACTCGCCCATGCGCAGTAGGAAATCGGCGGTGAAGCCTGAAGGCTCCACTGCTGGTTTCCCTTAGATAGAATGGCAGCACCTGCACCCAATCTGATGGACTTTGTAGCTGCTGACTTTAAAAAAAAAAAAATTTGCAGCTGGAACACCGCCTTAAGTAATGACAAAGTTATCGCTGAATAAACAGGCTCATAGCAGAAATGTGAAAATTGCTCTGGTGCATACGAGGTAAATGGTGTGAGAGCGGTGGTTGAACATTACCAATCCATGATTTCCTTCAGTTCTGAATGTATCACCATCATCAAATCAGCCCCTCACCTAATTCTGGGAAAACAAACTGCTCCAAGGATGCATCATCCAACATAAGAATCACTTACCTGTACACAAAGATGGGGACGAGGAAGTCCGTGAAATTCGGGTCCATTTCTGAATTTTCTATGGCCTCCATCATAGTGCTGTAATTTGTTTTCCAAATAACTTTCTGTCCAATGGGGATGACGTTTCCTGCAATTGAGAAGACACAGAGAATGGGCTACAACAATAATTTGGAGTCCAAAAGTATTTATTCAATTTAAATAATTCAAACAAAATCTGCATGTGCAGCCAATGCGTTTCAAAGGCTCACAGTTTCCTCCTTCTTCAGAGCTTAGGATAAATAAATTGTGGATTTGGTGAGTTAGGAGGAATTCGAAGCTGTGTGGACAGTATGTAGACACACTCATCAACAGCTGGTTGTTACAGCCTTAGGTGAAACTTTTTTGGTGACAACCATCTAAGAGGAGAATTCCCTCACTTTGAAGAATTCCTTCACCTGAGCGTTCAGATTTTCTCATCATTAAGGATTAAAAATAAATTTGTCCCCTTTAAACCAAACAAATGTTGTACATGTTCATATTTTTTTTTTCATAGGACTGAACAAAAGATACAAATTATCTAAAAAGAACCATTATGGAGGGAAAACTCCATTTGTTGTTGCCACCATACCAAATATATTGTATATAGAGAATGAGTACCCCCCCAGGTACTAAGAAACTTTAAGGGCGAACTTTTGAAGATAGGATATTTTCAAAACATAGAAAAATGTATTATTTCATAAAACAGTGTAACGGTCAAGGATAACAACCATACACAAAGTGATACATAATATCCATATATAGTATATGAGAAAAAAACGATGCTTCCATGTTTGACACAATGTTTGCTCTGCTGTATTCTAGAAATCGAGACTTTGCCTTCTCTATGTCAGAGCATCTCCAACTATCATCTTCTTCATTTCCCTGAAGAAGGGATTTATCTTGAATCTCCTGAAACGCGTCGGACCATAGAAGAAGCGCTTTTTCTCATATACTATATATGGATATTATGTATCACTTTGTGTATGGTTGTTGTCCTTGACTGTTACACTGTTTTATGAAATAATACATTTTTCTGTTTTGAAAATATTGTGTCTTTAAAAGTTCGCCCTTAAAGTCCCTTAGTACCGGGGGGTACTCATTCTCTATATAGAACAAAAGATATCGGGATGTCAGAGTTCCTCTTTACAGAGATTTAGACATAATTTGGTTTATGCAGGAATTTGAATATTTGGTATTAAACTATTATAATTACTCATGTTTACTTACAAAAAAGGTGTATTTGTCCTCTTATTTAAAGTAATACCAAAGGCTTTTTTTTTTTAAATAACATACAGTACATGTTATACTTACCCGCTCTGTGCAAGGGTTTTGCACAGAGCAGCTCTGATCCTCCGGTGCTCTGGGCTCCTCCCCCCTGACGAATGCTGCTTGCTCTGGGGGCACTCATGCAGGCTCACTCCTAAACCCCACTCTGTGTGTCCATAAGACCTACAGAACAAGTATTGGCCCCGCCCCCTGCTCCCTCCTCACTTGCTGTTATTGACAGAAGCAGGAGCCAAGACTCCCACTGTTGTCTCTGAGTCCAATGAGGAGGCAGAGAGATGGAACAGCAACGCCTTTCAAGCAATTGCTGGATCAGGCCCAGGTAAGTATTGGGTGGGGGGCTGCGCTGGGGAGCTGTATACTGAAGGTTTTTTATTTTCTTGCATAGAATAAATAAAGGTAAAAAACATTCAGGCTTTACAACCACTTTAAATTCATTTACGCTAAAGTTGATTCTGGAGATCAAAGCCACAGCTGGGAGTTCCTCCCTGAGATGTGACAGTTGCTGCCCTGTCAACTGTCCAACCTGATGGTGATAAACCAAATATAAGGTAGGTCAGAGAGTCCAAAAACCTTTTCTTGATAATAATATTGGATCAAAAAATGCATTTCAAGGGCCTTACAAACGTCCCCTTCTTCAGTGATCTGTTGTGGAAATTTTATGAAGATGTATTTTAATATGTATTGTCATAGTGTCTCCCAGTGTTAGTTCTCCCGCAACCCCCTCTAAAGGGCTGGCTGGGGCAGACTGACACTGGTTGAGATCCGTTAGGTATAGGGATAGGCTTTATGTTCATATCGAACATGCGTTCGACTCGAACGTTGGCTGTTCGCCACTTCGCCGAACAGCGAACAATTTGGGGTGTTCGCGGCAAATTCAAAAGCCACGGAACACCCTTTAAAAGTCTATGCGAGAAATCAAAAGTGCTAATTTTAAAGGCTTATATGCAAGTTATTGCCATAAAATGTGTTTGGGGACCCGGGTCCTGCCCCAGGGGACATGTATCAATGCAAAATGAAGTTTTAAAAGGGGACGTTTTTTCGGGTGCAGTGATTTTAATAATGCTTAAAGTGAAACAATAAAAGTGTAATATTCCTTTAAATTTCATACCTGGGGGGTGTCTGTAGTATGCGTGTAAAGGGGCGCATGTTTCCCTTGTTTAGAACAGTCTGACAGCAAAATGACATTTCAAAGGAAAAAAAGTAATTTAAAACTACTTGCGGCTATTAATGAATTGTCAGTCCGACAATACACATAAAATTTCATTGATAAAAACGGCATGGGATTTCCCCACAGGGAAACCCCGAACCAAAATAAAAAAAAATGCGTGGGAGTCCCCCAAAAATCCATACCAGACCCTTATCCGAGCACGCAACCTGGCAGGCCACAGGAAAAGAGGGGGGGACGAGAGAGCGCCCCCCCCCTCCTGAACCATACCAGGCCACATGGCCTCAACATTGGGAGGGTGCTTTCAGGTAGCCCCTCAAAGCACCTTGTCCCCATGTTGATTGGGAGAAGGGCCTCATCCCCACAACCCTTGTCTGGTGGTTGTGGGGGTCTGCAGGCGGGGGGCTTATAGGAATCTGGAAGCCCCCTTTAACAAAGGGAACTCCAGATCCCACCCCCCCTGTGTGACCTTGTAATGGGGTACAAATGTACCCCTACCATTTAAAAAAAAGTGTCAAAAAGGTTAAAAAAACACATGAGACGGTTTTTGACAAGTCCTTTATTAATTTCTTCTTCTTTCGGCTTCTTCTTCCATCTTCTTTCTTCTGGTGTTCCTTCGGTGTTCTTCTTCTTTTTGCATCTTCTTCTCCATCTTCTTCTTACTCCGCTCTTCTCGTCCCACACCTTCCTCCAGGCTTCTTCTCCGCTCCGTCCGCACGATCCTCCTCAGTGGGAGTCTTCAGCCGTGTGACGCTTCGCTTCTTCTGACATTTCTTACATAACGGAGGGCGGGGCCACCCGGTGACCTCGCCCTCCTCTGATGCACGGGAACTTCACGGGACTTCCCTGTGGCTTCCTCTGACAACACGGGGAAAGCCACAAGGAAGTCCCGTGAAGTCCCCGTGCGTCAGAGGAGGGCGGGGTCACCGGGTGGCCCCGCCCTCCGTTATATAACAAATGTCAGAAGAAGCGAAGCGTCACACGGCTGAAGACTCCCACAGAGGCGGATCGTGCGGACAGAGCGGAGAAGAAGCCTGGAGGAAGATGCAGGACGAGAAGAGCGGAAGAAGAAGAAGATGGAGAAGAAGATGAAGAAGACGCAGGGAGAAGAAGAACACCGAAGCAACACCAGAAGAAAGAAGATGGAAGAAGAAACCAAAAGAAGAAGAAATTAATAAAGGACTTGTCAAAAACCGTCTCTTGTGTTTTTTAACCTTTTTGACACTTTTTTGTGAAATGGTAGGGGTACATTTGTACCCCATTACCAATTCACACAGGGGGGAGGGATCTGGGGGTCCCCTTGTTAAAGGGGGCTTCCAGATTCCGATAAACCCCCCGTCCGCAGACCCCCACAACCACCGGGCAAGGGTTGTTGGGATGAGGCCCTTCTCCCCATCAACATGGGGACAAGGTGCTTTGGGGGGCTACCTCAAAGCACCCTCCCAATGTTGAGGGCATGTGGCCTGGTATCATTCAGGAGGGGGGGCGCTCTCTCGTCCCCTCCTCTTTTCCTGCGGCCTGCCAGGTTGCATGCTCGGATAAGGGTCTGGTATGAATTTTTGGGGGGACCCCACGCCATTTGTTTTTTAAATTTTGGCACGGGGTTCCCCTTTAAATCCATACCAGACCTGAAGGGTCTGGTATGGATTTTGAGGGGGGCCCCCACGCCATATTATTTTAAATTTTGGCGCGGGGTTCCGCCTTAATATCCATATCAGACCTGAAGGGCATGGTATAGAATTTAGGGGGACCCCCAGGCCATTTTTTTTTTAAATGTTGGTGCGGGGTTCCCCTTAGTATCCATACCAGACCTGAAGGGCATGGTATGGAATTTAGGGGGACCCCCACGCCATTTTTTTTTTCATTTTGGTGCGGGGTTCCCCTTAGTATCCATACCAGACCCTAAGGGCCTGGTATGGAATTTAGGGGGACCCCCACGCATTTTTTTTAAATTATTTTGGTTCGGGGTTCCCCTGTGGGGAAATCCCATGCTGTTTTTGGCAATGAACTTTTAAGTGTATTGTCGGACCGACAATTCATTAATAGCCGCAAGTAGTTTTAAATGACTTTTTTTCCTTTGAAATGTCATTTTGCTGTCAGACTGTTCTAAACACGGGAAACATGCGCCCCTTTACAGGCATACTATAGACAGCCCCCAGGTAAAAAATTTAAAGGAATATTACACTTTTATTGTTTCACTTTAAGGAAAAAATGGACATTTTTAAAACTTCTTTTTGCATTGACACATGTCCCCTGGGGCCGGACCCGGGTCCCCAAACACTTTTTATGACAATAACTTGCATATAAGCCTTTAAAATTAGCACTTTTGATTATTCATGTTCGTGTCCCATAGACTTTAACGGTGTTCGCGTGTTCGAACAAATTTTTTGCCTGTTCGCATGTTCTGATGTGAACCGAACGGGGGGGGGGGGGTGTTCGGCTCATCCAAAGTTAGGTAGTGGAAAACTTCCTGAGGTTGGAGAGAGGTGTTTGTGGAGTGAGGATATGTCTGCTGGCGAAAGGGCCCCTGTGCGATGCACAGACATCGTTCTGGGGGGGTGTCTTTGCTCTGCAAACACATTATCGGTTTAGCAGATGTGCGCTCGTGTCACCCCTGTATGCCTGATCAACATATTTATGGTGTCATGGACATACACCTGTGACTTCCTTTGTGTGTGTGAATAAAAGCCGAGAGTCTCTGCCCATTAAAGCAGTTGATTTCAGCGATGGAGCTAACAACATCAGAGAGGTGACTATGTCTGTTTACTGGGGAAAGGGGAGACATGGGTTATTTAAAGATGCATTATAGCATTATGCTGAAAGGGCACTTATTAGCGCAAGAATATAGTGGGTTTATCCACGACAGGCAAATTGAGGAAAGCTGGAAGCCGCACACCGGTATAATGATGAATGCTTTATTTAAACAGCTGAATCATGAAGAAACACAAAACATAACAGCTCTGAGCTATGAATAAGCACTCATCGTGAGTGTGAAATGCGTCAGCTGTTTTTGTATGCTTCTGCTGTTATGTTTTGTGTTTCTTCATGATTCAGCTTTTTAAATAAAGCATTCATCATTATACCGGTGTGCGGCTTCCAGCTTTCCTCGATTTGCCTGCCTCATCTTGCATCAGCCAGCACCTGGGACTCTTCCCTCTTGAAGGACAACACTATACTGGCTTTCATCTCCCCTGGTCTGCGCCTACCTGAGCGGTGGGACCCCTCTCTGCGTAGCTTGCATTTCTGGATTTATCCACGAGAGATCTGGTGTTGTAAGTAGTAGGACTCATTGACTACACATGGTGAAGTCCATGTCTGGTCAGTGATGTCACCCGGGAGACCTTACCCCTTTGTTTACTTTAGTGTCAGGGACTGGGAGATATCATTTGGTGTGAGCGAAGGAGATTGGATTGAACATGTCTGTTGCTCAGCGTTTTTTCTTTTCTTTCAGCGGGTGTCTCTGCATCGTTGGACGATGTGATTAACGATAGATGTACATCATGGGTCATTTTTGGTTTTGTTTTTGTTATTAACCACTTAAAAACTGGCCCATAGCCAAATGACGGCTACAGGGTGGTTGCTTAACTCTGGGAGGGCGTCCAGGGACATCCTCCCAGAATTCTGCTCCTAGGGCGCGCACTCGAGAGCATCCGTGACCGCCAGGTCCAGAGGACCCGGCGCATCACGGATCTCTGTAAATGGCCGCTAATCGCGGCCGTTTACCATGTGATCGCTCCGTCAAATGATGGAGCGATCACATGTAAACAAACCGGCATCATCTGATGACGCCGGTTCCTCTCCTCCCCTCCTGTGTACCGATCGGTACACTGTGAGCGGAGATTGGGATGGGTGGATGGCTGCAGCGTTGTGGGCTGCATCTGTAGTGCCCACAGCGCTGCACAGAGACATCCAGCCATCCATCCATCCATCCATGCTCAGCCATCCCTCACTACTCTGCATGCCCTGCAATGCTGTGCATTACTCTGCAATGCCCTCTGCTATGCCCCACAATACCCCTGCAATACTCTGCCATACCCTGGAATACCCCCGCAATACTCTGCCATACCCTCCAATACCCCGCAATACTCTGCCATACCCTGGAATACCCCGCAATACTCTGCCATACCCTCCAATACCCCGCAATACTCTGCCATACCCTGGAATACCCCCGCAATACTCTGCCATACCCTCCAATACCCCGCAATACTCTGCCATACCCTGGAATACCCCGCAATACTCTGCCATACCCTGCAATACCCCGCAATACTCTGCCATACCCTGCAATACCCCGCAATACTCTGCCATACCCTGCAATACCCCGCAATACTCTGCCATACCCTGCAATGCCCTGAAATACCCCACAATACTCTGCAATACCCCGCAATACCCAGCCATACTCTGCAATACTCGGTGATACCCAGCCATACTCTGCCATACCCAGCCATGCTCTTCAATACCCCGCAAACATCTGCAATACTCTGCCATAACCCGCAATACTCTGCCATACCCAGCCATACTCTGCAATACCCCGCAATACCCAGCCATACTCTGAAATACTCGGTGATACCCAGTCATACTCTGCCATACCCAGTCATACTCGGGTCATACTCGGCAATACTCTGCAATACCCAGCCATGCTCAGCCATACTCGGCCATGCTCAGTCATACCCAGCCATGCTCAGCCATACTCAGCCTCTGTATGTGGCCAGACTGTGGAAGTCTCACACATGTGGTATCGCCGTACTCAGGAGAAGTAGGAGAATCTATTTTGGGGGGTCATTTTTGGTATGTACATGCTATGTGTTAGAAATATTGTATAAATGGACAACTTTGTGTTAAAAAAAAAAAAAGCGTTTTAACCACTTCCCGCCTTCTGTCAAACAACGTCCTTGACTTTGAGCGGGGATATCTGAATGATGGGTGCAGCTACAGGCATCATTCAGATATCAGCTTTTTCAGCCGGCGATTCCCTATACCATAAAATGATCATAGCAGCTGTTACACTGCTTGATCGTTCTTACGGGAGGCGAGAGGGGACGTCCCCCCCTCCCGCCGCCCTCCGGTGCTTCTACCGACTCACCGCTATGATCAAAGCCAGGATCTTTTTTTTTTTTTTATTTCAGGCACAGCCTAGAGGTGAGATGTGGGGTCTTATTGACCCCATATCTCACTGTAAAGAGGACCTGTCATGCCATATTCCTATTACAAGGGATGTTTACATTCCTTGTAATAGGAATAAAAGTGATCAAAAAAATTTTTTTTGGAAAAAAGTGTCAAACTAAAATAAAAAAAAGTAAAATGAACAATAAAAAAAAATAAAAATTTTTTAAAGTGCCCCTGTCCGTGTGCTGGCATGCAGAAGCGAACGCATATGTAAGTCCTGCCCACATATGAAAACGGTGTTCAAACCACACATGTGAGGTATCGCTGCGATCGGTAGAGCGAGAGCAATAATTGTGGCCCTAGACCTCCTCTGTAACTCAAAATTTGTGACCAGTAAAAAATTTTAAAGCGTCGCCTATGGGGATTTTTAAGTGCCGAAGTTTGGCGCCATTCCACAAGCGTGTGCAATTTTGAAAGGTGACATGTTAGGTATCTAGTTACTCTGGTTCATCTTTCATATTATGCAAAAACATTGGGCTAACCTTACTGTTTTGTTTTTTTTTTTAAGAAAAACTTTTTTTTTCCAAAAAAAACGCGTTCGAAAAATTGCTGCACAAATATCGTGCGAGATAAAAAGTTGCAACGACCGCCATTGTATTCTCTAGGGTCTTTGCTAAAAAAACATATATAATGTTTTGGGGTTCTATGTAATTTTCTAGCAAATAAATGATGATTTTTACATGTAGGAGAGAAATGTCAGAATTGGCCTGGGTGCTCCAGAATGCCTGAAGGTGCTCCGTGCATGTTGGGCCTCTGTATGTGGCCACGCTGTGTAAAAGTCTCACACATGTGGTATCGCCATACTCAGGAGTAATAGCAGAATGTGTTTTGGGGTGTAATTTGTGGTATGCATATGCTGTGTGTGAGAAATAACCTGCTAATATGACAATTTTGTGAAAAAAAAACAAAAAAAAAAAAAACTTGATTTTGCAAAGAATTGTGGGAAAAAATGACAACTTCAAAAAATTCACCATGCATCTTTCTAAATACCTTGGAATGTCCTCTTTCCAAAAGGGGTCATTTGGGGGGTATTTGTACTTTTCTGGCATGTTAGGGTCTCAAGAAATGAGATAAGCCATAAGTACTTCAGGTGTGATCAATTTTCAGATATTGGCACCATAGCTTGTGGATTCTATAACTTTCACAAAGACCAAATAATATACACTAATTTGGGTTACTTTTACCAAAGATATGTAGCGGTATAAATTTTGGCCAAAATATATGAAGAAAAATTACTAATTTTCAAAATTTTATAACAGAAACGAAGAAAAATTTATTTTTCTACAGATTTTTCGGTCTTTTTTCTTTTATAGTGCAAAAAATAAAGAACCCAGCGGTGATTAAATACCACCAAAAGAAAGCTCTATTTGTGTGAAAAAAAGGACAAAAATTTCATATAGATACAGTGTTGCATGACTGAGTAATTGTCATTCAAAATGTGAGAGCGCCAAAAGCTGAAAATTGGTCTGGTTATTAAGGGGGTTTAAGTGCCCAGTGGTCAAGTGGTTAAAGGACCTGTCAAAAACTGTGTGTTTATTTACTATTATTTTTTTTTGTGAATACATATGGGTACTACAAACCCCTTACACATTTATATGGGTTAGGAGCTGGTACCTCATTATTATTGTTAATATTATTATTATGAAAGGGGGCTTCCAGATTCTGATAAGCTCTTGGCTTGGGGAAGGGGCCCTTGTCCATATCATTTAAAGAAAAGAGACGGGATATTCTTTAGGGAAGGAAAGGCTTAAAAAATGGCACTCTAGACACAATAAACAAACACTACACCCAAGTGTGCTCAATAATTTCTCTAGAAACTCTCACTCATTCTTCAGTGTATCCTCTGCTTCTATCCAACCACAGGCTCCTTCCAAATATAAAGGTAACACTTTAAACGACTAAGAAATGGTGAAGGAGCACAGGATCCAATGTCCAAGAATCACTTTTGGAACAAAATCAGCACTCGATTCAGAACCTTCACACATGGGTGTTCCTCTAAATCTGTGGTGACAGGTAACTCACTGGTTGTGGCTAATGAGCTATCCTCAATTTCATCCCTTGATAACACACAAAGAGACACTAACACTTTCACCCACTCCTCACACATCACAAAGTCACCCTTTACAGAATTGCCAAATTCTCAACACCAGCAAGGGCAACAAATTGACACACCCGCACAAAATGATACCCAAATGAATACAATTAAACCTTTCTTCATACTCCCTTACCGAATATGAGACACAACTTCTCATGAAGGGCCTAGGTTTCTGTTCTAATGCAAATATTGACAAATTCAAGCTTATAAAAGATTTACAATTGTTTGCCCGAAAGTTGACACTCAAGATTATGTTCAACAAAGAGGAAAAAAATTGCACTCAGTACCCTAACAAGGATGAACAAAAAGCCATTGACCAATTCATTTCCCTCTTGGAGGAAAGCGATCAGACTGATCTGATAGACTGCATTAACTTGGAGCACCTTTTGCAGAAATGTGATAAACCTACAGAGGAATCTACATCTCATGGATCCTCACTCAAGAAAAAAATCTGACCGCTTTCCCCCACCTAGCACTAACCCTAATGTACCAGCTTTTCTTATATTAATGGAGAGAGGATACACAAAAACCTGCCTTAAAAAGACCTACAAAAGAGCAATAAGGATCACTAGAAATGAATTACTACATGGCAACAAAATGGATGAAAATAAGGACAACTGCCTATTGTAAAACCTGTGGGGTGGCCTATTTAATGGTCTTTGATTGCGGCTCTTTTTATGTTGGCAAGATTAAGGTTGAATTCTTGAGAAGAATCTATAGATATATACATAGCATGTGAACCTGCAATCCTGAACTACCCTTGGGTACACATGTCCTAGCTCTACATGGTGGTATTTTCCCTATGGTCAAGTTTTTGGCTCTCAATCGGATCCATCCCAGACCAAGAGGTGGCGATTGGAACAAGCTTCTCCTCCAGAGGGAGCTGACATGGATCCATCGACTCAAAGCCACCACATTTCCAGGCCATAACGAGGCAGCCAATTACAAACCTTTCCTGGAGTGATTCATATCAAGAGGGATGGATAAATAATTTCCCTTTTAAGAGATCAATCAGACTCTTGTCAACATATTAAATATTCTTGCTTTTATGGGAATCCTATTCCCTGTAACCTAATTCTCTACACATATTTGCTTTCAGATGCCCTGAACTGTGGCTGAATTGGTCCTTCCACCCTTCCCCCCCTTTTCTTTTTTTTGTTTGTTTCTGTTTTTGGTTTTGTTTTGTTTTTAATTGGCTTCTACTCCATTTTGCTCTGCTTTTTTATTTCACTTTCACTTTTTGGTTCTACTATTCTGCTCTTCAGTTCTTTCTTTCCTTTTTTTCTCTTTTTCTTCAGCTTACTGTAATCTCCTCTCCATTTTCCTTCTTCCCCCTGTTGTGAATTCATGAAGAAACATATTTTATATTTCCTGGCAGAAACATGAGAGATGCTTAGGCCTCAAAAAGCAGATGAACTGTTGCCCTTTTGACATTTAGGACAAAATGGACGTTCTCATGTTTGACCAAGTCTTTCTCTACTTCTTCAAATAGTGAAGACTTTTACAAGCATGTATTGTAAAGGAAACTGTTGGAACAAAGACTGCTCTTGTCACAAAACAAGGAAATATTTACATGGTATTGTGAATAAACAAAAGCTGCCACAGGACACAAGGTTATGCAGACAATTCTCGCCTAGAGATAGCCTCACTTGGTTAACCTATTGTGTGCAAGTGGTGGACTGTTTAAATAGCTAACACCTTGGCTAACAAAACTCATTGTATGAACTTTTAGGATGGTTTAGACAAACAAGTCATTTCTAAACACCCAGTGGGAATGTTCAAGGTCCATCTCAACACGTTAGAGAAAGTTGAATATTGTGCCAGTCAAAAATATTTTAAGGTATCAATAAGGTTATTATAAGTCATGTTAAACTATCTCTGACATTGTAGGTCACAGAGACATTATAATGTTGGCATCTGCGGACCCAACAACTTTGCTATGAAGAAAATGTATATGAAAGTGTGATTTTATAAGTAGAAGTGTTTTAAGAAACAAATTAGTAT
The DNA here is from genome assembly GCA_037952925.1 of Lithobates clamitans. Lineage (NCBI taxonomy): Eukaryota > Metazoa > Chordata > Amphibia > Anura > Ranidae > Lithobates > Lithobates clamitans. Next base: position 2,768,028 of record JBBGZY010000151.1, read on the forward strand.
TAGGAAAAACATATAATCATGATTATAATTATATAAGATTGTAACCTATACTTAGATAAACAAATGTTCAGTGGAGATACCAGAAGTTATACAGGTATCCATATAGATAATCATTTTTATGTAGTATTGATGAAAAATATAACAATGTGTGTATTTCCTAGATAGACCAGTTTTACAGATATACATTTATAGAGATACAGTTATATAACCAAGTTATGTAATGATGATTAATCAAACTTATACTGAGTGTATTTTACATTAGACCGAGTACCAGAATATTTAAAGGTATATACTTATCCTTACCATTATACACATTATGAAATTAAAACGTATTAATTTAAAAGGATGGACTCAAAACACGTGTGAGACACCTGGTGGTTGAAGGTGGTATTATTTGAACTCACTAAATTTCCAGAGGAAGTTAATCATTACGCCTCCTAACCTAATGGGAAGTGAGCCACCTCCTTTTGGGCAGAGCCATTATAATTTTTATGGTCTTATTATCTGAAATGGTATTTAGAGGCAAGGAAGATGGCAGAAGATGAGGGGAACGGAAGGAGGAGAGAGCTCAGGAGGAAGCTCAGGGATCCACCCTGAGGGGGGACACTGGGAGACACACACACTCCCAGACTGACACTCATGCACCATGCATGAATACATATCTTTACATTTATGAAAATTCCTCAACACCTAATACTTAGAACTCGGAGGTCACAAGAAGTAAATCCTCTTTAGGAGTATCCATTTTGAAACTACGGCAGCCATCTTAACTCTGGTAACCAGCCAATAGGAACTGTAGCCATCTTGGAATGGGTAATTATGTCATGTTGATTTTATCTTGTATGTTCTCTCAAATATTGATATGTTCTCTCAAATATTGATGTATTGAATATTATACAGTTGATAATCATTCTCCCAAATCAATAACCGCCTTGTAGATTTTTCTCTAAAGATTCAAATTTTTCATTATATTTTTATTTTTGCATATTTGCCACATTTATTGACAAAACAAATGTCTAATTTATTTCACAATTTTAACCACTTACTTACCTGCAGCAAAGTAACGGTTGCACGTGTGAAATACAGACGTTCTGTTTAATTGTCAAGTTCATAAGGTTATTGATTCTACTGAAAAGTTATCATGGTGGTATTAGGTCATAGGGACGGTACGCCCATTTTGCAAGTGTTTTTATTGATTTTCAAGACGTTCATGTAACCCAATCGGTATCGTAATTTCATGTGATTATTTGTGTTTGTTTACCAATAAATTTCTATTTCGTATGACCACACGTCTCCATGAATAAGTTTCACAAGCATAGACTGTGTCATATTGATTGATTTTGTAACTTAAAAATATCTTCATTAAAAATTACTCAAGGATAATTATTGTGCGGGAAACCTGTCCTTAAAAAGGCACAACTTATTCTGACTGAATATTCACGACACCCCCTTGGCCCCATGCGGGATTGGCTGGAATTGGTGTGCGCCCGGCATGTACGGTCCGTTCGGCTTTGTCACCAGAACCGGATATGGGGAGATTCTGTCTCTCTGTGCCACTCTATCGGCTTCCTCTTCTGTCTGGCCCTTCCGGGATGGGCGGGATCTCCCCTCTACCCATGTCCAGCATGCATTCTCCATTCCTCTCCCCTCCCCCCATTGCCTAGGCAGCGGCAGAGGTGGCGCTCGCGCATGGGTCAGCGCTCATGTGTCGGCGGGTCTCTGGCGTCTGACGTCATCCCACACACAGCACTGTTTCCAGTGGGCGTGGCGTGGTGATGCTGCACACCTGATTCCCAGGGGATCTTGTACAATGGTGCCGATAGACTGGAGAACATGTAGTGGATCCCCTCCCCCATGAGGGGAGGTCCACCAAAATTCAGCCACTCTACAAATAGAAAGGCTGTGGCCACTTGAACAGAGCAGTCTGTTCCTGTGGCTGCAGAGCACGGATGATTAATATTATGCACATCACAAGGTATGTTTCTTTAACTAGATATATGATGAGGCATATTCATAAGCAACTGACTAGTTTAGACATTTATGACTTACTATTGTCCCTGATTACTTTTATCAGCCTGACCTTTGGAAATCAACACACACAATGATCAAGCTGAAAGTGAAACGTGAACTGTTTACAACCTGCCAGGGGAGGCATGCACATAAAAAAAAAAAAGAAAAATCGAGTTTCAAGGGTCATAGCTCAGAGTGGGAGGGTGGTAGTTAGCCTAAGTCCTACCCCACCACTGATAAAAATGTGGGGTTCCTACGACCTATGGTTCCGGAGATACGGGGCTCCTTGCGCAGCCTGTCAGAAGCTACAGACAGAGCGGCCAGTATAAATACAAGCTGACACACTCTGTTTGCAGCAGACTGAGAGGATGAGCTCACAGTGCCTCTCCTCACTTCTTGTCAGAGGCACTGAGCTCAATGCACAGCTTGGAGTCTTGGACCAATGGTAAAGTAACATTGGCCCCAGCTGTCCAATACAAAATGCTGCAGTGGAGGCACGCCTCTCACTGCAGAGTCATAGAAGGGGGCGTGTCTAAAAGACAAATACTTTCTTCCAGCCCAGCCCTCTTAACTAGAAGGAAAAAACATATGTTTATGTGTGTAACATTTACCCACAATCCCATGTTTTTCTCACACAGTTAAGAGGGAGAATGAGAATCTTCTGCTGCTGAAAAGGTACAAGCTAATTCATATATTATTATGCTATATGTTATAAGATAATCATTTATTATTTATCTATTTACTGTGAAATTACTGGTTGGAAGTTATAATTTCAAACTTCAGTAATTTGTCCGTTAAGCCACCTGCTTGAGTACAGATTTTGAAAATATAGTAAATTACCTTAAAAACAATATATAATAATTATTTGTATATTACATACTTATGGTAAATAACACCTTGCCACCCAGGCCAATTCTGACACTTCTCTCCTACATGTAAAAATCATCATTTTTTTGCTAGAAAATTACACAGAATCCCCAAACATTATATACCGTATTTATCAGTGTATAACATGCACTTTTTTCCCCTTAAAATCAGGGGAAAATCGCGGGTGCGTGTTATACGCCGATCCCCTGCGATCCTGAGCTGTCAGATCTAAAGAATCGCCGACCACTATTTGAAAATGGCGCCGCCGGCGCCGAAATACACAGTGCCGGTCCTCGGCTCTTCTCGGCCACTTTCGGCTTCACTCGAGCGCCGCCCGAACCTAGCCGAGTGTACTCGGCTAGGTTCCGATAGCTCCGCTCACAGTCACGCTCATCCCGAGTGGAGCCGAAAGTGAACGAGAGCCACCGAGATTAGCCGAGGACCGGCTCTGTGTATTTCGGCGCCGGCGGCGCCATTTTCAAATCACGGTCGGCGATTTTGAAGCTCAGCGAGCTGCAAGGCTGCACTGGGGCAAGGCTGCAATGGACACTGGGGAAGGCTGCACTGACAAGGCTGCACTGACAAGGCTGCACTGACAAGGCTGCACTGACAAGGCTGCACTGACATGGCTGCACTGACAAGGCTGCACTGGCAAGGCTGCACTGGGGCAAGGCTGCACTGACAAGGCTGCAATGATTGCATTTAAATGTAAGTTTTTTTTCCCTTCAACTTCCCTCCTAAAAGTTTCTTTTTCCTTAAAATTCCCTCCTAAATTGGGGTGCGTGTTATACGCCGGTGCGTGTTATATGCCGATAAATACGTTATATTGTTTTAGCAGACACCCTAGGGAATAAAATGGTGGTTGTTGCAACTTTTTATGTTATGAGGTAGCGATGCCGCTCCAAGTGGCTAAATAATTATTATATCCGTAATTCACGTTTACCACCCAACCCTCGCAGCCCATAGATTAATAAATCACAGTCCTTAATGCTTTTCACTTGCTTTATTTATTAACTGGGATGGGAGAAGGATTTGCTTTGAGATGCTCTTTTGTTACATTATCATCTTTCAATGGTTCTTACAGGAGAACTAGAATCAATTGCAGATAGTTGAGAAATCACTTTGTGCAATTTCTTCAATCAGGAAAGATGGAAGTAGATTTGATAGAGAATAATAGATAAAGAGTCACTCTGAATAACTTCTTCATCTGCATGACTTTTAAAGAACAGTCCGTATCTCTATGTGTGTGCTTGCACCTTTTTACTGCTACTTCCCATGTGCATGGTACTTCCAAGTTGAGCTAAAGAAAAGTCACTCCTCCCGCTTGACTGATTGGAATCCCGGGGCATTGCTGAACCCAAAGTCACAGGCCATCACCGCCCATCTCACTGACTACCAACAACCCTCAGCCTCTGGTAGTACCCCTCCCTTGGGCTTTCACTCACGTGATCAATAGTCCATGTGCCACTCATAAACGATCGATCGCCCAGTTTCCTTCCGCTTTGTTGCTACTTCTCCTGCAATGATTCTAAGTTCCTTTTCTCCTTTATGGCGGCCAACGACACCAGTAATTACGTGCTGTGAGATGTTGTCTATTCCTCCATGAAGACCGGTTCCCCACCCTTCTCGCAAGGGGGAAAGCTCCGTTGGCTCCCCGGAGGGGGAAACCTCCCCGCTCCTCCGGGAATCAGGCTGGCTTCTCTGGTCTTGACTCCCTAAGGCACCATGTGACCCCGCTTTTATATGAGAGTCCCGGGCATTACCAAGCAAATTAATGATTGGCCGAGACTAACATCCAACTACCTGCCACTCAAATGGAAATTACCAACAACAGGCCTGCTGTAATAGCACAAGCCTGTCTAAATTTACCTGACATAGAAAACTACCAGGAAAGGTCACCTACCTAAAAGTAGGTGCCCGCTACACTAATAACCACCCTCCTCACTCACAACTTCAGGTGCAGGCTCTGCAATGGTGTAAAACAGGGATATGCAATTAGCGGACCTCCAGCTGTTGCAAAGCTACAAGTCCCATCATAGTAAAGGGATGGTGAACCCGCGCAATGAACATAAAGTCTTAATTGGTATGGTTTGGAACTGCTGCCTCCCAACAAGCAGTCACCCTAAAATGGGGACAGCTGAGATATATTAAAAATGGTAGAAGGGTTTGGCGCTGTTCCTATTTAGTTTCCTACCTCCATATAGGTTACTGGATTAAAATAAATTCTTAGGTGCAACGTGCATATATCAAATATTAAATACAATATGGATTCCCAAGTATACCGTGCATGAGTCAATTAAATATTCTGCTGCAATATTATGCAGTCATAGGTGATACATAACTTAAATGCTTACATATGTGATATTGCTAATGGGGGAAGAAAGGGGGGGGGGAGGAGGGGGGGGGGAGAGGAGAGTGAGATAGGGAAGTGGGGAGGGGGTGTAGGAAGTCTGTTCCTAAGGAAAATTACAATAACAGGATAAAGTGCAAATGTGCTGGTGCAATCCAAAAGGCAACAGTGACAAGATAAGGTGCAAGCGTGCTTCAAAATTCTTTAGTAAGTCTCTTGTGCCATATTCTTGTGCTGTGGTGATAATCCTTCACTTATAATATCTCTTTGCTCTGAAAGTGCAGCCACTCACCAGATCACTTCACCCCTGCGGGGGTAGTAGGCGGTTACAGTTTTATCGCCACTGTACAGCGATCGCTGGCGGGCTCAGGATCGTGGTATGTCATATATAAAGAGAGAGGGAGTGCCCATAGCGTAAAATTGCTTTAAAAAGGTTTTATTACACAAAATGAAAGGGTACTCACACTTTTACAGTAAAAATCAAGCGAAATGGTAAAAACGTCAGAATCGTCATAAATATCCTTCAGCGCTGGTACAGGAGGTGATGTTTGGGAAGCACAAATTAGGCCACGCCCTACGCGTTTCGTCGTTAGGACGTCTACGGGAGCGTGACCTGTGTTGTGTCTTCCCATCCTTATATAGTGTGTGTGGTGTCCCCTTGTTACATTTTCAATTGGCATCCATTTTCCCGCGGACCGGAAGTTCGTCCGCGGCCATTTTGTTTGTATTTTGCAGACAGAAGTCCGACTTCCTGTGTAAATAGCAGTGGGACTACTGGTGGCCATTTTGCCTGAGCTATTTATAGACAGTAGTTCAAGTTACCTGTCTCTGTATATTTGTATTGCATAGTCCGGCGGCCATTTTGCCTGTGTTTTTGTGGACAATGGAGACCGGCGGCCATTTTGCCTATGTTTTTGTAGACAATGGAGACCGTAAACAATTCCCCTTGTTTGTATTGCATAGTCCGGCGGCCATTTTGCCTGTGTTTTTGTGGACAATGGAGACCGTAAATAGATCTCCCTATTGATGTCAACTGCAGATATATGGTGTTAAATCTATCACACACTATAAAAGGTTTATTGTACATTAATCGGCTTGCTTTATATGACGCTAAAAGTCAAAATTAATACTAAATTCAACATGATTTAAAACCCATAAGAGATACATGAAGAAACTTAAAAAACAATACACAATAAAAATTGGGATTAAAATTAAAATTAAAATCATGAGGAGCACATAGAGGATCATGAGGAATACTTAAATGAGAGCTTACTAAATATATATCATTCTTAAATAAAATGGAAAAAATAAAACTTAACTTCATATATTATATAGCATTTTTTGTGTATCTGAAGAGAGGGGGGACATATTTTGTTATTTTTAGGGGGCTTGTTGTATATATTAATCTTTTCCATATTGTATTTAATATTTGATATATGCACGTTGCACCTAAGAATTTATTTTAATCCAGTAACCTATATGGAGGTAGGAAACTAAATAGGAACAGCGCCAAACCCTTCTACCATTTTTAACAAGTCCCATCATGCCTCTGCCTCTGGGTGTCATGCATAAAAGGTGTTATTCGGAGTGCGGCCATTTAGCTGTTTTCTTCAACTTTTTATGTTACACGATATTTGCGCAGCAACTTTTCAATTTTTTTTTTTTGTTTGGAAAATAACTGTTTCATGAATATAAATATACACTAAAGATAACCCAGTTTTTGTGAAATATGATGTTACGCAGAGTAAATAGATACCTAATAAGTCACGCTTTAAAATTGCGCACAGTTGTGGAATGGCGCCAAACTTCAGTACTTAAAAATCTCCATATGCGACACTTTAAAATTTTTTACAGGTTACATGTTTAGTTACAGAGGAGGTCTGGTGCTAGAATTATTGCTCTCGCTCTAATGCCCCGTACACACGGTCAGACATTGCTCGGACATTCCGACAACAAAATCCTATGATTTTTTCCGACGAATGTTGGCTCAAACTTGTCTTGCATACACACGGTCACACAAAGTTGTTGGAAAATCCGATCATTCTGAACGCAGTGACGTAAAACACGTACGTCGGGACTATAAATGGGGCAGTAGCCAATAGCTTTCATCTCTTTATTTATTCTGAGCATGCGTGGCACTTTGTGCGTCTGATTTGTGTACACACGATTGGAAATTCCGACAAGGGATTTTGTTGTCGGAAAATTTTATAGCCTGCTCTCAAACTTTGTGTGTCGGAAAATCCGATGGAAAAAGTCAGATGGAGCCCACACACGGTCGGAATTTCCGACAACACGCTCCGATCACATATTTTCCGTCGGAAAATCCGACCGTGTGTACGGGGCATATGGATGGCGGAGTATGTAACCTGTGTGTATCTGGCTCTGATACCAGCCAGTGTCCCACCAGACACTCACCTCACCGCACGTCCCTGCAACCTGCCATATAGGCAGCACTTCCTAATCACTGGGACACTTGGACTAAGGCTTATTGAGACACCAAAAGCAAGTTCGTTTTTTTTGGGTAGGTGTCCTGGCCATTATTTCTCTCTCTCTCTCTCTTTTTTAAAATTTTTTGATGTATGACAACCTGTTTGACACCATCACTCTACATATACCTGTTAGCTAATTATTGTCTCTCTCCAACTGATGCCAGGTGATCCCAGTACATACCAACTCGAGCCATTCCACTGTCTGAGGAGGCCATTCATTATTCTTTCTAATGACATACTCATCTAAATCTCTTTATTCTGCTGGACTGGCACTTATTGTCTTCAATTTCTTTTTTTGGTTTGTGACCATCCTTTGCCTCTGTTCATGGAGACACTATAAGTAATGCAGTTTTATCCACTCTGGCTCCAAGATGATGCTTTTTTTACACAAATATTGATATATATAGATCTATCTATCTATCTATCTATCTATCTATCTATCTATCTATCTATCTATCTATCTATCTATCTATCTATCTATCTATCTATCTATCTATCTATCTATCTATCTATCTATATTTAGTCAGCCACCAATTGTGCAAGTTCTCCCACTTAAAAAGATGAGAGAGGCCTGTAATTGTCTTCATAGGTATACCTCAACTATGAATGAGAGACAAAATGTGGAAACAAATCCAGACAATCACATTGTCTGATTTTTTAAAGAATTTATTTGCAAATTGTGGTGGAAAATAAGTATTTGGTCTCCTACAAACAAGCAAGATTTCTGGCTCTCACAGACCTGTATCTTCTTCTTTAAGAGGCCCCTCTGTCCTCCACTCATTACCTGTATTAATGGCACCTGTTTGAACTTGTTATCAGTATAAAAGACACCTGTCCACAACCTCAACCAGGCACACTCCAAACTCCACTATGGTGAAGACCAAAGAGCTGTCGAAGGACACCAGAAACAGAATTGTAGACCTGCACCAGGCTGGGAAGACTGAATCTGCAATAGGCAAACAGCTTGGTGTGAAGAAATCAACTGTGGGAGCAATAATTAGAAAATGAAAGACATACAAGACCACTGATAATCTCCCCCGCGATCTGGGGCTCCATGCAAGATCTCACCCCGTGGGGTCAAAATATCTCAAGAACGGTGAGCAAAAATCCCAGAACCACACGGGGGACCTAATGAATGACCTGCAGAGAGCTGGGACCAACGTAACAAAGGCTACCATCAGTAACACACTACGCCGCCAGGGACTCAGATCCTGCAGTGCCAGACGTGTCCCCCTGCTGAAGCCAGTACATGTCCGGGTCCGTCTGAGGTTTGCTAGAGAGCATTTGGATGATCCAGAAGAGGATTGGGAGAATGTCATATGGTCAGATGAAACCAAAGTAGAACTGTTTGGTAGAAACACAACTTGTCGTGTTTGGAGGAGAGAGAATGCTGAGTTGCAACCAAAGAACACCATACCGACTGTGAAGCATGGGGGTGGCAACATCATGCTTTGGGGCTGTTTCTCTGCAAAGGGAACAGGACGATTGATCCATGTACATGAAAGAATGAATGGGGTCATGTATTGTGAGATTTTGAGTGCAAACCTCCTCCCATCAGCAAGGGCATTTAAGATGGCTGGGTCTTTCAGCATGACAATGATCCCAAACACACCGCCCGGGCAACGAAGGAGTGGCTTCGTAAGAAGCATTTCAAGGTCCTGGAGTGGCCTAGCCAGTCTCCAGATCTCAACCCCATAGAAAACCTTTGGAGGGCATTGAAAGTCTGTGTTGCCCAGCGACAGCCCCAAAACATCACTGCTCTAGAGGAGATCTGCATGGAGGAATGGGGCCAACATACCAGCAATAGTGTGTGACAACCTTGTGAAGACTTACAGAAAACGTTTGACCTCTGTCATTGCCAACAAAGTATATATAACAAAGTATTGAGATGAACTTTTGATATTGACCAAATACTTATTTTCCACCATAATTTGCAAATAAATTCTTTCAAAAATCAGACAATGTTATTGTCTGGATTTGTTTCCACATTTTGTCTCTCATAGTTGAGGTATACCTATGATGACAAATACAGACCTCTCTCATCTTTTTAAGTGGGAGAACTTGCACAATTGGTGGCTGACTAAATACTTTTTTGCCCCACTGTATATATATAGATATCTATATAAATTTATATATATCAATATATCTGTATATCAAAGTCCTGGGACCAGGAGGAGGGGCTGTATCTGACAGCGAGTGTTGGCGAACACGGCTATTGAAATAAAAGCTGTTATTGCTGTGTTCCCCACGCTGCGCTCTGAACACCTGGGTGTCTCTCTCTTCCCCTCCGTGATCGTGGGGGAGATGGACTCCCATTCCACACAGGCTACCGGCTCGCCCCCCACTCCCAGGCAGCCCTTCCTCGCCAGCCCTTAAAATCCACTCGCAAAATGCGAGCAGATTTTTTGAGGGCTGTATATATATATATATATATATATATATATATATATATATACTTACTTTTTTTGCTGACAAGCCAGGCAGGGTTCATATTGATTTGAATTGTATATGTAATGTATATAAAAAAAAAAAAAATATATATATATATATATATATATACATTATATATATAAAAACTTTTTTTTTATATACATTACATATACAATTCAAATCAATATGAACCCTGCCTGGCTTGTCAGCATATATATATATATATATATAATGCACATTTACTTTACTGCCGGAACTATACAAGACCCATCGGAAAATGCGGCTTGATCACTCCGCCGCGGCTGTGGTCCGGGCGACTCCCTCGTCCCTGCAGTGCAGCACACAGATGTTTTTGCTTGCCAGGACCAACAAAGGGCAGTGGTGACATGAGCAGTAGTCACAACTACTCGCAGCAGTCACAACTAGCAATGAGAGCACAGAGATGATTAGGGTGTGCCTGGGCACACCCGGCACACCCTGTGGGCACGCCTATGCAGGGGACAACATGGAGATCTGCTGTTCCTAGTGATCGGGAACAGCAACCTCTGTGTTGTATTCTCCATCTTTATATTTTGTCTTTGACATGTACTGTATGTAAAGTTTGCACAATTTTTTGATACATTAATAAACATTGGATCTTTTTAAAGACTACAAGACTAAAGACTACAAACAAATGTACACTTTTTGAGCCTATAAAGTCCCATTTCTATTAGGGGGTATTTTGTTCTTCTATATTTCCAAGGGATGTGCCCATATCAAGTAGACTAGTAGAAAGTAGAAAGTTGTTTATAATATGGGGACAAGGTGCTTTGTCAGGGGAAGACTTCCTCCCTGGCAAGGTTCTCCCCATGTTGAGGACACGTGGCCAGGTATGGTTCAGGATAAAGGGGGCATATGCTTGTCCCCCATCTTTCTCAGCCTTCCAGGCTACATGCTCAGATAAGGCTTATACCAAAGAACAAAGAGAGGGTGCACCAGCCCAGTATCTTTCTACGCTGTTTTAAAAAAAGGGGAAATAAGTGATTATACCAAAACTGCAAGCATACTTCTTGGGAAGATGCCACACTGGTCTACAGATGCTAAAACATTTTAAGGGGGTCCCCTCCTCATCTGAGCTAGTTTTTTTAGCTCGAATGAAGAGGGTAACCCCCTTGAAATGCATTTCAAGCCATTTATTAAATACAAATTTTCAGGAAAAAATACATTAAAATGAATTTTAGTGCACACAAATGTCTGTTGTGAAATGTAAATGGAAATTGCACGGGGAGGTCGGAGGGAAGCGGGTTGGCAAGAGGCAAATTAACAAATCAGCAGCTCCCAAGGGAGTAGGGCGCTACATGGAGGTCCCACCGAGATTTTGCCTTCACCACCACCCGTTAACCGTAGCCCATAGCAACCATGTACCGGATTTAATATAAAGAATGTCCAGCATTCAGTGACTGTAACATGTGTTGTCATACGTGGCAATCACAGCAGCATCATGCCACTCAATTACAGGTGTCTGGCGTGGGTACAACGCTGACAACCACCCATTGTCTGCAAAACACAGTAAGAATGGGGATGGGGCTTGTGGATGTCGCTGTTGCCCTTGGAAACATGGACACAGGGGTTGGCGTGGCTGGGGACTATGGAGAAGTTGGTTCCTTACAGTTGGGACATCACAAGAGGGACATTTTTACTGTGTGTATTTGGTGACTGTTACTAACTGGCCTGCAATTCCATAGTGCCTGCCGCCAGGTGTCGCTGGGGTGCACAGAGAAAATTTGTTATAGTTCCTCGCATGCTGAACCAGGGAGAGGGGGGTGGAGTTAAGCCCCAGAGGAGAAGTTAAAACTTTCACGATGCAACGCCCAGGCCACGAGGCGGAGGAAAATGGCTGATCGTACTCAGAGTACATCAGCCATGCAGTAACCCACTGAATTGCAGGACCGGGTGTTGGTGGATACCTGCATCCGATGGGAGGTAACCAGAGGACTGGCACTGGGAGTAATTGTGGGAGTCAAGAGATTAAGTCTGCTGTGTCCGGAATGTCATCAAATGAAAGACCTAGTATCGGAGTACCTCAATAAGCAGGGTGACTCTGCAGGTACTCAGTAACAATATGTGCCAACGTCCCCAAGAATCAGACTATGGATGGGAAAAACTCTAAGTGTGGGACTTTGAGGGCACAATAGTATTAAACTACAAAATATATATTTAATAGAGGTATTTTATTAGAAAAATATAAAAGACATTAAACACACATAGATTGTTTAAAAACACTTCAAATTCAATATAGATCCTAATGGTAATACACCGTATGGGTCCTATCCTGCCAATTTGTATAGCATAAAGAAGGCTATAGACATATACATATATTGCTTAAACCAAATACAGGAGAAATACTTCCCTGAAAATCAAACAGTAGGCAAGCACATAGCTATAGCAGAGAAGATGCAGCAGGTTTGGTAATCCACGGTGGGGTATTCTCTAGTTGCTCTACATGTTTCGCGTTTCGCAGAACGCTTCCTCAGGAGCTAGAGACTCAATTGAATGTGGTAAGGTTGCCCAAATCAGCCAATGGTAATTATATGCAAATGACCGCAATTTGATCATAAATATAGAAAGTTTGAATCAAATTGTAAACAGCAATCGGTCATAACCTGGAACCTCTCGAGGAGATGTAGCATCGAGTATCCATATGAAGGAGAGCAAGGGCTTAATCGTTGTAGTGCTTGCCCTCAGGTAGATGAGAGGAAGCAACAGGCCATACCGTCCGGTCTGTGTAGAGGCCGGAGCTGTGGCCGCATTTTTTCTAATAAAATACCTATATTAAATATATATTTTGTAGTTTAATACTATTGTGCCCTCAAAGTCCCACACTTAGAGTTTTTCCTATCCAGTGTCGGAATGTCGCAGACCCACTGATGGAGTTCATGCCTGGGCCCGGTGCGGCCAGTGCGGAAGTCCCCTGACCCGGCTGGGAACAGTACAGAGGGAGATGCAGTATTACAACATACAACCGGCTACCGGACTATGCACTCTACAGACGCAGGTGAACTGGAAGGAAGAGGGTCGAGTGTCGCCCACCCCTGCTGTGAGAGGGATGTCTCCTGCATTGTCCATCTCACAGCTCTCAGAGTCAACTACTCACGGTAATACTGGGGAAGCCTGTGGCTTGGCTGGGAAAAGGGAGGGGGTCGCTGTGTGCGGGCAGGCCCTGGAAGATATCCCAGAAGAGCCGGCTAATAATTAGACCCAAGCTGTACTGGTTCAGATTCACTTTTCTTTCTTTTGCTTTTTCTTTTTCATACAGTTTTTATCCCATTGTTCTTTTCCTTTGTAGACCCTGGTGCTATATTGCCCCTGAAGAGTGTTCAATACACGAAACGCGTCGGTCTTACGACATGCACCAGACAATCATATACCTACAAGTTTTTTTATTACCTTATGATTCTATGTTACTCTAGTGTATATTTTTTCCAGAATAGGATTTTCTTCCCTGCATCTATTTGGGGGCTGTTTACCATGTCTGCCATGTATCAGTTAGGATGTGACTGCTACACGACTTGTTATTACAATCTACACTTGAACTCCAATTGTGTCATTGCACTACTATGTATCAATAAAGTGTTTTATGCAATGTTTGACTGTCCCCCTGGCCTTCTTTGCTCACCTCATTCAAAGTCCAACCCTCCTGTTTTATGTATTTACGCATAGGGATGGAGACCTAGTGTCTCATTTAAAGTCCCATTCTTCTACTTTACCTGATCTAGGGATGGAGGTGCGCTCTGAAGCCTATGGGAAGTCATTTAATCATATATGTGTTGACATTACAATTCTTATTGGGACCACTTTGTATTATTGCGTCATCACATTATTTTTATCATATGGTTTATCCTTGAAGACTGTTCCTTTGTCCTCATTTGCCCCCCTCATTCAAAGTCCCCACTTTCCTGTTTGATGTATGTACAGGGATGGAGACCCAGTGTCTCATCTAAAGTCCTACTTCGTCTTATTACTCGATATGGGGATGGAGGTTGGCTTGAGGACACTTGGAAGTTTCACTATCTTGAAAACCACTTCAACAGGGCATTTGCCCTGAATCATTTGTTTCCCTGTGTTTTTTAGGGGTTTGTTTAGCAGTATACAAGATGTTGTGTCCCACTTTTCCATCTACCTCTTTTGCTTTTGTTTTCCCTCTTTTGTTTTGTTTTGTTTTCTTCCCCTTTTTTTCCCCACCCTCCATTTGGGTGCAACCACGTGGTGTGTCTCCGGGGGGTCGGCCTCTGTTTGGCGGCCTTTTGTTCTGTGTCCGGGAGCTGCGAGGCACGGCTGGGATCCCTTCCCCTCCCCCCCTTGTCCTCCTTGACGGGTGGTTGGGGTGGGCTTCCCGCTGTGCGTCGGCATCACGCCTCCTCGTCACGCACGTGACCTCTGCGTGAGTGTCACGGCGTTTGACGCTGTGTTTTTCTTCTCGTGCAGACACGTGGATGGCGGCCTCCCCAGCAGCTATGGGCGGCGGTCGCCGCTGTGCTGGAGGAGTCCTCCGTCCGCATGTGTGTCTGCACCGCGTGATGCTGGGGGGAGTTATCTGATTGGGGCGGGGACTGGCCGTATAAAGGGTTCTCATTCAGGCTTAGCCTGTTCTCAGGCAGCATGTAGATCACCGGGTCAGTTCCGGTTGGCCACTTCTCACCATCCTTAGGTAAGGGGGGTTTCACAGGGATATTTCTGTACTTCTTGTTGTAAGCAGGGGCCCCAGTCATATTTTGGGGCTATACCTTATATTATTTACTTTTACTTTAGGACCCTATCCCCACCAATTACCAGTGTGAATCACCACTCTCTGGGGACCCTTGTGTTGTGTCTGAATCTCTCCCGGCCCCTCTCTTTGAGCTCCTCCCTCAGATCCCAGGCCCAGGCTATTTGGCTGCCTGCAGTCGTGGACCCCCTTAGATTCACTATCGCGTGGCATGTGAGTACCCATTGGAGATTAGGGGTTCTGTTTCCCCCCTTTTTATTCATCTTTTTTTATTCATCTTTTTTTCTTTCTTTTGCTTTTTCTTTTTCATACAGTTTTTATCCCATTGTTCTTTTCCTTTGTAGACCCTGGTGCTATATTGCCCCTGAAGAGTGTTCAATACACGAAACGCGTTGGGCTTACGACATGCACCAGACAATCATATACCTACAAGTTTTTTTTTTATTACCTTATGATTCTATGTTACTCTAGTGAATATTTTTTCCAGAATAGGATTTTCTTCCCTGCATCCATTTGGGGGCTGTTTACCATGTCTGCCATGTATCAGTTAGGATGTGACTGCTACACGACTTGTTATTACAATCTACACTTGAACTCCAATTGTGTCATTGCACTACTATGTATCAATAAAGTGTTTTCTGCAATGTTTGACTGTCCCCCTGGCCTTCTTTGCTCACCTCATTCAAAGTCCAACCCTCCTGTTTTATGTATTTACCAGTTCAGAAGGAGCCAAAGTTAAAAGAGGGGGACCCGTCAGGTGAGCTGGACCGGGTTAGCAAGGGCTGGGCTGTGGACTGGGGATCACCGCAGGTGTTGGAGAAGTACGGTTCTATTGAGAATCTATTTGAGTGGTCGTCCCCTGAAGAGGCTGGCTCCAGTGACGAAGAGGAGTGGTACATGGAAAGTTCTGCTTCGGCTGGAGTTTCCTCCGCAAGATCGGAGAGGTCTTTTAAATTTCCACAACCCTCAGTATCCTCCAGTGGACTTTCTATCGCTCCTTCTATGGGAGCACCCAAATTCAACAAAGGAGTGACTAGGGCACCAGACTCTTGTGTTCTTCCTGGGCGGGGAAAGCCAAAAGAATTAACAGGGCTCTCGAGGTTCCTGCATAACGTGCAGAGGAGAGTTGCTGAGGAGTGGGGACTGGACTATCCTTATATTCCTGAGAACGCCATGCAAGTGGTAGAGGATTCCCGGGGTCAGTGGGAAGATGAGTTAGTGTGGAACTATCTGCATGTCCCACGACCATTGTGGACACCTGAGAGTGACGTTTGGATGCGGTTCTATTAAAAAGGAATGGAAGCTTGGAAGAGCAATACATAAGGACCGAGTTCTTGTTGTAAAAGAAGGACAACATACCCGGTTGTATTCCGTTTCTGTTAGAGGAGAAGGAGACTGTAGAAGGAGGGTTCCTGATCCAAGATATTATTTGTGACAAGAATGGGTTAGAGTGGGTTTTCCCCTTTTCTCTACTGTTTGAGCAGGATATGGCCACTTAGAGTGCCTGGTAAAAGACAATGCCATGAACACTAGGGTGTGTCACTCCTGTCCAATCCCCTTTGCCACTTTGAAAAAAAAGAGGACTCCTGCGTAGGAGCCAAACAGAAAGTACGTCTGACTTGATGAGTATATGTATTCATTACTGGCGTGTCTGTTCAGGGCTCGTTTTGCAGGAGTTTGGTAGACTCCTATTGAGGGGATGACAGCTCTGACAGTGACTCACATGCCAAAATGTCATTGTTCATTTGAAATTCTGTCACCAGTGGGAGGATTCTAATCCCCTACTGCTGGTGAAGTGTAAGTTAGGAGTAGTTAGATGGTTGTCTTATGTTTTCTTTTAGGTAAACAAGAAGATGTGATTCCTGTCCATTTACAGATGAAGGCCTGCAGCAAGCAGAGTGTTCCTTCTTAGGGAGTAGTACTTTATTTCTGCTTGTATGGAATGTTAGTTGTAGGAACCTACAGCTAGGATTGTGTTAAATGTACAAAGAATATGTTTGTATTATATATTTTTTTTTACTGATGTTATCTTGGTACTTTTTATTTTACTTATGGGAATATGAGATGCTCCTCTCTTTGTAAGAGGAGAGACCATTTTTTTTAAAGTTGCGGATTTTCTTTTTTTCCATAACTGAGGACAGTTGTGATTTTTTGGTGGGTGTTTGTAGTGCCCCTACCAAATATGGTAGGTGCTTAGGGTGTTTTTGCTAGAGTAGACGGGGGTGTGACCACCTACACTTGGGCTCAGGGATACCTCCTCTGCTTGGGAGTGGACTCTGCTGGCAAGAGAGGATGGGCTGAGTGGCAGGAAACCCCATGTGAGAGAGGTGACCAATAGTTAATTTTTGTCATTTGGAAGGTGGTCTCTCACATAAAAGGGGGGGTCACATGAGCCTGGGTGGAGGTTTTTGTGGAGAAAAGTGGCTCGAGGTCCAGAGGTTCGGGACCGGGGGCCCGGGGGTTCAGAGACCCCGGCACCTCCAGGAAGGTGGCTGGAAAGTCTAGGAGTTCAGAGATCCTGGAGCTGGATAGCCTAAGGTGATACTGGGGGGGCCAAGATCGGGTTCCCTGGAGCAGGAGTCATCATGTAACGCAGGAGGAAGTAGCAACTAAGCAGAAGAAGGATACTGGGAACAGCTTTCTGTGAGTACAGCATGGACTGTTGTTGGGAGAGTACAAACCCAGTGGAGCTATTCAGGAAATTCCTTGCTGTGTATTCAAGGATCGCAGTAGGAAACACTTTTCGGGGTTAGTGATGGAGGATGGACACTGCAAGTCACAGAAATAGGTGGTGAGGCCTATGACTTTGAGTTTCAACCTTCATGGCATTATTCAGAGCGATGTTTAGCTGCCCATAGTGAGAGTGTACTTCAGAAATCAGAAAAAGATCGTTAACTGGGGAGTTTAATCTACAAGGTTAAGGCTATCGATTAATATCCCACACGCATTAAGAATGGGATTTGTCAAGGCAGCTCATATTCTCTATTGACATGTTCTATCATTCTATCAATCCGGTTTCAAATAAAGCAACAAAAAATTTAGCACCTTGTCTGTTGTGAAATGGAAATTGCACGGGGAGGTCGGAGGGAAGCGGGTTGGCAAAAGGCAAATGAACAAACCAGCAGCTCACAAGGGAGTAGTTGGCTACACTTAAAATTGTCCATAGGTGACTCTTAAAAAGCCTTTACAGGTTATCATTTAATAGTTATTAAAAAATGATGGCCCTAGAATTATTGCTCTCACTCCAGCATTTGCAATGATACCTTACATGTGTTGTGCAATTACTGTTTACATATGTGTGCATTGCTTTCATGTGCATGTGATGGGGGGATGAGGATGTTTTTACTTTTTTTAATTTTTTTTTTTATTTTATTAATATTTATATATTTTTTTTACTTTTTTCATTCTCAGGCCCTCTTGTGATAGCTTTGGACAGGTGAGAGGTTCTCTGTATGGACCATTAATGTTTCCCCTGCCCTCCAAAGCAACTAACCAAATACAGGCAGGAAATGACAGCTCTGAAACCATAAGTGACAAAATCCTCATCGCTTCTAGGTTCATTCATCACAGAGGAGATGGGGAAACAGATTTTCCTCCATCTCCTCAGTGGAAAGTAATCCCAACCATTTACTACAGTCCTGGGCTCCATGGAGGAATGGGAGAGCCTGGGAACCACTGTTGGTGGTGGTGGCGGGAGCGGCTGTTTAGACAGCTGTAAAAGTGATCAGGCAGCTGTAAAGTCACTCAGATTACTTTTACAAAACAGCTAAACCCATGGTTAAAAAAATTATACCAAGATTATGGCTACAGTGGCAGCCATGGTTTTGTAAAAACCACTTGCCGACAGGAAATTTTTAAATGTACGTCCATCGTCAAGTGGTTAACCCTTTAGAATAGGGACTAAGACAATGAGAGTGTAGCACCACAAGAAGTAAGGGATCCTCCACCCTGCACAACCAGGCACACCGCATCTTCTCAGCACACTTGAGACAGTAGAATAGTCCAGTGCTTTATTTTTATGTTTTATTGAGGGGAATAAACTTGGATATGGATAGGGATATTGTGGGATGTCCACTTGACTCTTCAGAAACAACTCTGCAGGGACACAACTATATACAGTCCCATAGGCGTGTGCAAGGGGTGGGCCAGGTGTGCCTGGGCACACCCTAATCCTGGAGTTGGCAACCCATCAATTGTGGGCAGGTGACAAGTAAGCTGTGATCCTCACTTGCTGACCCCCAGAACCTGGACAGGATAGGCGGCTGAAGTGGAAATTAAAGGACCGATCTGCATTTTCTTCTGCAGCAGCTGAAAGTAGGCTTCTCCTGATCTTCCTCTCGCCGATATTCAGCTGCCACTGGAGAAAAATACAGGGGATTGGTACCAATGTATGCCACCCCTCCAGCCCCAGTTCCTTTTCTTTCTGCTGCCCAAGTCCCCTGTGTGCTCACCTGCTCCCCCCATTGTTTTAGGATGAGTGGGGAAGAGGCCGGTTAATATGTCACAAAGGCCTATGTGTTGGGGCTTTGAGGTGCACACCCTACTACAATAGGCTGCATACACCTATGTACAG
Source organism: Lithobates clamitans (assembly GCA_037952925.1). Lineage (NCBI taxonomy): Eukaryota > Metazoa > Chordata > Amphibia > Anura > Ranidae > Lithobates > Lithobates clamitans. The sequence continues at coordinate 2,787,491 of JBBGZY010000151.1, forward strand.
TCCATATATACACTTCTCCTTTGCCTCCTGCACACAGCTTGATTGCAGAACTACAATTTCCAGGACTAGCTGGCACACTGATGGGTGATCTGACAAAGGGCTAAGTGCTAGTGTAGCTATGTCCTAGTGCCCAGCTGTCTTCCTCCTGTGACTACTGATCCCAGCACCACTTCTTCAGGCACTACCAACCCACCTGGCTGCAGCTGCCCCTTTCTCCAGCTCTCCTGGCTACTTCTCCACAGTCCTCCCAGACTGACTCTGCATCCATCCCAGACTGCTCTCACCCAGTCCACTCAGGCGGCCTCTCAGTCTTCTCCCGACTTTAACACTCAGCAGCCAACCTGGCTGTCTTCCTCCCTGGAGATTTGCCCGGCAGTTTTCTCCTGCGGTCCTTTTCCTGTTCCCGTGCCTCTGGTCAAGACACCTCTGCGTGTCATGAAGAGGGTCCCTTCCTTAGCCGAGCTCCGGGGCTGAGGTCACCCCCCCCAGACTAGGAGGTTACCCTCAAGGGCCACAGACAGCCTAACACTCCATCTCCAGCTTCCATCCAAACTCCACTGCCCCCAGCTGGGCTGACCCTGAGTATTTGAGGGGGCCTGCCCCCTGTGAACCCATCTGTTGGGGATTGGTCAGGGCCCTCAAAATACTCCAGACAGTTCCTCCTCACCTCCACTCCCTTTCTTCTAGAATCCTCTCCAAGTTTCTAGAAGCAGGGGGAGGTAGCGGAGATGATGCCTGTGAGTCATCCAGCTCTCCCTGAGCCACTAAAACCCTGACCCAGAAAAACACAGGCCCGGCTGCCAGCCAAGCCAAACAATTTATCTACTGTAACAAAAATCCTACTCTAGCACACTAGAGGGTGCTACAAGAGCACCAAACAAAATGTTCAAAAGAGCCCAAAAATATTCTAATGATATTGGTTCAAAATAAAGTGTTTTGGAGGTCTAACAATCTCCCCTTTCTTTAGGCCCCCCTATTTTAGTAATGTTGTAAGTAGTTAAGACTCATTGATGTCATTGTCTAAATATGATTGTGTCTATATTTGGCCAATGATGTCACTCAGGGGACCCCGTGCTTTTTTTTTATTTTACCGGTGGTGACCAGCAGATGTAATTTGGTGTGAGTGAAGGCAATGGAATCAAACGTACCTGTCACTCGGAGGGTGCCTTTTATTGTGATTAATGTAGTTCTGCATTGTTGGATGATGTGATTGGCAATGGATGTACATCATGAGTATTTTTTATGTTATTGTTATGGGACTTATCAATGTGTTTATTTACTTTTCATTTTTTTTTTTGTGAATGAGTAGGGGTACTACCTAACACTTACTCATTCACTTGGGGGGGGGCTGTATTTAAGGGGTCCCTTGTTGTTAAAAGGGACTTCCAGGTTCCAATAAGCCTTCCCCCCACAGAGCTGTCCCCTGAATTTCATCCCAAATAGGTATCTCCCCATGTTGAGGGCACATTGCCTAGTATGGTTCAGGAGATGGATGCACTGCACACTCGCTGCCCCCCTTGGATAAGTACCTGGTATGGATTTTTTTCTGCATGAAATTCCCTCTAAAAATATAGGGGGACCACAATCATTTTTTTTCTGGGAGGGGGGGGTTGTTTTTTTTGCATTGGGTCCCCTTTTACATCCATACCAGAACCTCATCAAGGATAATGGACTGCTATAAATGAAAGGAATCTCTGGACAATTGTTTACAAACAAAGCAAAGTAGCCGGGAATGTTGCCAGCAATTTAAACAGCATTTTATTTGTAAGGCCCCTCCATCTGTCCACTGATCTCCTGGTGATCTGAGCAGAGTGGGTGGATGACAGGTCCGTGTCCGCTTAGTTCATGCAGAGTGGACACGGACAGAGCCTGCTCTTCTCTATGGGCAGCCGCACGCAAACCAGGGACGTGCGGTGAGGTGAGTGGCTGGTGGGGCATTGGCTAGTATCAGAGCCAGATACACACAGGTTACATACGCCGTGATCGTTACAGCGAGAACAATAATTCTAGCACTAGACCTCCTCTGTAACTCTAAACATGTAACCTGTAAAAAAATTTAAAGCATCGCCTATGGTCGCCTAAGTACTGAAGTTTGCCGCCATTCCACAAGTGTGCGCAATTTTAAAGCGTGACATGTTAGGTATCTGTTTACTCGACGTAACATCATCTTTCATAGCATCCAAAAAAATCTGGCTAACTTTAGTGGTTTTTTTTTGTTTTGTTTTGTTTTTATTCATGAAACAGTTTCTTTCCAAAAAAAAAAGGCGTTTCAAAAATTTCTGCGCGAATACTGTGTGACATAAAAAGTTGCAACGACTGCCATTTTATTCCCTAGGGTGTCTGCTAATAAAATATATATAATGTTTTGGGGTTCTGAGTAATTTTCTAAATGCTGATTTTTACATGTAGGAGAGAAGTGTCAGAATTGGCCTGGGTGGTAAGGGGTTATTTACCACAAGTAATATACAAATAATTATTATATATTGTTTTTAAGGTAATTTACTATATTTTCAAAATCTGTACTTAAGCAGGGGGCTTAACGGACAAATTACTGAAGTTCGAAGTTATAACTTCCAACCTGTAATTTCACAGTAAATAGATAAATAATAAATTATTATGTTATATAGCATAATAATATATGATTTAGCTTGTACCTTTTCATCAGCAGCAGATTCTCATTCTTCCTCTTAACTGTGTGAGAAAAACATGGGATTGTGGGTAAATCTTATACACATAAACATGCTTTTTCCTTTTAGTTAAGAGGGCTGGGCTGGAAGGGAGTATTTGTCTTTTAGATACGCCCCTTCTATGACACTGCAGTGAGAGGCGTGCCTCCACTGCAGCATTTTTATTGGACAGCTTGAGCCAATGGTGCTTTAACATTGGTCCAAGACTCCAAGCTGTCCATTGAGCTCAGTGCCTCTGACAAGAAGTGAGGAGAGGCACTGTGAGCTCATCCTCTCAGTCTGCTGCAAACAGAGTGTGCCAGCTTGTATTTATACTGTATGTAGCTTCTGACAGGCTGTGCAAGGAGCCCCGTATCTCCGGAACCATAGATGATAAGAGCCCTAAATTGACAAGGTCTCTGTGACCCCAGGTCATCGAGCTATGACCCTCAAAGCTCAATCTTTTTTTTTTTTGCAAGGTCCATAAAGACATGGATGAGCGAGTTTGGGGTGGATGAACTTGACTGGCCTGCACAGAGTCCTGACCTTAACCTGATAGAACACCTTCGAAATGAATTAGAGCGGAGACTGCGAACCAGGCCTTCTCATCCAACATCAGTGCCTGACCTCACAAAAGCACTTCTGGAAGAATGGTCAAACATTCCCATAGACACTCTCCTAAACCTTGTGGACAGCCTTCCCAGAAGAGTTGAAGCTGTTATAGCTGCAAAGTGTGGGCCAACTCAATATTGAACCCTACGGACTAAGACTGGGATGTTATCAAAGTTGGGGAAGTGCCAGGGAGGCCGATCCAGGACTGGAGCATCCCAATAAGTACGCTCCATTGAGTGACATTGGTGAAACCAGTCAGGGACCAGCACTGCTGGAGCTGAGGGACTCCCCTAGCTGCTGGGGGAAGAACTCCTCCAGTGAGAGTGGGGGGGCAGCAAAGGGAAAGGAAAGACAGATTCTGGTGGCAGGGGACTCAATTCTTAGAAGGACAGAGAGGCCAATCTGTAACCAAGACCTGAAGCGCCGAACAGTATGTTGTCTACCGGGTGCTCGGGTTCGGCACATCACGGATCTTGTGGACAGATTACTGTTAGGGGCTGGGGAAGACCCGGCTGTCATGGTGCACGTTAGCACCAATGACAAAGTCAGAGGCAGATGGAGTGTCCTAAAGAACAATTTTAGGGACTTAGGAGCTAAATTGAGGAAAAGGACCTCCAAGGTAATATTCTCAGGAATACTACCGGTACATCGAGCCACACCAGAAAGGCAGAGGGAGATTAGGGAAGTAAACAAGTGGCTGAAGAGCTGGTGTAGTAAGGAGGGGTTTGGGTTCCTGGAGGACTGGGCCGACTTCTCAGTCGGTAACCGGTACTATAGAAGGGACGGACTGCACCCAAATGAGGAGGGTGCAGATCTGCTGGGAATGAAAATAACCAAAAAGTTAGAGGGATTTTTAAACTAGGCGATGGGGGGGAGGGTCCAGAGACAGAGATAGCCAGCGCGGAAGATATTCCAGAGGGTAGTATTGGGGGCATTAGTGGTAGGTTAACCAAAGCACAAATACACAAGGTGAGTATAGTAGCAAGTCCTAATTGCAATCTCGAAACACTCAATACGAGGATAATATGCGACCGGTCTAAACTATGTGGCATGTTCACCAATGGCAGGAGCCTGGCGGACAAGATGGGTGAACTAGAGATACTGTTGTACGAGGAGGATTTGGATTTTGTGGGAATTTCAGAGACCTGGTTCAACGGCTCTCATGATTGGCTGGCAAACATTCAAGGGTATACCCTATACCGCAAGGATAGAGAGGGTAAAAAAGTGGGAAGGGTATGCCTATATATTAAGAATAATGTACAAGTGAATGTGAGAGATGACATCACTGAGGGTGCTAGAGAGGAGGTGGAATCCTTATGGGTAGAGCTCCAAAGGGATGAAGCTAAGGGGAAAATAATACTGGGAGTATGCTATAGGCCCCCTAACCTGAGGGAGGAAGTGGAGACTAGGGATGAGCCGAACACCCCCCTGTTCAGTTCGCACCAGAACATGCGAACAGGAAAAAAGTTCGTTCGAACACGCGAACACCGTTAAAGTCTATGGGACACGAACATGAATAATCAAAAGTGCTAATTTTAAAGGCTTATATGCAAGTTATTGTCATAAAAAGTGTTTGGGGACCTGGGTCCTGCCCCAGGGGACATGGATCAATGCAAAAAAAAGTTTTAAAAACGGCCGTTTTTTCAGGAGCAGTGATTTTAATAATGCTTAAAGTCAAACAATAAAAGTGTAATATCCCTTTAAATTTCGTAGCTGGGGGGTGTCTATAGTATGCCTGTAAAGGGGCGCATGTTTCCTGTGTTTAGAACAGCCTGACAGCAAAATTACATTTCGAAGGAAAAAACACATTTAAAACTACCCGCGGCTATTGCATTGCCGACAATACACATAGAAGTTCATTGATAAAAACGGCATGGGAATTCCCCACAGGGCAACCCCCAAACCAAAATTTAAAAAAAAAATGACGTGGGAGTCCCCCTAAATTCCATACAAGGCCCTTCAGGTCTGGTATGGATATTAAGGGGAACCCCGGCCAAAATTAAAAAAAACAAAAAACGTGGGGTTCCCCCTAAATTCCATACCAGACCCTTCAGGTCTGGTATGGATTTTAAGGGGAACCCCGCGCCAGAAAAACCCAAAAAAACGGCGTGGGGTCCCCCCAAAAATCCATACCAGACCCTTATCCGAGCATGCAACCTGGCAGGCCGCAGGAAAAGAGGGGGGACGAGAGTGCGGCCCCCCCTGAACCGTACCAGGCCACATGCCCTCAACATTGGGAGGGTGCTTTGGGGTAGCCCCCCAAAACACCTTGTCCCCATGTTGATGAGGACAAGGGCCTCATCCCCACAACCCTGGCCGGTGGTTGTGGGGGTCTGCGGGCGGGGGGGCTTATCGGAATCTGGAAGCCCCCTTTAACAAGGGGACCCCCAGATCCCGGCCCCCCCTGTGTGAAATGTTAAGGGGGTACTTACCCCTACCGTTTCACTAAAAAACTGTCAAAAATGTTAAAAATGACAAGAGACAGTTTTTGACAATTCCTTTATTTAAATGCTTCTTCTTTCTTCCTTCATCTTCTGGTTCTTCTGGTTCTTCCTCCGGCGTTCTCGTCCAGCATCTCCTCCGCGGCGTCTTCTATCTCCTTCTCCTCGGGCCGCTCCGCACCCATGGCATGGAGAGAGGCTCCCGCTCTTTTCTTCTTCATCTTCTTCTTCTTCTCTTCTTCCTTCTTCTCTTCTTCTCTTCTTCATTTTCTTCTCCGGGCCTCTCCGCATCCATGCTGGCATGGAGGGAGGCTCCCGCTGTGTGACGGCGTCTCTTCGTCTGACGGTTCTTAAATAAGGGGGGGTGGGGCCACCTGGTGACCCCGCCCCCCTCTGACGCACGGTGACTTGACGGGACTTCCCTGTGACGTCACGGGGAATGCCACAGGGAAGTCCCGTCATGTCCCGTGCGTCAGAGGGGGGCGGGGTCACTGGGTGGCCCCGCCCCCGTTATTTAAGAACCGTCAGACGAGGAGATGCCGTCACACAGCAGGAGCCTCCCTCCATGCCAGCATGGATGCGGAGCGGCCCGGAGAAGAAAATGAAGAAGAGAAGAAGAGAAGAAGGAAGAAGAGAAGAAGAAGAAGATGAAGAAGAAAAGAGCGGGAGCCTCTCTCCATGCCATGGGTGCGGAGCGGCCCGAGGAGAAGGAGATAGAAGACGCCGGAGAAGATGCTGGACGAGAACGCCGGAGGAAGAACCAGAAGATGAAGGAAGATAGAAGAAAGAAGAAGATGAAGTGTCAGAGGAATAACAGAAACTTTGTTTGCCAGTACCGGCATTTCCCTGTACGCCTGCATGGCAGAATGGCTAATAGGCGTATGCGGGTATGCGATTTAGCAGACAGCGTCACGGCGTAACGGCACACATAGACGTGCAAATCAGCGGACGGTGAAACGGCGAAACGGCGTACGCACGTACGCATCTTAGCCGCACACGTGGGTTCCCCTATTAGCCCTATAAAAGGCAGCCCAGCTCTCTGGCTTATTTCTGGTTTGTCATTTCAGCTTCTGTGTTCCTGTTCCTTGTTCTGCTATTGACTCCTGCCTGTTGTGACCCGGATTTCCTTGACCATCCTTGAACTTCTCCTGCACCTTGACCTCGGCTTGCTTAACGGATTCCTCTTCAGTTTGCTCCAGTGTTTGACCCCCGGCTTCTCTTTAAAGACTTCGCTACTGCCTGCTCCAGTGTTTGACCCCCGGCCTGTCTTGGACTATCCTATTGATTGATTCCTGTGTATGACCTTGGCTTGTTTAAACGGACTTCCTTCCTACCGGCTTGCTGTGTTTGACCCCCTGGCTTCTCTACATACTTTGTTCCAGTTATCTACTTCAGGACCAAGGTGTTGGAGCCCCAGTCTGATTCCTCTGCTGATCACCGTCCGGGTGTACCCTGCACGGACTACTACCAAACAGAAGTTCAACACGCAGGCTACTACTAGTGCCTGGCGACCCGTGCCTCTCTGTGCCCGATACCCTCTGTGCCACCTCCAGGGGTATAGCGCACTCAGCTGTAAGGGGAGCCGCTCTCAGCATCTCGGCCCTGGTGAGTACCCTGACATGAAGGAAGATAGAAGAAAGAAGAAGCATTTAAATAAAGGAATTGTCAAAAACTGTCTCTTGTCATTTTTGACAGTTTTTTAGTGAAATGGTAGGGGTAAGTACCCCCTTACCATTTCACACAGGGGGGGGCTGGGATCTGGGGGTCCCCTTGTTAAAGGGGGCTTCCAGATTCCGATAAGCCCCCCGCCCGCAGACCCCCACAACCACCGGCCAGGGTTGTGGGGATGAGGCCCTTGTCCTCATCAACATGGGGACAAGGTGTTTTGGGGGGCTATCCCAAAGCACCCTCCCAATGTTGAGGGCATGTGGCCTGGTACAGTTCAGGAGGGGGGGGCGCACTCTCGTCCCCCCCCTCTTTTCCTGCGGCCTGCCAGGTTGCATGCTCGGATAAGGGTCTGGTATGGATTTTTGGGGGGACCCCATGCCGTTTTTTGGGTTTTTTTGGCGCGGGGTTCCCCTTAATATTCATACCAGACCTGAAGGGCCTTGTATGGAATTTAGGGGGACTCCCACGTCATTTTTTTTTTAAATTTTGGTTCGGGGTTGCCCTGTGGGGAATTCCCATGCCGTTTTTATCAATGAACTTCTATGTGTATTGTCGGCAATGCAATAGCCGCGGGTAGTTTTAAATGTGTTTTTTCCTTTGAAATGTCATTTTGCTGTCAGACTGTTCTAAACACGGGAAACATGCACCCCTTTACAGGCATACTATAGACACCCCCCAGCTACGAAATTTAAAGGGATATTACACTTTTATTGTTTGACTTTAAGCATTATTAAAATCACTGCTCCTGAAAAAACGGCCGTTTTTAAAACTTTTTTTTGCATTGATCCATGTCCCCTGGGGCAGGACCCGGGTCCCCAAACACTTTTTATGACAATAACTTGCATATAAGCCTTTAAAATTAGCACTTTTGATTTCTCCCATAGACTTTTAAAGGGTGTTCCGTGGCATTCGAATTTGCCGCGAACAACCCAAATTGTTCGCTGTTCGGCAGAACTTGCGAACAGCCAATGTTCGAGTCGAACATGAGTTCGACTCGAACTCGAAGCTCATCCCTAGTGGAGACAGATCTCCTATCACAATTTGGATTAGCAGCAAGGATGGGAAGTGTTATCATAATGGGGGATTTTAATTATCCAGACATAGACTGGGCGGAGGGAACCGTGCATTCATTTAAGGCTCGCCAGTTCCTTAATGTCTTGCAGGACAATTTTATGGGTCAGATGGTGGACGCACCAACTAGAAATAAAACATTACTGGATCTACTGATTACCAACAATACAGACCTGATCACGGATGTGGAAATACAGGGCAATTTAAGTAACAGCGATCACAGGTCAATTAGTTTCAGTATAAATCACACAAATAGGAAACATAAGGGGAATATAAAGACGCTGAATTTCAAAAGAGCCAACTTCCCTAAACTACAAACCTTGCTAAAAGGCATAAATTGGGATAAAATATTAGGAACAAAGAATACGGAGGAGAGATGGGTTTACTTTAAGAGCATATTAAATAAGGGCATTAGCCAATGTATCCCATTGGGTAATAAATTTAAAAGAGCGAACAAAAATCCTGGATGGCTTAACTCCAATGTAAAAATGCATATAAAAGCAAAGGAGAAGGCCTTCAAAAATACAAGGTTGAGGGATCATCCTCAGCATTCAGACTTTATAAAGAATGCAACAAGAAATCTAAGGGTGCAATTAGGACGGCTAAGATAGAACATGAAAGACACATAGCGGAGGAGAGCAAAAAAAATCCCAAGAAATTCTTTAAGTATGTAAACAGTAAAAAAGGGAGGACAGACCATATTGGCCCCATAAAGAATGAGGAAGGACATCTGGTTACAAAGGATGGGGAGATGGCGAAGGTATTGAATTTATTCTTCTCCTCAGTCTTCACGAGTGAATCGGGGGGCTTCAGTAACCAAAACTGCAGTGTTTATCCTCATGGCACAACACAGGAAGCACCTCCATGGTTATCAGAGGACAGAATTAAAATTAGACTTGAGAAACTTAACATTAATAAATCACCGGGACCAGATGGCTTGCATCCGAGGGTACTTAGGGAACTCAGTCAAGTGATTGCCAGACCGTTGTTCCTAATTTTTACAGATAGTCTACTGACTGGAATGGTACCAGCTGATTGGAGAAAAGCTAATGTAGCACCAATATTTAAAAAGGGCCCAAAATGGGGGCGTGGCCAAGACCGGCATGTGAGAAGAAGTGTGTCTCACAGCTCCTCTCCAGCACAGCTCACCGATCCTCTCCCAGCAGCGATCCAGAGCTAAAAAACGGCTATCCAGCTGGCTACCGACCCACTTACCCTCCTGGATCAACCACCGGCTTTGTGCACCCGGGGGAAAGCAAAAAAAAAGGAGGAAGAAATGACCTCCGAAATCCAAGATGGCGCCGCCGCGGCCCTGGCACAGCGCACACCGCGAGGTACTGAGAAGTCCAGAGAGGCAGCTAATAAGAAGACCCAGAAGTTACAGGGTAAGGAGTACCCAAGGGACATGCTATACTATACTCAAAAGCTGGGGGGGCCCCAGGATCATAGCGCAGGGGGTTCTGCTGAACTGCCTCATGCTGAGGATCGCAGGCCAGGAGAGCTGAGTTCACTGCACACTGACATGCAGGGAGAAACAGACGCTGCTGCTGAGAGGCCCTCCTCACTCCACATAGACACTGATACAGAAGAGTCTGAACAACCAACTCTAGCTGATATACTCAGAGCTGTGCATGTCTGCACAGCGTCTGTGAACACTCTTAAAGAGCAATTTGGTGGGTTGAGAGAGGATGTATCCCTGTTGAGACAGGATTTGCAAAAGATCAGAGAGCGTACAACTGCAGTGGAAAGCAGAGTGAGTGACATAGAAGACCAACTCCTGCCAGTTGCTCGGGAGGCACATGTGGCCTATCAACTTGCTAAAGACACTAACAATAGAGCAGATGATATCGAAAATCGCTTGAGACGCAATAACATACGCATTATAGGTCTGCCAGAGAAAACGGAAGGAAGAGATGTTACAACATTTGTAGAAAACTGGCTAGTCGAAATATTTGGAAGAGAAATCTTTTCCCCATTCTTTACGGTGGAGAGGGCGCACCGCACGCCAGGCCGCCCACTACAACCGGGAGCCCCCCCAGACCCATCCTTGCCCGGCTTATGCATCACCGAGACAGAGAAGCAGTTCTAAGGCATGCACGGGAGAAAGCTAATGTCCAGGTGAATAGGGTCAGAGTGTCGTTTTACCCCGACTTCTCAGCTGAGGTCCAAAAACGCAGAGCTAAATTCTCGGATGTGAAAAGGCGCCTAAGAGCTCTGCAGCTTCCCTATGCCATGCTGTACCCGGCCAAGCTTAGAGTGACCGCCGACAGACAGGCCCATTTCTTTGAATCAGCACAAGATGCAGCCATGTGGTTGGACCGCAACGAACAGGCCCTAAGACGCCGAGCCAGAGAAGAAGGAGACGATCCCGCCTGAGGTATACCGAGGTAGATGACTTATGGAGAACTATACTGCTGAATCACAGTAAGATTGTTTGCAGCTCACTTATTGTCCTTTGAAGAATGTGGACATTCCCCTCTCGATCCTGCAGTGTACACTACCCATATTCCTTTGCCTGGGGGAATGTTTCTGCCTTATGCTGCTGGGAGTCTTGATATTGCTACGCGTTCAGTGAGCTATCTTGTGAAGTAGGCAAGAGAAAATGCGTTCTTTCCAAGTGAGAGATGAATCGAGAAGGCCACGTTGGCCTAGGTTTCATTACCATCTACATGGGCTTGTCCGGTTGACAGCCTGGCTTTTGGTTTTTGTTGCTTTTTTTTTACCACAGTTTTTTTACTCATACCGAGATATTTGCTACCGAGGAGATCCTTACTGGAAGTACCGCACCTTACTAACTTTCATCACCGTGGTCATTGAAGTTACAATCAAGCTTGAATTTCCTGGCTGGACACAACGGGAAAAGACAAAGACCCCAGCATTTTTTTGGGGGGAAGCTCCCCCAACCACTTTTGCCCCTGATGATTCAAGTATATCGGGGGGAAATCTGAACGAGACTCTTAAGTGGTCCCAACCCCTGAAGTCATGCTTAGGTTTGCCCAATGGTTGAACTGCCAATAATTTCCTGGAATGTAAGAGGTTTGAGCTCCCCCCTTAAACGTATGATGAATTCCACATGTTTGAAAAAATACCACCCTATGATTTTATGCATGCAGGAGACCCATTTAACGGCCGAAACCAGGTGCTGTCTCAGGTATGCATGGGTGGGGAAAGCTTATCATTCCACTCACACCTCGTACTCAAGGGGGGTGAGTGTAGTGATCCATAACTCTGTAGATTTCCAGGAATTTGATGTATGCGTAGATGATGAGGGAAGATATGTATTTTTACATTGCAGAATTGGAAAGCTGAACTGTATATTGGCTTGTGTATACGTGCCCCCGCCGTTCACGGCGGCTGTTCTCCGGCTATTGCTCACTTATTTAGAGGGCCGACCGGATTTGCCGTTGCTGATAGTGGGGGACTTCAATTGCTGGTTGAGTCCCTCTGTGGACAGGCACCCCTGTTTGGGGGCCCCTGTGACGCAGAGAGACTCTCCATTGCTTAGATTGCTTAATGAGGTTGGGTGGGTAGATATATGGAGACTGAGGAATCCGAATGAAAGGCAGTTCTCTTGTTTCTCCAAGACCCACGGGACGTTGTCTAGAATTGATTTGGCTGTGGGTAACCTCGCCATGCTCCCGTCCGTCTCAGAAGTGCAGTATAAACCCCGTAGTGTCTCAGACCACTCACACTTAGTGATTAGCCTGATTATATCCCCGAAATTTGGGCTCCCTAGAGTCCCATGGAAATTCAATGCCTTCTGGCTGAAACTATTTCTAACTCACGGGGAGACGGAGCGGAGCATGGGGGAATTTTTGAACGCCCGGGAATTTTTACAGTCCCCGATGGAACAGTGGGACGCTTTTAAGGCCTATATGAGAGGGTTGCTCATTTTAGAAATAGGCAAGGTAAAGAAGAACTCATCAGAGCATAAGGAGGAACTTGAAAGACAGGTAGGGGCCCTGGAGGAGTCCTATGTGCGTACCCCGACCGACTCCGCCAGAGAGGCATGGCAGTCAGCTCAATCTGCTTATGAGCGGCTGCTGTCCTCAACGGCGGAGAAAAAGCTGTTCTTCTCCAGGCTGGCGTTCTATGAGGAAGGTGAGAGTACTGGACGTCTCCTGGCGAGGATAGCCAACTCCCAACAGCGTTCACCGACAATAGGAGCCATTAAAACATCTGAGGGTAGATTGGTGAGCTCCCCTGACCTTATACTGGTAGAATTGGCTAAATTCTATGAGGGTCTATACCTTCCAACGGGGCAATATACCCCGGAGGAACTTGTGGACTATCTACAGGACATTGACTTCCCACACCTCACCAATAGCCAAAGGGAGGCTCTAGATGCCCCCCTCACTATAGAAGAACTACAGACGGCTTTGGCGGCATTCCCAAATTGTAAGGCCCCCGGAGCGGACGGGATACCTATAGAGATCTATAAACAATACGCGGAAATACTTTTGCCTAAATTGCTAATGGTTTTTAATGCGGCTCGGGAGAAACGGAGGCTGCCCCCCTCTATGACCACGGTGAATATAGTACTCATACTGAAACCGGGAAAGGACCCGACAGACCCTGGCTCCTATAGGCCCATATCCTTACTACAGAGTGATATTAAACTTCTAGCCAAGGTCCTTGCGCTGAGATTAAACGGCGCCATCACAAGTATTATTCACCCAGATCAGGCAGGGTTCATGCCTAATAAGTCTACAGCGGTTAACCTGAGAAGGCTCTATCTTAATATGCAATCTGCGGCCGACAATGTGGGGCAAAGGGCTTTGCTATCACTGGACGCTATGAAGGCCTTTGATAGCGTTGAGTGGGAGTACTTGTGGGGAGTCCTTGAGCGTTTCGGGTTCGGAGAAGTATTTATATCATGGGTGCGCTTGTTGTACCACAACCCGCAAGCGGCTATTCGGGCGTCGGGAGCTATGTCATACACCTTTAAGTTAGGGAGAGGCACGAGGCAGGGGTGTCCTTTGTCACCCCTGCTTTTTGCATTAGCCATAGAACCCCTCGCGATTAAAGTAAGGGCTAACCCTGACATTGTCAGATTTCGATACGGAGACAAGCAGGAAAAACTGATGTTATATGCGGACGATACCATGATCCTGCTTGGAGACGTAGACAAATCTCTCACAGAAGCCATGACCACCATAGTGGAGTTCGGTAGATACTCGGGACTCCAGATTAACTGGACCAAATCCTCTCTAATGCTTATTGATGAAGGGGGGGTCCCACCGGACAATAACATGGTACCCCTGACTACTTCGTTCAGATACCTGGGGATCCAGGTGACACCTAGGATCAGAGATTACGCTAGATTAAATATTTCTCCACTGCTACAAAAATTTAGAGAACGGATTAAAACATGGAATTCGCTCTGTCTGTCGGTTGCAGGCAGGGTGAATCTGATAAAAATGATTTTAATGCCCCAACTTTTATACGTACTTCATAACGCACCCATGGTAGTGACCTTAAAGACGTTCAGAATTATCAATTCCCTCTTTAGATTACTTATATGGAAAGGCCGGGCACCCAGGATTAAACTTGAACATCTCCAGCGTCCTAAGGATGAGGGTGGGCTTGCCCTTCCCAATCCCTGGCTCTACTATGTAGCTGCGCAGCTGCAGCAATTAATAGGTTTAATGCACACAAACACAGAGAAAGAGAGAATTACGTGTAGTTCCTCTGAAATGGTGATGCTACACACAGTAAAAAGAGACTCTGTTCCGATGGCTTTGGAGGCGCTGGATTTTGCTAAGTCAAATAAGCAATACCCGACCTATGATCTAATTCATAAAATCTGGTCCAAGACCAAATATATACAGGGAGTGACAGGGTATACAGATTACAGCCCAATATGGTTTAATGCTACGTACCCAGAAATAGCCAAGATTCAACATGGGGCGCAGTGGAGGAAATATGGAGTGCTATATATCAGACAGATCTTTCAAAATGGGAAAATGCACACATTTGAGGCTCTGCGGGAGATCTTTGGGTTACCACAGTCCATGCAGTTTTACTACATGCAATTGAAACATGCTGTGGTGGCTCAGAATAAGTCCTCAGAGTGGATCACCTCACCCACACCTCTGTTTAATTTGATTGCAGGGGTTACCAACACTAAGGGATTTATTTCTCAATGTTACAGTATGCTACTACAGAGCTTTCTAAGTAAACATCCTTTGGGTATGCGGACAAAATGGGAGAAAGATGTTGGTCCTCTTGACGGAGATCAATGGGAGGAGGTGTTGCAGGCGGTACCTATTTGCTCTCTAAACGTCACGCAGAGACTGACACAACTTTATATCATTCTTAGAGTTTACTATACCCCCCATAGATTGCATGTTATGGGCCTTCGGCCCACTCCACTCTGTACCAGATGTAAAAGGGAACATGGGGACCTGGTCCACCTACTGTGGAGGTGCCCAAAGCTCCATCTCTATTGGAGGGGGGTGGTGGACACTGTTAACAGGGTATTTCAGGTTACGATGCCCACTGATCCAAAACACTGCTTGCTTAATGTAATAGATGAGCTGGGATGGGAGGAAAGTACTAGAGTGGCAATTACTAGAGTTATGTTTATGGCACGGAAACTAATAATGACACATTGGATATCAGAAGAGCCTCCTGCTCATAAAGAGTGGATTAATGCTATAGGGGAACTCCTGCGAAGGGAAAAAATAATTTACCAACACAGAGGTTGCCCACAGAAATTTGAGAAAATCTGGGGATCCTGGCTAAATGTCCCTGGGCTTGCCCCGGTGGATTTGGTTGTGGGCAGACTGTTGGGTATGGGTATGTGAGATATCATATGTCATACTGTCGAAATCATTTTTTTCCAGATGTATATACCAGTGTATAATTTGCCTTCTTATCATATCCACTGTGAGATACTGGGGGATGTTAACTAATGATTTAATAAAAGTAATAATAAACAATAAAAAAAAAAAAAAATGTATAATAAAAGGGGGTATTAAGATGTCTACAAGCCAAGTAGATAAATTGTTCAATGTCTCAGGAAATGCTAGATTATTTATACAAATCGCGGTACAGCCATTTATGATGTCATTCAAGGTAAATTGTTATATTGAATACAAATGTAATGTCGGTATGTTTTTCTATATGTTTTCTTCTCAATAAAAACGTGCTTTTGGATAAAAAAAAAAAAAAAAAGGGCCCAAAATACATCCCTGGGAATTACAGACCAGTTAGCCTAACATCAATAGTATGTAAACTCTTGGAGGGGATGATAAGGGACTATATACAAGATTTTAGTAATAAGAACGATATCATTAGCAGTAATCGGCATGGATTCATGAAGAAATGTTCTTGCCAAACCAATCTATTAACCTTCTATGAGGAGGTGAGTTGCCATCCAGATAAAGGAAGGCCCGTAGATGTGGTGTATCTGGATTTTGCAAAAGCATTTGACACAGTTCCCCATAAACGTTTACAGTACAAAATAAGGTCCGTTGGCATGGACCATAGGGTGAGTACATGGATTGAAAACTGGCTACAAGGGTGAGTTCAGAGGGTGGTGATAAATGGGGAGTACTCAGAATGGTCAGGGGTGGGTAGTGGGGTTCCCCAGGGTTCTGTGCTGGGACCAATCCTATTTAATTTGCTCATAAACGACCTGGAGGATGGGATAAACAGTTCAATCTCTGTATTTGCAGACGATACAAAGCTAAGCAGGGCAATAACTTCTCCGCAGGATGCGGAAACCTTGCAAAAAGACTTGAACAAATTAATGGGGTGGGCGACTACATGGCAAATGAGCTTCAATGTAGAAAAATGTAAAATAATGCATTTGGGTGGCAAAAATATGAATGCAATCTATACACTGGGGGGGAGAACCTCTGGGGGAATCTAGGATGGAAAAGGACCTGGGGGTCCTAGTAGATGATAGGCTCAGCAATGGCATGCAATGCCAAGCTGCTGCTAACAAAGCAAACAGAATATTGGCATTAAAAAGGGGATCAACTCCAGAGATAAAACGATAATTCTCCCACTCTACAAGGCTCTGGTCCGGCCGCACCTGGACTATGCTGTCCAGTTCTGGGCACCAGTCCTCGGGGAGGATGTACTGGAAATGGAGCGAGTACAAAGAAGGGCAACAAAGCTAATAAAGGGTCTGGAGGATCTTAGTTATGAGGAAAGGTTGTGAGCACTGAACTTATTCTCTCTGGAGAAGAGACGCTTGAGAGGGGATATGATTTCAATTTACAAATACTGTACTGGTGACCCCACAATAGGGAGAAAACTTTTTCGCAGAAGAGAGTTTAATAAGACTCGTGGCCACTCATTACAATTAGAAGAAAAGAGATTTAACTTTAAACTACGTAGAGGGTTCTTTACTGTAAGAGCGGCAAGGATGTGGAATTCCCTTCCACAGGTGGTGGTCTCAGCGGGGAGCATTGATAGCTTCAAGAAACTATTAGAAAATGACCTGAATGACTGCAACATACAGGGATATACAATGTAATACTGACACATAATCACACACATAGGTTGGACTTGATGGACTTGTGTCTTTTTTTCAACCTCACCTACTATGTAACTATGTGTGTGTAAAGGCAGGCGTCCCAGTACTTTTGCTAATATAGTGTATGTGTAGGCATCATCTACATTCATTTCTCGTTTTTTTTATTAGCTAGCTTACCAGTCTTGTAGCCTTTGGGGCTCTCTGAATGTTACTCACCCAGTTGGGCATACACTTCAGCTCTTTCAAAATCATCCATTTTGTAACAGCCTCTGTTGTCTATCATGGTAATCTGGTCGGTGAGTGGATAGGCATTTCTTATCGTGGTTAATCCTCCTTGTTTTTCTTTACATGCCTCGGCATATTCTATGAAGTCCTCACCTTCTTCCAGGACGTACTTACAGGAGTTGATGAAGGAAGATTTTCCATGGCCTGTGTAGCCAAAGAGTTGTAGTAGGACTCTTGTATAACCCTGACTGCCCCGATCTCCATCTTCCAGGTTGAAGTTCCTGATGTTCTCCTTCAGTTGTCTAATATCCATTGCTGATAGTTATTATTATTTTGTGCTAATTTTTTCTCTTTCTCAGTTTTTTCTATTCTCCGATGTTAGGACTTCAGTTGTAGAAAGGACTTGGCATTTGCTTTCTGTTTCATGTGGCAATAAAAGATAATCAGAAAGGAGGAGACACACAGCAGACAGATTAAAGAGTAAAGGTTATTAACCACTTGATGTCCTCTGAACCTCTAACAAGCTCATCATCTTACAGCCGACAATCGACTGTTCAGTTAGCTGGGCAGCTCTACAGCAACTGAATAACTTTTCATTGTAGTAAGAAGGGTTTGTTAGTTCTTTGTGAGAGCAATAAAGTTAAATTAAATAACAAGAAAGTGTAAAAAAATAATAAAAAATTAGCAATATATATAAAAAAAAAAAATTCAAAGCACCCTTCCATAGGTCCTGCATGTATATGTAACCAACAAAAGCACCACACATGTGAGGTATCATTGTGAACAACAGAGCAATAATTCCAGGGCCATAATTCATGGTAAACTCTACACTTATGACCTGAAAAGCAGGGGCCGGTGGCGGTCAGAGGCCTGTTGTTGACCGGGCCGCACAGCAGGAGATGAGCTATTGCAGATCGCGCTTGCGGATCACCTCCTGCTGTACGTCCATGCCCGTGTGTACTGTCCCGCCTCCTCCACCTGCTCGACCGATGATGTCACCCTATCAGCAGGGCAGAGGTGGGAGGAGCTCTTCATTCTGAACTGCAGCTACTCCCTCCCCCTGCCCTGCTTATAGGGTGACACCTTTGGGTGGGCTGGTGGGCGGCAGAGCTGGGAGAGGACTGTTAACAGCCTCTGCCCTGAAGGTAGGAGTCCTGAGCAGGGGAGGCAGATATTAATGTTAGAGATGAAAGGAGGGAAGGGGGCAGACTGCAGGGGCACTGTAATGTAAAGGGGGGTTTGATGCTAAGGGGGCACTGTAATATAAAGGGGGGCTGTGATATAAAGGGGTCACTGTGATATAACAGGGACTTCACTGTCAAGGGGGGCACTGTAATTTAAATGGGGGCTGTGATGTAAAGGGGGCACTGTAATGTAAATGGGGGCTGTGATGTAAAGGGGGCACTGTAATTTAAAGGGGGATGTAATGTAAAGGGGGCATTGTAATATAAAGGGGGTCTGTGATGTAAGGGGGCCAATGTAATATAAAGGGGACTACACTGTAAAGGGGCACTGTTACAGTGTCCCTTTACAGTGCAGTCCCCATTACATCACAGCCCCCCTTTAAATTACACTACCCCCTTTACAATACACTTTATATGACAGTGCCCCCTTTACATTACAGTACCCACTTCATAGTGCAGTCCCCATTATATCACAGTGCCCCCTATACATCACAGAGCAGTTCCCATTACATTAATATAAAGGGGACTGCACTATAAAGGGGCACTGTAATGTAAAAACGGGGCTGTGATGTGCAGGGGAACTGAGGACACTGTGGGACTGCTTTAAAGGGGAAAGTGTAATGTAAAGGGGGACTGTGGACACTGATATAAAGGGGGGACTGTGCTGTAAAGGGAGGGGCTGTGGACACTGATATAAAGGGGGGACTGTGCTGTAAAGGGGGGGGCTGTGGTGTGAAGGGGGCTGTGGACAGACTTAATATCCCAACCCCCGACTTGTCCACCACAGCCACCATTCTCCCCCAGCACAGCACCTCTCCCCTGGTCCCTTGGAAAATTGGCTGCCATGAAACTGGTCCCTGGTGCAAAAGAGGGCTTTTAAAGTGTCACATAAGAATAATTGAATATATTTGAGATATTGTCGCCATTTCACAGACATGCACAATTTTCTTTGCGTGTTTGGTATCTCTTTGCTCTACACAACTCTGTCTTTTATATTTTACCAAAGAATATGGATTTGATATTGTGTTGACCAATTTACGTTCAACCTGCACTTTTTTTTTTTAAATCAGAAAATTCTTTATTGAGCCACAAAAGACAAATTACATAATAGACATTCGAGCATTAAGTATGACATCATATATGTTGTGAACTCAGAGCATTAAATGCCTTCTCAGCTATGTGTATTCAATGTAAATAAAGGTTGTTACAGCAGTGGCATCAAATAGATTTTACATTTATAAAACAACAAACCGTGTTGCGTAAGAGAATAAAAATTCTCCCACCCAACACAGCTACAAGATGACTAACTGGTCATCTAACCATTAACCTTGCTCCTGGTCTGCACAAATAGGTTCAGTCTCCTGGAAACATAGCATGAATACATCAATTACTGCCTCTGTCAGACAAGCAGTACTCACTTAAACTTGAAATATCCTGTGCATAATTAATTGTGGGGGTGCCAATGCCGGGGAGTCCAACCAAGGTTGCCATATAGAATTAAATTTTCGAGATGCATTTCTATGCTGATATGTTAGATGTTCTCTGATAAGGATATAATTTACCTGTTCTATCCATTGTTTTTTGGTTGGAACATTTACAGATAGCCAGAATCTGGCCACCAACTTACGAGCCAGATATAATAATCTGATTATTGCTATATTATTAGGATGGGGATATATTTCTTCATCAATTGCTCCCAAAATACATATCAGGGGATCCAGGGGGACCCTAATTTAAAATACTGATGAAATTTTCTCGGTAACATCGCCCCAATAACGATGCAATTTGGGGCAGCGCCACATCAAATGAATCAGTGACCCCTCTTATCCACACTGTTTAGGGCACAAGGGAGAATCTCTGTTGCCCCATCTATGTAGTTGAATTGGCGTACGATAAGCTCTATGTAGCAAGAATAAATGAGAAAGTCTATGTGTTTGTGATACAGAAGTTAATGGCCCTGTCTGAAGGCATATGTCCCATATATCTTCACTCACCTCCCCCAGGTCCTCTATCCATCTACGTCTGCATGGTAAAGTTGCAGTGTCTTGTATAGCAGAAAGCAAATGTGAGTAAATGTGAGATATAAGACCCTTTTTTTCCTGTCCATAGAAAATGTCATTTATTAGGGGATGGGTAACAAGTGAAAGAGCAGCTGACCGGCCTTGAATCTGAAGGGCATGGCGTAACTGAAGGTATCGGTAAAATTGATGTCTGGGAAGCCCAAATTCCGATTGCAACTCCATAAAAGATTTTAAAATATTTTGGTGAAATAATTGAGAAATATTATGAATTCTGGCGTTCCTCCACAATTGGAAACCCTCCAGTTTATAGACTTCTGCTAGATTCGGGTTGTTCCACAGAGGGGTTTCTGCCAGAAAGCCCAGAATTTGTAATTTAGATTTGACCGTAGACCATAATTTTTTGAGAAGAACTATGGTGGGGGCCGTTTGTGGCAGGTGTAACAATCCCGCCTCCAAAATTGCCAGCACCGATGTATTTAATGTTCCAGTTCGCAGCATGCTTTCAACCGAGTCAAAATCGCTTAGCAACCCAAGACCACTCAAGTGTTGTAATTGAGAGGCATAGAAATATAGTTTAGGGTTGGGAACCGCAGCTCCTCCCCGATCTTTACCATACTGCAAGGTGGAAAGACTTATTCTAGCAACTTTTTTCCTCCAAATTAGGGATCTAAACAGTGTCTCAATACGATTAAACCACCTACGGGGTATCCATTGTGGAGAATTGTGCATAATGTACAAAAGTTGAGGTCCCCAGACCATTTTGATTAGATTTATTCTACCAATTACTGATAAGGGGAGTTTACACCAAGTATTACATGTCATTTGAAGTCTTTTAAAAAGGGGTAGTAAATTATCTTCTAAGTATTTTTTTGGGTTGACTGACACTTGTATTCCTAGATATTTAAATGAAGAAACCACTTTAAGCGGTCTTGCGCTAACCGGCAGATCAACCATTGGCTCATCCACTGGAAGAATGACGGATTTACTCCAATTAATGGAGAATCCCGATAATGAACCAAAATGCTGTATTATCTTCATCACATTCGTAAGTGAATCCTCCACATCCCCCAAATAAAGTAAAGTATCGTCCGCATAAAGAGAGATCTTATCAGATACTGGGCCTCTAACAAAACCCACAATAGACTGTGAAGATCTTACCACCTCTGCCAGTGGTTCAAGGGCCAGTGCGAATAGCAGGGGTGAAAGTGGACACCCCTGTCTCGTACCTCTAAAAAGGGGAAACAAATCTGAAAGATCACCATTTACGTGGATTCTAGCTGTAGGGGCCGAATACAGCAGCTTAACCCATTGAATAAAATTGTCTCCTAAGCCAAAACTCTTCAAAGTTTCCCATAAGTACGGCCATTCAACGCTGTTGAAAGCCTTGGCAGCATCCAATGATAGTATTGCTCTTCTGCCAGGATTGTCGACAGGGATCTGGAGGTTAAGAAAAAGTCTTCTTATATTAAGGGCTGTGGATTTCGATGGGATAAACCCGGATTGGTCCCTATGTACCACTTTGTGGATGACTTTAGCAAGTCTTGTGGCCAGCACCCTTGCCAACAGTTTTACATCTGTTGTCAACAATGATATGGGCCTATACGAGTCTGGTAGATGGGCCTCTTTGCCAGGTTTAAGAAGAAGGACAATAATGGCTTCATTCATGGATTGAGGTAAACTTCCTATTTTTTTGGCATCTTCAAATACTTCCTTTAAGTGTACTAATAGAGTTTCAGAGTAGCGCTTATAAACCTCCGCCGGCAAGCCGTCCGAACCCGGAGACTTACCAGGAGAGGAAAGCACCAACGCCTCCAGGAGCTCCTCAGCCCTAAGGGGAGCGTTCAACTGTGCTACATCTTGAGTCGGGAGCTGCGGTAATTGGCATTGATCTAGAAAAGAATTCATTTCCGTCAGGGTAGGATTGACCTTAGTAGAGTACACATCAGCATAGAAATCTCTGAATGTGGACAATATCTCTGCATGGGAGGAAACCAAAGTGCCCAATGAGCCCTTGATTGTTTCTATATGGGATGATCCCTTTTGTGAGCGTATCATCATGGCAAGCATATGCCCCGTGGTTTCTCCCTCCTCAAAATATTTTTGTTGAAGAAAAAACCTTTTCTTTTCCACAGTAGTTAACATCAGATGGTTGGCCATGTGTTGAGCCTCAAGAAAAGACCTCTCGGTGCTCTCCGAGGGGGATTCGATAAAGGCAGATTAACCTCTTTCAAAACAGTTTGTTCCCAGTTCTTGGTCTCGGTCTTAATGGTATTAATAGATCTGATAAATTGGCCTCTCAGAAATGCTTTTAATGTGTCCCAGAAAATTCCTGGGCGAGATGAGGGTTTGTTAAACCTAATAAAAGATTCTAAGTTATCAAAAATGGGGTCGGGCGCAGGAAAAAATGACAACCAAAACGGGTTAAGTTTCCAGTAATTCCTTTTTAAGACACCCGATGTGGAAATCTCTATGCATAGGGGAGAATGATCAGAGACAGTTCGTACTTCATATTTTGTAGAAGTTACTAATGAGAGCATCAAATAATTGCCCAGACCGAGATCAATCCTGGAGAGACCTTTGTGTGTAGCAGAAAAACATGAATAGCATTTTACTTGCGCATGACTCATCCTCCATACATCCCTCAATCCCAGTTCCGCAATGAGGCGAGCAAAGGAAGTCTGTCCTCCTCTCACCCCACCCAAAGGGATCTTTGCATCATTTTATCCAGCTCTGCATCCAAATAATTGTTAAAATCCCCAACAATAATTGCTGGTATCCCCGGGTGTTGTGAGAGGAAGGAGGCCAATGTCTTAACGACCTCTATCGAAAAAGGGGGTGGTATATATATATTTCCAATAATGCATTGTAACCCATCTAATGAACATACCAGAAAAACATAGCGACTGTGAGGGTCAACAACCGATAATGTATGAGTAAAACTAATATTTTTGCCTATCAGAATGCTGACACCCCTGGCATAGGAAGAGAAGACAGAGTGAAACTGAACGGTAAATAATTTTGTAGAGAATGGGGATTCCTGAGCAGGTAACATATGTGTCTCCTGAAGACACACTACTGAAGATCCCATGCGTTGAAGCATATGGAATACAGCTAGGCGTTTCACTCTGTCTCCCAGGCCTCTAACATTCCAGCTAGTAAGCACTATCTGTTTAGCCATAAAGCATTAAAACATAAATAAATGAAGGTAAGCTATATAAGGCACACAGAGAATGCTCCAGAGAGCCGCCATTATTATGTCTAACAAGACCATAGAACTTAGGCAGTCTTTGGTGTAGATTCCTCGGACCAGGTGAGAATCGTTGAAGCAGTACCAGGACCAATGAAGTAACTGTGTCCCTGGGGACAAAAAACAAAAAGAAAGCAACAGAAAAAAACAGAAACTGTAGTGTCCACGAAGGACCCGCAACTGGGGGGCTAAATTCAGTAGCCAGCTTTGAAGAGCCAAAAGGCAACAGGCCTTGGTTTACTTGCATAAACGTAGATACCATTAATAAACTGTTCGTGCGGTATCCTCCGCCTTGGAGCGAAGATTGCCATCTTGTGACTAGAACTAATATGAACGGATAATAATTGCACCATTATTACTTTAATAAAAGAAAATTTCCTCTCAGGGTGTAGGGAAGGACGTTGCTCTTCAGGTATTTCTGCGTCGTCTGCCCAGATCTTCTCGTAGGGATTTTTCCTCTCTGTCCGGCCATTGAACCACCATCGCAGGCCTCTCAAAAAAATGAACCTCATCCCTGGCTACCACACGAAGACGAGCCGGATAAAGCATAGAATATTGTAGTTCCAGAGAGCGGAGTCTCTTTTTAATATCATTGAACTGGGCCCTCTGCTTTTGTACATCAGCTGAGAAGTCTGGAAACAGTGATATTTTGGAATTTTCAATCACCAGGGCATCTCCCAGAGTGCGGGCTTTTGATAGAATTATGTCTCTGTCTCTATAATGAAGCATTTTGAAAAGAAATGCTCTAGGGGGATTGCCTGGGGGCAAGGGCCTAGATGGAACCCTATGCGCCCGCTCCACTGCAAACATGGGGGAGAATGAGTCTTTCCCGAATTTATCCAGCAGCCATTTTTCAATAAAATCGACCGGATTCCTGCCCTCCATTTTTTCAGGGATGCCAATAGCTCTGACGTTATTTCTGCGTAGCCTGTTTTCTAAATCGTCGAGTTTCGCAGCATGTTTAGCTACCATTATTTGTTGAGCATGTGTGTCCCTTTGCATGGGGGCCCAGTCATCTTCTATAGTGCCAATACGTCCCTCAATAGCAGAGGTCCGATCCCTTAATTTTTGCATATCCTGACGCAGGAAAGACATCTCTGCCTTCATCCCCTTAACCTCTGATGCAAGTCAACCTGCACTTTAAATAATCACCTCCCCTTAACCCCCAAAAGCAGCTGGAAAAATATCTTTTATCCCCCCGGGATAAACCGTTAAAGTGCTTCTAAAGGCAGGTTTGCATGCAGCTCCCCCCCAGCCCACCCCTCCTCATTGGGTCAGAGAAAGCATTGGGACCCATTGGCAGCGAGGAGGATGGGTAGGATGGACACACAGACTCGAGGCTCGAGAGTGAACCCACATGAGCAGGGCTTCTGTTAGAAATCATGGGGCCCAATACAGCCTTCCAGATGGAGCCCCCTCTGAGCCCCACCTACACCCCACCCACCCTTCTGGGGTGCGGCAAAACAGCGGAACTGACTTTATCCCCCCAAAAAATGAAAAAAATTACCACATCCTGGGCCCCTCTGTTGACCTGATAGGGCCCAGGGAAATGTAATTTAGGCTCTGGTAAGCATATAGGAGCCGCATAAGCGTGTGCATGGGGTGTGCCTGGGCACACCCTAATCATCCCATGCATGTTAGTGTAGCTGAGTGTCTGCGCCCCAAGCCCAACCTTTTTGAAGCCAATTAGAGCGTCTGCCACCCAGCATGGAGATTAGGGGCAGGCACATGTAGATTTGGGGGGGGCGGTGCCCCTGTGCCGCTCATGGACCGGCTGCAGATGGTTAGCAATAAAGGTATTTGTAAAAATAAAAATAAAAGAAATACAAAAAAAGTTGGTTGTTCCAGCCCTAAATTTTACACGTTACCAGCACAGAGACCTGGGGCCTCACTGGGAGTTCCGGGTCCTGTTCTAACAATTGGAAGCTGGAAACGTCCAATTCTAGGTCACCTGATCGCTGTGATAGCCTGTGATTCTGTGATTGGCTATCACAGTGGTCAGTCACTGTGAAGGCCACCCCCCCCCGTCTTTATGGAGGAGAGAGATACATTATATCTTTCTCTATGGGAAAGAAACTCCCCTTGAAAGATTAGGGCTTTTTAGGCTCAAGGAATGCACAAACATCAACTAAACATAGTAAGATTTAAAGAATTTATTGGTATCAAAAGTTAAAAGAAATTATCAAAATTATGTAACAATAGCACAAGGCAAAAAAGAACCACTCAATGGCAATGGTGGAGATTATACAAAAAACAATCACCAATGCGTTTCAGGGTCCTTTATGCTCCTTTTTCAGGGAACTTTTAAACAATCTTGATAAATACAGTCTATAAGACAAAACACACATTAGAGCATTGTCGCTGAATAGTTACAACATGATCAAGGCAGAAAAGAGGGAAAAAATGGAACGTCAACATTGCATGAAATACTCACAATGCCTAGGCGTGGAAGTGCAGCACACAGGTGTAGACTTAAACTTAGACTTGCTAAGGGAAGAGGAGGGAACCTAATCCCAAAACGAGTCCCAGCTGTCCACAGTGCCAATCGGCGCCAATATGGTAGATCCCCCGGGAACGGAGCGCACGGCGTCACCCTGCACCGCCCCACAGGGAGGGGGCGTGGTGTGCGGTGAAACCCACCGACACACTGGAGCTGTCCCGAACCAGTGGGCATAGCCGGCATCACCGCGGGAGGGGCAGATAGCCAGGCAGAAATGACGTCCATAGGTCACGGGTGCGGATGGAGTCACAACCCGATAATGGACAGCAGAATCAGCTGATGTGATGCCTCCAGCGTCAAAAAGTGCCTGAATATCACTGGCCTGGGCGTGTCAGGTTCACCACCCAGCGGGAGCACACCAGAGCGGAGGGAAAAAACAAAAATAAAAAAGTAAAAATGAATGTAAAAATAAAACATCGGAAAAAGAAGAAAAAAAAATGTCTTTGCAGAGAGAGAGAAAAAAGTGTGTGTAGAAAAAAAAAAAATATTAAAATAATAATTAAACAAATAAAGGTATTGCTAGCTGCGATTGGTCAATGTGATCACATGGTACAGACAGGCCCAATCACATCCCATCTGTACCATGTTATTAGCTCTGGACAATCACAGCTAAGCACAACAAAACAAACTCAATTATTAGACTCAAACTTAATTATCATTTTTTTTTTAGTAAAATGCTTGCTTATAGCAATGAAATTCACTGCTATAAGCAATCATAATGTGTAAGAAAAAAAAAAAATCCTGATCACTTCCACAGAGTAGTGCAATGTTACTATGGTAACATTATATTGCTCTGGTAACAGTGTGTTAAAAAAAAAAATCGTAAAAAAAAAATAAAAAAAAAAATATATATTATTATTTATTTATTTATTTTCGTACTGTTACCAGTCAGTGTCCTTGATCACCACCACACCAGTTATATGATAACGCTGTACTGCACTGGTGACAGTATGTAAAAAAGTAAAAGAAAAATTATGATTTTTTTTTATTTCTTCATTTCCAAAACATTATGACAAAAAATACAATGTCAAAAAATGTGCCATGCCTCTTAATACCTTGGACTGTTATTTGGGGGATATTTGTACTGACCTGACATTTTCGGGCCTCAAGAAATCAGTTTCCAGATACTGTATATATACCATAGTTTGTGGACTCTATAACTTTCCTACAGGCTAAATAATATATACTGATTTGGGTTATTTTCACCAAAGAAATGTAGCAGAATACATTTTGTCCTAGATTTATGAAGAATGATTATTTATTTGCAAAATTTTATAACAGAAACAAAGAACAACACGTTTTTTATCCCAACATTTTCAGTCTTTTTTCGTTTATTTAGCAGAGAGTAAAAATAAAAACAGTAGTGATTAAATGCCACCAAAAGAAACCTCTAGTTCTGTGAACAAAATGAAATGATACAAATTTGGGTACAGTGTTGCATGACCGCGCAATTGTCATTCAAATTGTGACAGTGCTGAAAGCTGGAAATTAGCCTGGGTATGATGGGGTAAAAAAAAACACAAAAAGAGTGTATTGAAGTGGTTAAAAGCCCAAAAGGTGTTCCTTGGGTTTTGGGCCCCTCTATGCATCTATGATCTATGCATGAATGAGTCACATGCATGTGGTATCCCCATATTCAGTAGGCATAGTATAATGTGTTTTGGGGTGTAGTTGTAAGTATGCTAATGCTGTGTGTGTGAAATGACTTGTTAATATGACAATTTTATGAAAAAAAACACATTTGGTTTAAGTTCTTCATTTTCCAAAAAAGTGACAAAAAATTACGAGTTTATAAAAATCACCATGCCTCCTACTAAATACCTTACATAGTTACATAGTTACATAGTAGGTGAGGTTGAAAAAAGACACACGTCCATCAAGTCCAACCTATGTGTGTGATTATGTGTCAGTATTACCTTACATATCCCTGTATGTTGCGGTCATTCAGGTGATTATCTAATAGTTTCTTGAAGCTATCAATGCTCCCCGCTGAGACCACCGCCTGTGGAAGGGAATTCCACATCCATACCGCTCTTACAGTAAAGAACCCTCTACGTAGTTTAAGGTTAAACCTCTTTTCTTCTAATTGTAATGAGTGGCCCCGAGTCTTATTAAACTCTCTTCTGCGAAAAAGTTTTATCCCTATTGTGGGGTCACCAGTACAGTTGAAATCATATCCCCTCTCAAGCGTCTCTTCTCCAGAGAGAATAAGTTCAACGCTCGCAACCTTTCCTCATAACTAAGATCCTCCAGACCCTTTATTAGCTTTGTTGCCCTTCTTTGTACTCGCTCCATTCAGTTGATCCCCCTTTTAATACATGCCAATATTCTGTTTGCCTTATTAGCAGCAGCTTGGCATTGCATGCCATTGCTGAGCCTATCATCTACTAGGACCCACAGGTCCTTTTCCATCCTAGATTCCCCCAGAGGTTCTCCCCCCAGTGTATAGATTGCATTCATATTTTTGCCACCCAAATGCATTATTTTACATTTTTCTACATTGAACCTCATTTGCCATGTAGTCGCCCACCCCATTAATTTGTTCAGGTCTTTTTGCAAGGTTTCCACATCCTGCGGAGAAGTTATTGCCCTACTTAGCTTAGTATCGTCTGCAAATACAGAGATTAAACTGTTTATCCCATCCTCCAGATCGTTTATAAACAAATTAAATAGGATTGGTCCCAGCACAGAACCCTGGGGAACCCCACTACCCACCCCTGACCATTCTGAGTACTCCCCATTTATCACCACCCTCTGAACACGCCCTTGTAGCCAGTTTTCAATCCATGTACTCACCCTATGGTCCATGCCAACGGACCCTATTTTGTACAGTAAACGTTTATGGGGAACTGTGTCAAATGCTTTTGCAAAATCCAGATACACCACGTCTACGGGCCTTCCTTTATCTAGATGGCAACTCACCTCCTCATAGAAGGTTAATAGATTGGTTTGGCAAGAACGATTCTTCATGAATCCATGCTGATTACTGCTAATGAAATCGTTCTTATTACTAAAATCTTGTATATAGTCCCTTATCATCCCCTCCAAGAGTTTACATACTATTGATGTTAGGCTAACTGGTCTGTAATTCCCAGGGATGTTTTTTGGGCCCTTTTTAAATATTGGTGCTACATTGGCTTTTCTCCAATCAGCTGGTACCATTCCAGTCAATAGACTGTCTGTAAAAATTAGGAACAACGGTCTGACACTCACCTGACTGAGTTCCCTAAGTACCCTCGGATGCAAGCCATCTGGTCCCGGTGATTTATTAATGTTAAGTTTCTCAAGTCTAATTTTAATTCCGTCCTCTGTTAACCATGGAGGTGCTTCCTGTGTTGTGTCATGAGGATAAACACTGCAGTTTTGGTTACTGAAGCCCCCCGATTCACTCGTGAAGACTGAGGAGAAGAATAAATTCAATACCTTTGCCATCTCCCCATCCTTTGTAACCAGATGTCCTTCCTCATTCTTTATGGGGCCAATATGGTCTGTCCTCCCTTTTTTACTGTTTACATACTTAAAGAATTTCTTGGGATTTTTTTTGCTCTCCTCCGCTATGTGTCTTTCATGTTCTATCTTAGCCGTCCTAATTGCACCCTTACATTTCTTATTGCATTCTTTATAAAGTCTGAATGCTGAGGATGATCCCCTCAACCTTGGACTGTCTATTTTCCAAAAAGAGGTCATTTGGGGGATATTTGTACTGTCTTGGTGTTTTGGGGCCTCATGTATTCAGTACATCAGAATTGATCAATTATTAAATATATATATACTATAGTTTGTAGACTCTGTAACTTTCACACATAATATAAACTGATTTGGGTTTTTCACCAAATAAGTGTATCAGAATACATTTTAGCCTTCATTTATGAAGTAAGAGTATTTATTTGCAAGATTTTTATAACAGAAACTAGGAAAAAGAAAAAAAACTGTGGTGATTAAATACCATCAAGAGAAAGCTCTGTTTCAAAAAATTATATAGAATTAATCTGGGTACATTGTTGCATGACAATGGCCTGGGCGGCAAGGGGGTAAAACAGTCTGGACTTGAAATGGTTAAATATGGAGCCTTTTTCAAACATTCCCTCAGCTTATAATGTTAACATAAAGCTGGCATGTTAAGAAATTGCACATTCGCTTCTCCTCTTATTGTTACACTGTGTGTACTGAAGTGTGCATTGTACTGGTGGTACTCTCTGCAGTGCTCTTTCTCTCTCCAATCTTTCTCTCTCCAATCTTTCTCTCTCCAATCTTTCTCTCTCTATTCTTTCTCTCTCTGATCTTTCTCTCTCCTGATGAAGTTGGATCTGATGGATTTAGTTGTACATGAATTTCTTCCTCTCTATCTGTTCTCTTCTCGGGTTTCTTGGCTGTTGCAGGCGGAATCTGACGTTCCTCAAGGCAGTGTCTATCACCATCAGGATGTCCGTGGTTCTTCCCAGAGTCTTTATGTGTTGTGGACGTGTGCGTTGATGTGTAATTGTCAATGGCGATTACCATCTCCGCTCCCATGAGCCTATATTTTTATCTCAATTTCCTGGTAATCTCCTTCGGTTTTGAAGGACGAGGACAATGAGGGGAACGATACCTGAAGAAGAGGAATGTGGTAAGGCTATCTCAAAGTTTGTAGGAATTCTCGGTGGCGAAATTAGTATTTTCAATTGGCCATGGCAGACCTTTGCCTAGGTGTAGCTGTGTGTTAGATATCCTCATGTCCTTCCCTGTGTTCATTCTTATTGTCAAATCATATTTAGTAAAAATTAGCTTCAGCTTCTTCACTGATCAACACAAGGGGAGGGAAGGTGCACATGGATCTCACATCCTCTCTCTGGATCTCAATTTCTCTTGATGGATCTCACTTCCTCTCTATGAATCTCACTTCCTCTCTACAGATCTTGTGTTTTCTCTCTATGAGTCTCATTCCCTCTCTATGGATATCACATTTTCTCTATGAATCTCACATCCTCTCTATGGATCGCAATTCCTCTCTATGAATCTCACATCCCCTCTATGGATTCCACTTCCTCTCCATGAATCTCACATCCTTTCTATTGATATTACTTTCTCTCCATGGATTGCACATCCTATCTATGGATCTCACATTATCTCTATGTATCTCACATCCTCTCTATGGATCTCACATTCTCTTTATGGATCTCACATCCTCTCTTTGGATCTCACATTCTCTCTATGGATCTCGCTGCCTCTTCATGGATTTCACTTCCTCTCTACGTATCTCACATCCCCTCTATGGATTCCACTTCCTCTCCATGAATCTAACATCCTTTCTATTGATATCACTTTCTCTTCATGGATCGCACAACTTATCTATGGATCTCACATCCTCTCTATGGATCTCACATTCTCTCTATGGATATTACATCCTCTCTATGGATATTACATCCTCTCTATGGATCTCACATCCTCTCTATGGATCTCGCATTCTCTCTATGGATCTCACATTCTCTCTATGGATCTCACATTCTCTCTATGGATCTCACATTCTCTCTATGGATCTCACATTCTCTCTATAGATCTCACATTCTCTCTATGGATCTCACATTCTCTCTATGGATCTCACATTCTCTCTATGGATCTCACATCCTCTCTATGGATCTCACATTCTCTCTATGGATCTCACATTCTCTCTATGGATCTCCCATTCTCTCTATGGATCTCGCATTCTCTCTATGGATCGCACATCCTATCTATGGATCTCACATCCTCTCTATGGATCTCACATCCTCTCTATGGATCTCGCATTCTCTCTATAGATCTCACATCCTCTGGATCTCACATTCTCTCTATGGATCTCACATCCTCTCTATGGATCTCACATCCTCTCTATGGATCTCGCATTCTCTCTATAGATCTCACATCCTCTGGATCTCCCATTCTCTCTATGGATCTTGTATTCTATCTATGGATCTCACATCCTCTGGATCTCACATTCTCTCTATGGATCTCACATCCTCTGGATCTCACATTCTCTCTATGGATCTCACATCCTCTCTACGGATCTCGCTGCCTCTTCATGGATTTCACTTCCTCTCTATGAATTTCACTTCCTCCTATGAATCTCACTTCCTCTATGAATCTCACTTCCTCCTCTATGAATCCCACATCTGCTCTATGGATTTCAATTTCTGTCTTTGAATTTAGCTTCCTCTCTATAAATCACTCTTCCTCTGTATGAATCTAATTTCCTCTCTATTGATTTCACTTCCTTTCTATGAATTTCACTTCCTCTCTATGGATCCCATTTCCTCTTTATGGATCTAATTTCCATTCGCTATGGATCTCACTTCCTCTCTATGACCCCTTTCTGACGGGGCCGATCCGTTTGACGGACTCCGCTTGCTCAGCGGGGATCGCTCCACTGATCCCTGCTAAGCAGGCGGATGACAGGTCCTACTGTGCAGAGCAGAGATGGACAGAGTCCTGCTCTCCTCTATGGGGAAATTGGATGAAAATGGACCGCCTGTCCCCTTTCCATCCAATCTGCCAGACCGATGGAAAATGGTACCACCATCTGTCTGGATTTGGTGGACAGGATCGGATAGCGGCAGGTGTCAGCGGACATGTCACTGCTGATATCCACCGCTCCATAGGAGTGAATAGAGTGCCCGATCAGGTCTGCCTAAAAAACTGACAGGCGGACCTGATCGGACAGCCGTGTGAATAGGGCCTATGGATATAATTTCCTCTCTCTATGTATCTCACTTGCTCTCTATGGTTCTCACTTTCTCTCTGTGTATCTCACTTCCTCTCCTTGGATCTCATTTTTTCTCTCTGTGGATCTCACTTCCTCTCTGTGGATCTCATTTCCTTTCTCTATGGATCTCACTTTCTCCCGTGGATCTCACTTCCTCTCTTTGGATCTCATTTTATCTCTCTGTGGATTTCATGTCCTGTGTCTATGGATCTCACTTTCTCTCTGTGTATCTCACTTCCTCTCTTTGGATCTAATTTCCCGTCTCTATGGATCTCACTTTCTCTCTGTGTATCTCACTTCCTCTCTTTGGATCTCATTTTATCTCTCTGTGGATCACACTTCCTCTCTGTGGATCTCATTTCCTTTCTCTATGGATCTCACTTTCTCTCTGTGTATCTCACTTCCTCTCTTTGGATCTCATTTCCTGTCTCTATGGATCTCACTTTCTCTCTGTGTATCTCACTTCCTCTCTTTGGATCTCATTTCCTGTCTCTATTGATCTCACTTTCTTTTTGTGTATCTCACTTCCATTCTTTGGATCTCATTTTATCTCTCTGTGGATCTAATTTCCTGTCTCTATGGATCTCACTTTCTCTCTGTGTATCTCACTTCCTCTCTTTGGATCTCATTTTATCTCTCTGTGGATCTCATTTCCTTTCTCTATGGATCTCACTTCCTCTCTAGGACTCGTATTGCAGTGCAGTATTATCCTCCCTACCATGGCTGCAATACTCTCACCCCTGTTGTCTGGCTGATAACATGGCCAGTCAGATGCTGTCCAAAGAGCTGGTGTCTCTGATGCAAAATTGCAATAGAAAGAAGGGGTAATAGAATGATGTCACCAAAGTTAAATCACACCGGAATACATTACCTGTCATTCTTACGCAATTGTCCAAAAATGTTTTCACATCACCCATTTCTTGAGCTTGTACCTGTTGTCTGACACTAAATAAAAGTAAAAGAACACCATGTACATCAATGTAAAATGGATAAGAAAGCCTTTTCTCATCTAAGTGCTGTAATGTGTCTTTATTTCATTTTGAGTGGAAAGTATACATTTTGTAAATTTATTTTTAAATAAGATTTTTTGGGGGGGAGAGGGACTTACTATTTCATTCAGAAAACAGCTTACAGTGCTGCAGTTTCTATGGATTGTAAGCACAATGCTGGATAGTATATGGGCACATAAAGAAAACGAGGAGGTGGCGCGGGCACCATTTTGTGTCTTGAGGGAAGCTTTGTTTATGAGCATTTTCTTTTTTGGTCATGCTATTTTGAACACTTGAGAAGACTTGGTCTGACATGTTGGCTGCTTCTGAGGACTGCTTCTCTGTGATATCTCCTGACCAATTAGACCATCTTCCATCCTGATCTGGAACCCAGATGTGGAGGTCCCATACATTGGTGTTTACACCACATGCTTTATTGACTCATTGAGCATATTCCCATTTGAGTCTTCTTACTCCGGTAAGCCTCCTCACTAACCGGTGGTGGTTTCATTGTCTGTGTATTCACTCCAAGGCACGTGGAATTCCCTTTCTGACTATATAATTTTTTCACTGTTTATCTATGGACTGTTGTATTCACGGTTTAAAAATCTCTATGTGATGGAACACGGACTTTAGTTTGGGTGTGAATTTCACATCACTTTTCACTGTTTTTATTTAATTTTGTGGTCATTTCATATTATATATTAGATTGTATATTTATATATATATATATATATATATATATATATATGAATTTGTATCATCATGAATTTTTGAGCGCTCCAGAAAAATTTTAATTTTTCACATATTCTGTTGGCACAATGCATGAAGAGTTTACCAACTCTCATTGCACAGTTGAAGGTGAGACACCACAGGAACAGTGTTGTCACCCTATGATAGGAAGTACCCTTGTTAGCAGATTTACCAGGTAAAATTCCAGTAAATAAATATACACTCCTTATGGAGATTAACCACTTGCCGCCCACCATATAGCAGAATGACAACGGCAAAGTGGTTGTGATATCCTGACCGGACGTCTAATGACGTGATCAGGATAACACAGCCGGCGTGCGCTCGCGGGAGCACGCAGCACGGCGATCGGAGGTGCTGTGTGTCAGTCTGACACACCGCAACTCCGATCGTGGTATGAAGCCTCTGACAGAGGCTTCTAACCACGTGATCAGCTGTGACCAATCACAGCTGATCATTGCATGAACCAGGAAGTGCCGGTAAATGGCTTTGCTCATTTCACGCTGACAGGGAGAGCCGATCAGCGGCTCTCCCTGTCAGCACATTGATTATCAGCACAGACCCCATCAAAAGGTGCCCATCAGCTACCAATCAGTGCCCAACACCTATCAGCCTGTCCCCATAATAAATGCCTGTCAGTGCCCACAACAGTGCCGAACAGTGCCAATCAGTGCCCAAAAAAGTGTCAATTACTGCCCCATCAGTAATGCCTGCCAGTGCCCCATCAAAGTGCCAATCAGTGCCACTCAGTAATGCCTGTCAGTAGCTCCTCATCAGTGCTGCCTATCCAGTGCCACCTATTAGTGCCCATCAGTGCTGCCTATCAGTGCCGCCTATCAAAGCCCATCAGTACCACCTATCAGTGCCGTCAGTGCTGCCTATCAGTGTTGCCTATCAGTGCCCAATTTTTTTTTTTTTAATTGATGGTCTTTTTTCGTTCATAGTGCAAAAATTAAAAACCACAGCGGTGATCAAATACCACCAAAAGAAAGCTCTATTTTTTGGAAGAAAATGATAAAAATTTTGTTTGGGTACAGTGTTGCATGACCGCACAATTGTCATTCAAAGTGTAAAAGCGCTGAAAGCTAAAAATTGTCCTGGGCAGGAAGGGGGGAAAGTGCCTGGTATGGAAGTGGTTAAAATAAATAATACTGACTGCAATCCATTAGAGTTTCTCTTACAATAAGATGGGAACAATAAAGTCTGAAAAATTCGGATCCAATTCTGAATTTTCGATGGCCTCCATCATAGCGCTGTAATTGTCTTTCCATTCAACTTTCTGTCCAATGGGGGTGAAGTTTCCTGGAATCAACAAGACACACAGATGTGTCAAACCATAAAGTTGGAGTTCAAAATTATTTATTAAATTTTAAGTAGTTAAAATTAAAAAAATTGCGTTTCAGGGGCGGGTCTTAGTAGGGGTTACTTTGTAAGGGTAGATACTTCCCCTAAATATCCTGCCTATTAACCGCTTTATGATAAAGGTAAAACAAATCTTAACCACTTGAGCCCCGGACCATTATGCTGCCTAAGGACCAGAGGTCTTTTTCCAATTTGGCACTGCGTCGCTTTAACTGCTAATTGCGCGGTCATGCAATGCTGTACCCAAACGAAATTTGCGTCCTTTTCTTCCCACAAATAGAGCTTTCTTTTGATGGTATTTGATCACCTCTGCCGTTTTTATTTTTTGCGCTATAAACGGAAAAAGACCGAAAATTTTGAAAAAAAATGATATTTTCTACTTTTTGTTATAAAAAAAATCCAATAAACTCAATTTTAGTCATACATTTAGGCCAAAATGTATTCGGCCACATGTCTTTGGTAAAAAAAAAGTTAATAAGCGTATATTTATTGGTTTGCGCAAAAGTTATAGTGTCTACAAACTAGGGTACATTTTCTGGAATTTACACAGCTTTTAGTTTATGACTGCCTATGTCATTTCATGAGGTGCTAAAATGGCAGGGCAGTACAAAACCCCCCCAAATGACCCCATTTTGGAAAGTAGACACCCCAAGGAAATTGCTGAGAGGCATGTAGAACCCATTGAATATTTATTTTTTTTGTCCCAAGTGATTGAATAATGACAAAAAAAAAAAAAAAAAAAATATTTACAAAAAGTTGTCACTAAATGATATATTGCTCACACAGGCCATGGGCCTATGTGGAATTGCACCCCAAAATACATTCAGCTGCTTCTCCTGAGTATGGGGATACCACATGTGTGGGACTTTTTGGGAGCCTAGCCACGTACGGGGCCCCGAAAACCAATCACCGCCTTCAGGATTTCTAAGGGCATAAATTTTTGATTTCATTCCTCACTACCTATCACAGTTTTGAAGGCCATAAAATGCCCAGATGGCACAAAACCCCCCCAAATGACCCCATTTTGGAAAGTAGACACTCCAAGCTATTTGCTGAGAGGCATGTTGAGTCCATGGAATACTTTCTTTTTTGACACAAGTTGCGGGAAAGTGACGATTTTTTTTTTTTTTGCACAAAGTTGTCACTAAATGATATATTTCTCACACAGGCCATGGGCATATGTGGAATTGCACCCCAAAATACATTTAGCTGCTTCTCCTGAGTATGGGGATACCACATGTGTGGGACTTTTTGGGAGCCTAGCCGCATACGGGGCCCCGAAAACCAAGCACCGCCTTCAGGATTTCTAAGGGCATAATGTTGTGATTTGACTCCTCACTACCTATCACAGTTTTGAAGGCCATAAAATGCCAAGATGGCACAAAACCCCCCCAAATGACCCCATTTTGGAAAGTAGACACCCCAAACTATTTGCTGAGAGGCATGTTGAGTCCATGGAATATTTTATATTTTGACACAAGTTGCGGGAAAGTAACACTTTTTTTTTTTTTTGCACAAAGTTGTCACTAAATGATATATTGCTCAAACATGCCATGGGCATATGTGGAATTACACCCCAAAATACATTCTGCTGCTTCTCCTGAGTATGGGGATACCACATGTTTAGGACTTTTTGGGAGCCTAGCCGCGTACAGGGCCCCGAAAACCAATCACCGCCTTCAGGATTTCTAAGGGCATAAATTTTTGATTTCATTCCTCACTACCTATCACAGTTTTGAAGGCCATAAAATGCCCAGATGGCACAAAACCCCCCCAAATGACCCCATTTTGGAAAGTAGACACTCCAAGCTATTTGCTGAGAGGCATGTTGAGTCCATGGAATACTTTCTTTTTTGACACAAGTTGCGGGAAAGTGACAATTTTTTTTTTTTTTGCACAAAGTTGTCACTAAATGATATATTGCTCAAACATGCCATGGGCATATGTGGAATTACACCCCAAAATATATTCTGCTGCTTCTCCTGAGTATGGGGATACCACATGTGTGGGACTTTTTGGGAGCCTAGCCGCATACGGGGCCCCGAAAACCAAGCACCGCCTTCAGGATTTCTAAGGGCGTTAAGTTGTGATTCCACTCCTCACTGCCTATCACAGTTTTGAAGGCCATAAAATGCCAAGATGGCACAAAACCCCCCCAAATGACCCCATTTTGGAAAGTAGACACCCCAAGCTATTTGCTGAGAGGCATGGTGAGTATTTTGCAGCTCTCATTTGTTTTTGAAAATGAAGAAAGTCAAGAAAAATGTATTTTTTTTTTCTTTTTTCAATTTTCGAAAGTTTGTGACAAAAAGTGAGGTCTGCAAAATACTCACTATACCTCTCAGCAAATAGCTTGGGGTGTCTATTTTCCAAAATGGGGTCATTTGGGGGGGGGGGGTTGTGCCATCTGGGCATTCCATGGCCTCCGAAACTGTGCTAGGCAGTGAAGAGTGAAATCAAAAATTTACGCCCTTAGAAAGCCTGAAGGCGGGGCTTGTTTTTCGGGGTTCCGTACGCGGCTAGGCTCCCAAAAAGTCCCACACATGTGGTATCCCCATACTCAGGAGAAGCAACAGAATGTATTTTGGGGTATAATTTCACATATTCCCATGGCATGTTTGAGCAATATATCATTTAGTGACATCTTTGTGCAAAAAAAAAAAAAAAAAAAAAAAGATTTGTCTCTTTCCCGCAACTTGTGTCACAATATAAAATATTCCATGGACTCGACATGCCTCTCAGCAAATAGCTTGGGGTGTCTACTTTCCAAAATGGGGTCATTTGGGGGGGTTTTGAACTGTCCTGGCATTTTATGCACAACATCTAGAAGCTTATGTCACACATCACCCACTCTTCTAACCACTTGAAGACAAAGCCCTTTCTGACACTTATTGTTTACATAAAAAAATAATTTTTTTTTGCAAGAAAATTACTTTGAACCCCCAAACATTATATATTTTTTTTAAAGCAAATGCCCTACAGATTAAAATGGTGGGTGTTTCATATTTTTTTTTCACACAGTATTTGCGCAGCGATTTTTCAAACGCATTTTTGGGGGAAAAAACACACTTTTTAAAATTTTAATGCACTAAAACACACTATATTGCCCAAATGTTTGATGAAGTAAAAAAGATGATCTTAGGCCGAGTACATGGATACCAAACATGACATGCTTTAAAATTGCGCACAAACGCGCAGCGGCGACAAAATAAATACATTTTTAAAAGCCTTTAAAAGCCTTTACAGGTTACCACTTTAGATTTACAGAGGAGGTCTACTGCTAAAATTACTGCCCTCGTTCTGTCCTTCGCGGTGATACCTCACATGCATGGTGCAATTGCTGTTTACATTTGACGCCAGACCGACGCTTGCGTTCGCCTTTGCGCGAGAGCAGGGGGGGACAGGGGTGCTTTTTTTTTTTCTTTTTTTTTTCTTTATTATTTTTTTGCTTTTTTATCTTATTTTTAAACTGTTCCTTTCATTTTTATTTTTTTTTTAATTAATTTTATTGTTATCTCAGGGAATGTAAATATCCCCTATGATAGCAATAGGTAGTGACAGGTACTCTTTTTTTAAAAAATTGGGCTCTATTAGACCCTAGATCTCTCCTCTGCCCTCAAAGCATCTGACCACACCAAGATCGGTGTGATAAAATGCTTTTCCAATTTCCCAATGGCGCTGTTTACATTCGGCGAAATCTAAGTCATGAAATGCTCGTAGCTTCCGGTTTCTTAGGCCATAGAGATGTTTGGAGCCATTCTGGTCTCCGATCAGCTCTGTGGCCAGCTGGCTGAATCACCCGCTGCATTCTCAGGTTCCCTGTTGGGACAGGAAAGCCAGAGAAAAACACGGAAGACGGTGGGGGAGGGGGGGCATTCCCTCCCACTGCTTGCAAAAGCAGTCTAGAGGCTAATTAGCCGCTAGGATTGCTTTTACATGAAAGCTGACCACTGGCTGAAAAGAATGATACCAAGATGATACCTAAACCTGCAGGCATCATTCTGGTATAACCACTCAAAGTCCAGCAACATACCAGTACGTTGCTGGTCCTTGTTAGGCATATATTGTAAACTTTTTTTTCATGCAGCCTGTGGGCTGAACGAAAAAAAGATATTGATCGGTGGGTATGCCCACCATTAGAATACCTCCCTTCATCCACCCACTTCTAATGATGGGCATACATGCACCATTTATATATGCCGAAGCATGGGGGCATCCTCCCGCAAAAGGCAGGAGCAAATTGCTCCTCCACCCACTGCTGCCCCCACGCTTCGGCATATATGCTGAAGTATGTAACTGTGGTGGTGAAATCACCTCCGACAGCGTTGGAGTCACGGCTTTATATATCGTGGGAGCAAACGCTGTTGCTGTCAAGATAAATAAATCCGCGCTGCAACTGAATGGCGTACCTGCTAAGCAAATGATGGTTAACAATAAAACAAAGCAACATTACAGTATAACAGTAAGACTTACCATACCTGCAAAGCAAATACAAAAAAAAAAATAGTAAAAAATAAAACATTTAACGCAACCTGTGCCTAAAATATATATATGCCGAAGCATGGGGGCATCCTCCCGCAAAAGGCAGGAGCAAATCGCTCCTCCACCCACTACTGCCCCCACGCTTCGGCATATATGCTGAAGTATGTAACTGTGGTGGTGAAATCACCTCCGACAGCGTTGGAGTCACGGCTTTATATATCGTGGGAGCAAACGCTGTTGCTGTCAAGATAAATAAATCCGCGCTGCAACTGAATGGCGTACCTGCTAAGCAAATGATGGTTAACAATAAAACAAAGCAACATTACAGTATAACAGTAAGACTTACCATACCTGCAAAGCAAATACAAAAAAAAAATAGTAAAAAATAAAACATTTAACGCAACCTGTGCCTAAAATATATATATGCCGAAGCATGGGGGCATCCTCCCGCAAAAGGCAGGAGCAAATTGCTCCTCCACCCACTGCTGCCCCCACGCTTCGGCATATATGCTGAAGTATGTAACTGTGGTGGTGAAATCACCTCCGACAGCGTTGGAGTCACGGCTTTATATATCGTGGGAGCAAACGCTGTTGCTGTCAAGATAAATAAATCC
This sequence comes from Lithobates clamitans, assembly GCA_037952925.1. NCBI lineage: Eukaryota > Metazoa > Chordata > Amphibia > Anura > Ranidae > Lithobates > Lithobates clamitans. The sequence continues at coordinate 2,828,529 of JBBGZY010000151.1, forward strand.
GCGCTGCAACTGAATGGCGTACCTGAAAACAATAAAATGGTTACCAACAAAACACAGTAAACGGTAAAGTATGAAAAATCTGAAAAGGAAACATGGTAAAACATAATAACAATAAAACATTGCAGAATAGAATAGAGTAAAAAAGAGAAGAACAATAGAGAGAGAATAGAGAGAGAGAGAACAATAAAACAACAACTATTTTTGGTTTTTTTATTTTATATATTTTTTTGTGTTTTTATTTTTTTTAATTTTTTTTAATTTTATTTTTTTACACTTTTTTTTAGTAACTTTTAACTTTTGTAACTTTTGTTCCAGGTTTGGGTCTCTCAAAATGCAATGGCATCTTGGGAGACCCTGTGTTAGTGTGCCTAGTCTGTGCAGTGCTGAACCCTACGCTAATACTCAACTAATGTATGGTAGCGTTCAAAGCATTCACCCATGCAAAGACCAGGATTGCCAGGACAGGAGGGACAATAAGTCCGGGTGTCACGCCTAAATCCGCGCTTGCTGCAGACACGACATCTTTTTTGGGGGGCTCGTTGGGTAGGGGTACTCGGGATGGCATAAATAAAATGCCGCTCATGCAGCCGGCTTACTGCATTTGGTTGGGGAAGGTGAGGTAGAGCACCGTCTGGAAACAGAAGGGCTCTGACGATCTCTTCCTGGAATTTAAGGAAGGATCCAGTCCGTCCTGAAGCTCTGTATAGCACATAAGCATTCAGCAAAGCCAATTGAAATAAGTATACAGACACTTTTTTGTACCAGCGTCTGGCCTTACGGGCAACTAAGTACGGCGCCAACAACTGGTCGTTGAGGTCCACCCCTCCCATATTAAGGTTGTATTCGTGGACACAGAGGGGTTTCTCCACAACACCAGTCGCCGTAGAAATTTGGGTCGTCGTGTCTGCATGAAGGGAGGTGAGAACGAAAACATTCTTCTTATCCCTCCACTTCATAGCGAGCAAATTATTATACTTCAAGCAGGCTCTCTCCCCCAGCCTAAGACGGGAATCTACAAGCCGCTGGGGAAAGCACCGGCGATTAGGTCGCACGGTGCCACATGCTCCAATCTGATGATCAAAAAGGTGGCTAAAAAGTGGCACGCTCGTGTAATAATTGTCCACGTACAAGTGGTACCCCTTTCCGAATAAGGGTGACACCAAGTCCCACACTATCTTGCCAGTGCTTCCTATGTAGTCAGGGCAGTTTATCAGCTCTACGTGACTATCTCTTCCCTCGTAAACCATAAATCTATATGTATAGCCTGTGGCCCTGTCACAGAGCTTATACATCTTGACCCCGTATCTGCCACGCTTGCTGGGAAGGTACTGTTTGAATGACAAGCGGCCAGAAAACTTAATCAGGGACTCATCAACGCAGACAACTTGATGGGGGGGTAAACAAGTCTGCAAAACGTTGGTTGAAGTGGTTTACGAGGGGCCGAATTTTGTAGAGCCGATCGTATGCAGGGTCTCCACGAGGACGACAGAGTTCATTGTCGTTGAAGTGCATGAACCGCAAAATCTGCTCGTATCGTGCCCTGGCCATGGAAGCAGAGAACAAGGATGAATGGTAAATTGGGTCAGTGGACCAATATGACCGCAACTTACTCTTTTTATTCAACCCCATGAGGAGGGAAAGGCCCAGAAAGGTCTTAAATTCGGAGACCGTAATTGGTCTCCAATCTCTGGCAAGGGTGGACTGGGGCATAGTGGCGATGTGTTGACCAGCGTACAAATTGCTTTGGTCCACAATAGATCTATAGAGATCTTCGGTGAAAAACAGTGAATAAAAATCCAGTGGCATAAAGTCAACTGTTTCCACCTGAATTCCGGGTTGGCCAGTGAAAGGGGGAAGTACGGGTGCTGCAGAAGTGGTGGGTTCCCCATTCGGATTGGCCAATGCAGCAGGAAGGGCACTATGGGCACGACGGGCCTGTCTTTGTCTTCTTGGTGGCAGCGGGACACTACTACTGCTTGCCACCTCGCCAGCTTGAACTGCACTTATGGGACTCGCCACGTCACCACGTGATACTGCAGTGCTGGATGTACGACCAGGGTGTACTAGGCCGCTGGTGCTTGCCAGTTCACCAGAAGGAGTAGCGGCGCTAGTACTGCTCTGCTCCATACGAGAGCCCTGCGGTTCTTGCACTTCAAGGACAGCATAAGTTCGGGGTCTGGTACGCCTGACCCTAGCAGGGACCACAACTCTGTCGTCAGAGCTATCTGTCATGGAGCCGCTGTCCTCTACAGGTTCGTATTCTGAGCCTGAACTTGACAGATGAGTGACTTCCTCTTCACTATCTGTCATGCTCAGAATCCTGTAGGCCTCTTCACTAGTGTACCTTCGATTTGCCATTTTGGCCTCTAAATTTAGGGGTACACTAGTGAGACTCACAGGCAAAAAAGCTCCTGACTGTTGGCGACTGTATCAAAACGCTACCAAAAAACTGTTAGCGATCGCAGGGATCAGGCCTGACTCTGCGACCGCTGCAGTTATGTGTGCTTAGTGTTTTGTAAGTGTCAGTAATCGATCGATACTGCACTTGGGTGGGCTGGGCAGGGCTGGGCCGAGGAGCAAAACGCAGGTGCTAGCAGGTATCTGGGCTGATCCCGCTAACACTGCGTTTCAGGGAACCCTAAACTGCTGGGGAGTATAGATCTGATCGGATCAGATATCGATCCGTTCAGATACTATAGCACTAAGGGAGGTGTATGCTGCGTGCGTGGGTTTTAGCTGTACTGGCGCTAACCTGACGCTGCCTGGGGCGACGCAGACCTTATCAGATCCTAAAAACTTAACTTCTATCACCGCCGGGCAATTAGGGGGTTAAACCTTTATAGGGTAATAAACGGCGGGTGCCCTAAAACTATAATAAACTATAATAAACTGTAATAAACTGTAATAAACTACAAAAAACAAACTAGCTAACCAGCGTCACCCGTAACACTTATACGGTGATCGCTGGTGAAAGGGTTAACTAGGGGGCAATCAGGGGGTTAAAACCTTTAGCAGGTAGTATATGGGGGTCCCTGTGGCTATAAAACACTGACAGCGAACCTATATACTTACCTCCCTAAACTAGCGTCACCTGTGTCACTAATACAGCGATCAGAAAAACGATCGCTTAGCGACACTGGTGACGGGGGGTAATCAAGGGGTTAACTTTTATTAGGGGGGGTTAGGGGGGTACCCTGGACCTAAGGGGGGGTACCCTAGACCTAAAGGGGGCTAACCTAACTGCCCTAAAACTTTTAACTGACACAAACTGACACCAATGCAAAAAAAAAAAAAAATGCTATTGGTGTCAGAGTGACAGGGGGTACAGGGGGGTGATCAGGGGGTGATCGGGGGGTGATGGGGGGTGACAAGTGTGCCTGGCGTGTTCTACTGTTAGTGTAGTTTTGTGCAGACTTACTTGATGTCTTCTCTCCTCGGCGCGGCGACGAAAAGACCGGCTCGAGGAGAGATGACATCACTTCCTTTCCCTCTGTTTACATTACAGAGGGAAGGAAGCATTTTCATTCGCCGGGAGCGATCGGGAGGGGGTGGCCAACAATGGATGGCCTCCCCCTGACCTTTGATCGCCCGGGAAGAAATGGCGACCGCCTCGGGCACCGGGGGGGGGACCGATCGGACCCCCCACCCGCGGAAGGCAAATCACGTACCCTGTACGTGATTTTGCCTGTCCGTGCCACCTTGCCGACGTACATCGGCGTGAGGCGGTCGTCAAGTGGTTAATATATGAACACAGTTTTGCAACTTTTATTAAACTGTACATATCATCACAACTTTTTACTTGTGAATTACACTGTGTCTTTTCAGGATAAATTGGGTTTTTATTTGGTGGTAAATTGTAAGAGATTTCCTAATTTTTATCAAAGGAAAACTGGCTCAAAATAGTAAAACTTTTTTTTTAGATGTATATTTCCTGCCATTATCATAACCCACCACCAAAAAACAAAACAAAAAGAAAGAAAGAAATTCCCCTACTTCTGACATTCACAGTGATATCATATATGTGTACACTATTTATTGTTTGTAACAGGAAAAATAGTGCACAGTTTTTTTTTTCGATTCAGTACTTTTTTTATTCTTTTCATAGCAGTACAAGTTATACATTTCTCCATACATTTTATTCCAGATACTTAATCTTGCTTCTAACATTCACCCCCCCAAAAAAAAAAAAAAAACCTGCACAAAACAAAAACTAAAAACAAAATAAAAAAAAAAAAAGGGGGCAAAACCCAACAACAACAAAAATAGATTTCCTCCCCCTACTGTATCTCTCCCCTCCCCTCGACCCCAAAAGCCCCCCCCGTCCTCCCATCCTCTACCCAAACCCAATATTGTCCCTCTACCATATTGATTCATCTTTTATTTTCATTGTCCCAGGCCTCTACCCAGCTTTTCCAGATAGCGTCAAATTTATCTTGGCTCCCTCTATGTGTATAAATAAATTCCTCCTTTATTATGGTTTCTTTTATTTGTGTTCTCCATTCTTCGACCGTTGGGGGGTATATAGATATCCACTTCTGAGCGATTAGCTTTCGTGCCTGAAACAAGCCTCTCGTCATTGCGGTATGGGTATGTTTTGAAATATTTGGTTCCTCCACTATATTTAATAAACATAAATTTGGGTCTAGTGAAATTTCTATACCTAATGCACTATTTATGTTTTTAATTATATCCTGCCAATAACGATGGAGTTTGGGGCATTTCCACAACATGTGTATTAGATTAGCCGGTGCACCACTGCATCGGGGGCATAAGGGGGATTCCCTGCGTTTCCATTTAAATAGTTTTTCGGGTGTATAGTATGATCTATGTGTAATAAAAAGTTTTGTTAATTTTTGAGTAGCTGACAGAGATACCTTTGGGATCACAGACAAGACCTCCGACCACTGAGCGTCAGTCAGTGCTCCCAGGTCTCGTTCCCACTGCGACCTGGCCGGCACCACTACCGTTTCCTTAAATTTACACTGCAATATCTCATATATTTTAGAGATAAGTCCCTTCTTTTGATCCCTTTTCTTCAACAATATTGTTATTTTAGAGACATTAAGCTTAAATACATGGAAAGCATGTCTAAGCTGGAGATACTGAAAGAACCTCTGTCTTGGAATCCCGAATTCCTCAGATATTTGCGCAAATGATTTTATCTTATCGTTCCAAAACAGTTGTTCCACATATCTCAGCCCCTGAGTTTGCCAAAGCCCAAATCCCTCCAATCTCTGCACTTCCTCATAGTTTGCGTTATTCCATATTGGTGTATAGGAAGTATAACCTGTAATGCTAGTAATCTTTTTTATTGCTAGCCATACCTTACTGAATAGCTCACCTGTCATGAATTTCTTATCTTTTTGAAAGGTTTTTGTCTCTAGTAGGGACATCAGTGAATATCCCTTACCCAGTGGAAGTAATAACCCCTGCATGGGATCATTCTCATCTACCTCTGTCCAGCCAAAATATTGCTGGGTTTGTGAAGCCAAAAAATAATTTTTTGGATGTGGGATAGAGAGTCCCCCCTCATCCTTAGCCAGCATTAAGGTTGTTAATTTAATACGTGCATATTTTTTCTTCCAAATGAGTTCGCGAAAAAGCGATTCTATCCTTTTAAACCAAAATGCGGCTATCCACATCGGGCAGTTGTGAAGAATGTACAATAATTGTGGGGCCCAAATGATCTTTATAAGATTGGCTCTGCCGATCACAGTTAATGGGAGTTTGCACCAGGTCCGACATTTATCTTTAAGCCTAGTCAATAGTGGTCTAAGGTTAAGGTCCACATAGTCCCCCACTTTTCGAGTTACCTAGATCCCTAAATACTTAATTTTATGTTTTATTTGAATTTGTTTTGCACAGTCTGGTAATGAAATTTTTGCTTTATATAGTGGCATCAATACCGACTTCTCCCAGTTGATGCGAAACCCAGAAAACTGTCCAAATGCAGATACAAGTGTCATGAGTTCCACTAAGGATTTTGTGGGGTCGCTCAGAAAGATTAACCACTTGAGGTCCGGGCCATAGCCGAATGACGGCTACAGTGCGGACCTCAATCTCCGGGAGGACGTCATATGACGTCCTCCCCTATGCACGCGCACCGCGCGCACCCTGCAGGGCGCGCGGTGTGCGCGCTGTGATCACCGAGTCACATAGACTCGGATGATCACAGATCCGAGTAAGGGGCCGATCCCGGCCCCTTACCATGTGATCAGCTGTCAGCCAATGACAGCTGGTCACATGATGTAAACAAAAGCTCGGTGATCGGTTTCGTTTTCTCCTCACGCTGACAGCGTGAGGAGGAAAAAAAAGCCGATCACCGGCTCATGTCAAAGGGACATCAGTCCCGAAGAGGAAGGAGGCACAGATGCCTCATCTGTGCCTCCAAGTGCCATCTGCCAGTGCCCACAGTGCCCACAAGTGCCACCTATTAAAGCACACAAGTGCCACCTATTAAAGCCCACAAGTGCCACCTATCAATGCCCACAAGTGCCACCTATCAATGCCCACAAGTGCCACCTATTAGTGCCACCTAGCAGTGCTGCCATCAGTCAGTGCCCAATCAGTGCCCAACACTGCCACCCATCAGTGCCCATAACCGCCACCCATCAGTGCCCATCACTGCCACCTATCGGTGCCCATCAGTGCCGCCTCATCAGCGTACATCAACGAAGGAGAAAAATTAACTGTTTGCAAAAATTGATAACAAAATATAAAAAAAATATAATTTTTTTTTTTAAATTCTGTCTTTTTAAATTTTTTTAACAAAAAATAAAAACCGTAGAGGTGATCAAATACCATCAAAAGAAAGCTCTATTTGTGGGAAAAAAAAGATAAAAATTTCATTTGGGTACCGTGTTGTATGACCGCGCAATTGTCATTCAAAGTGCGACAGCGCTGAAAGCTGAAAATTGGTCTGGACAGGAGGGGGGTTTAAGTGCCCAGTAAGCAAGTGGTTAAGGCATCATCTGCATATAGGGATATTTTGTCCTCTCTTCCTGCACATCGGAATCCCTCTATCCCCGAAGACTGTCTAATCGCGGCGGCCAATGGTTCCACCGCCAAAGCAAACAGCAACGGGGATAGGGGGCAACCTTGTCTAGTTCCCCGGGATAACGGGAAAGCTGGTGACATAGTCTCATTGATCCGCAGCCTTGCCCTAGGGTCTTTATATAATAATTTTAGCCAGGTTATAAAGCCTGGACCTATACCAAAGGCAATCAATACCATCCATAGATACTCCCATTCTACCATGTCAAATGCCTTCTGGGCATCCAATGACAGAATGGCACCAGCTCCCCCGTTGTCCATTGGCAATTGCAGATTCAAAAAGAGCCTGTGAATATTTGTTGCTGCTGATCTGGAGGGGATAAAACCTGTTTGATCCCTATGGATCAAAGTATCAATGTGTCTGGATAACCTATTTGCCAAGACCTTAGCTAGTATTTTAACATCAGATGTAAGGAGAGATATTGGGCGATAAGAACCGGGCTTTAGTGGATCTTTATCCGGTTTAAGAATTATGATTATTATTGTTTCCATCATTGATTTAGGGAGTTCCCGTGTGCACAGTTTTTTAATCCAACTGAAACACAGTGGCACTAAATAAAAAAGTTTATTGACATCTGACCTTTGGCCCTGAACTTGACCTAGATCAAGCCCTAATCAAGCTATTTTAGCTTTTTATTATTATTTGTTTAATTTATTTTTATTTTTTTTACATACTGTATATAATGCTCAAAAAAATAAAGGAACCCTTTGAAAACACATCAGATCTCAAGGTATCTCAAGGGCGAAAAATATCCTGCTGGATATATATACTGGTATGGACTGGGTATTGTGTTAGGAACGAAAGGATGCCACATCATTTGATGGAAATGAAAATTATCACCCTACAGAGGGCTGAATTCAAAGACATCCTAAAAATCAAAATGAAAAAATGATGCAGTAGGCTGATTCATTTTGCTGAAATTTCATTGCAGCAACTCAGAATGGTCCTCAGTAGTTTGTGTGGCCCCCACGTGTTTGTATGCATGCCTGACAATGAGACCATGAGACGATGGATGGTGTCCTGGGGTATTTCCTCTCAGATCTAGACCAGGGCATCACTGAACTCCTGAACAGACTGAGGTGCAACCTGGTGGTGTTGGATGGACTGAAACATAATGTCCCAGAGGTGTTTTATTGAATTTAGGTCAGGCGAGCGTGGGGGCCATTCAGTGGTATCATGTCCTTCATCCTCCAGGAACTAGCTGCATACTCTCACCACATGGGGCCAGGAATTATGCATCAGGAGGAATCCAGGACCCACTGCACCAGCGTCGGGTCTGACAAGGGGTCCAAGGATTTCATGCCGATACCTGACCGACAGTCAGGGTGCCATTGTCTAGCCTGTAGAGGTCTGTGTGACCTTCCATGGATATACCTCAGTAAAATAGCAAAAAAGAAAAAACGACTCCTGCGCACAGGTGTTTCACCATATAAATAGTACGTCAACCAAGGCCTTGCTGCCATCAAGGATGGGGAATCCTAGTAGAAACCGAAAGAAAAGAGAAACAAGGGCGCACCAGCCTTGTGCATTATCTTTTAAAACATTTATTGAATAAAAATGGTATAAAGAAACAGCTCACAAGCAATTGGTAGAGGAGGCACAACATAAAGGTGCACCGACAAACAGCATGCGACTTGGGATGAGGGAAATCTTCCAAGGATCGTGGAGGAACGCACAGGCATCACAATCAGCTAACGCGTTTCGAAGGGAATGTCCCTTCTTCATCAGAGCTATGCAGTGAACTCTCCCTCAGCAGTCCCCATTTATAAGTGCCTGAGTGTCAGTGAAACAGGGATGGAATATGGGGCTCCTCCCCCTCAAAAAATCCCTCCCTCCTACGCCCTCCAATCATACGGGCAAAACTCCAATTAATATACAGAGAATAGGTGGTGGATCATGGCGTGCTATGCACACAGAATGCAAAAACAACAAATAGCATAAGGTGTATCAAACATACCAAATATGGACCTTTACATTTACAATTATACTTCTATTTATTTTCATGGCTTCATACTTTTGTACATCTCTCGATGCGATTGGTGATGTTTAAAGTGGGGGATTTCCACTCACCATGGTTGTTACTGTTCACTATGGTCCATATTTGGTATGTTTGACACACCTTATGCTATTTGTTGTTTTTGCATTCTGTGTGCATAGCACGCCATGATCCACCACCTATTCTCTGTATATTAATTGGAGTTTTGCCCATATGATTGGAGGCCATAGGAGGGAGGGATCTTTTGAGCGGGAGGAGCCCCATATTCCATCCCTGTTTCACTGACACTCAGGCACTTATAAATGGGGACTGCTGAGGGAGAGTTCACTGCATATCTCTGATGAAAAAGGGACGTTCCCTTCGAAACGCGTTAGCTGATTGTGATGCCTGTGCGTTCCTCCACGATCCCTGGAAGGTTTCGCTCATCCCAAGTCGCATGCTGTTTGTCGGTGCACCTTTATGTTGTGCCTCCTCTACCAATTGCTTGTGAGCTGTTTCTTTATACCATTTTTATTCAATAAATGTTTTAAAAGATAATGCACAAGGCTGGTGCGCCCTTGTTTCTCTTTTCTCATGGATATACCTCCCCAGACCATCACTGACCCACCACCAAACTGTCATGCTGAGCAATGTTACAGGCAGCATAACATTCTCCAAGGCTTCTCCAGACCCTTTCACGTCTGTCACATGTGCTCAGGGTGAACCTGCTCTCATCTGTGAAAATTACAGGGCACCAGTGGGGGACCTGCCAATTCTGGTGTTCAATGGCAAATTCCAATCAAACTTCACAGTGCCGGGCAGTGAGTACAGGGCCCACTAGAGGACATCGGGCCCTCAGGTCACCCTCATGAAGTCTGTTTCTGATTGTTTGGTCAGAGACATTCACACCAGTGGCCTGCTGGAGGTCATTTTGTAGGGCACTGGCAGTGCTCATCCTGTTCCTCCTTGCACAAAGGAGCAGATACCGGTCCTGCTGATGGGTTAAAGAGGAACTGCAGTCTGCTCACATAATTTGTAATAAAAACATATTTGCCTATACACCGCTCCATGAAGGACTGGATTTCTGTAGAAGACTCCTTTGCCAGCTTACCAATTAGGAACGCACCATGGATAGAAACTACATCTACCCCCAAAGAATACATAGCACACCCCCTCATCGGGGCCACTCTCACCATCTTTTAAATAGCTAGCAAAAGACTCGCGATCACCCCTTCCACTGGTCCCATGACGCCCTTGGACAACAATCCGGAATTTCCACCCGGGCTCACACTCAAGGACCCAGCTCTTGATGCACGAACTTACAACGCCAGAGCACAACGATTCTTCCACAATGGCTCACTCTTACCATACAACGATCTCTTAACCTCCATCCCAGAATACAACATCCCCTTTTTCAAATATCTCCAACTACGACACTTTTTCTCTTCCTACAAACAAACTACTCATTGGCATAAAGATCACTCACCCTTTGAACTCATCTGCACTAGTCCGGAACCTCAGAGCCATCTAATCTCTTCCATATATTCCCTACTACACTTGAACTTTACAATTAAGGAAGACCGACTGGTACGACAATGGGAGTCAGACCTTTCTCTTGATCTCACTCCCATTGAATGGGACCGTATCTTCACCCTCTTACATAAAGGCTCAATCAACGTCACGACCCAGGAGAATAGATACAAACTGTTTTCAAAATGGTACAGGACTCCCGACAAAGTGCACCATTTCCACCCGACGGTACCCCCAACCTGCTGGAGATGCAACACAGGGCACGGTACCCTTCTCCACATTTGGTGGGACTGTCCCATCATCCAACCTTTCTGGTTGGAGATCCACCACCTAATCTCACATATAACCACCTACACACCAGCCTTCTCTCCCGCACAATACCTCTTACACCACACCACGGCTTTGGAGAACCACTGCCCCCCCCAACGATAAACGACTGGATCAGTCGAGTAGACAGAATCGCAGACATGGAAAACCTCATTAGCCAGGCCCAGGATAACCCATCCAAATTCCACAACACGTGGGCATGCTGGCTCCACTACAAACAATCCACGATTCAGAATACACCTCCCATCACCTCATCACCTCAACCATAAGAACGGGACACCCAAAAACACAACTCTCTAAACTGCCATCTACTGGAACCCCCAGGCTAATCGCACCCAGCGTGAAACCTACTGGCCCCAGGCGGACCACCAAACACACTCCCGACAACCGCTGTAGTTTAATACTCTGTGTGCCATTGCACCCTCCGGTTGCACAGTAGAGACACGCTTCAATTACGTCACTGTACCCCCCCCTCTCATCACCCCCCCCCCACCTCCCTCCGTCGTTTAAACATTCCCTTATTAATACTTCCTAACGAAACTGAATACTCAACCTCAACGCACCGCTCCATGCTTGACCTAGATTTAACTGCACCTGGTCGCCCTCCCATCCACAGAAAGTTCCCTCACAAGGGGTGGATGGTTCTCGGGCACACCACTGCAGTGTACACCTTGCATGACGTAGACGATTACCTAACGACAATACTCACACTTACACCTATGCGTATGTGCTCTTCCCATGAGGAGACACATGCAGGGCCGTTTTTAAGGCAGGGCAAAAGGGGCAGCTGCCCTGGGCCCTGACATTGTTGTGGGGCCCAAAGCAGCTGCCTCATACTTACCAACTATCCTGGTTTAAATTCCCTTGTCCCTTGAGGTTTTAGTCCTGTGCCATGTCCTAATATCTCAGTGTGAAGTGCTGCTACTAATGCTGCCCAGCTCTGCCCTATTGTTGTGTAAAGATGACTCACCTGCATACCCTGTGTTTACATGTAAATTACCAGCATTCATATGTAAATAGCAATGGAATTCATATGTAAATAGAGGCGGCCGGCGGCATTGATATGTATATCATGCCCCCCTGAGGTCATATCCACTGTAATCCCTAGCAACCAATCAACAAGCAGAAATCATGTGCTGTAACCTCTAGCAACTAATCAGTGAGCCATAATGTGTGCTGTAACCTCTAGCAACCAGTCAGTGAGCGATAATGATAAACTGTAACTTCTGGCAACCAATCGCAATAGCTGCCTGATCTGATTCAGTAAACTGATTTTGAGTCTAGCTGCTATTTATTGTATGTCTCAGAGCAGGTGGAGAGCGAAACTGCATGGGGGGGCCCCAAGAAAAGTTTTCTCCAGGGTCCAATCAATATTAAAGACGGCCTTGGACACATGCACCCCCTAATTTTGCTGTTAGGCAACTTTGCCTTTTTAAATGTCTAACTTTTTCATTTCTGTGCAATGCAATGCAACATGTATGTTTGACTATACCCTGTATCCATGAAAAATTTCAATAAACTTTTTTTGAAAAAAAAAAAAAAAAACATATTTGCCATTCTGAAGCTTCCCTCCAACCACTAAGTCTCCCTCCACTAAGTCTGTCAGCAACAATTTTAACTGTGGGCATCTGAAGCTGCTGCCTGTTCACTTCCAGGATTTACACAGACACACACAGAGGTACCTCCAGCTCTGCAGCTCTGATTGGCCCTAGTGAAAAACAGTCAGAAAAGATGACTGTTTTGGAGGTCATCTCATTGTTGCCCAGCTAGTGCAACTGTTGTTAATTTAATTAACACAAAAACAGCTGAAACTGAGTAACAACCCCCTCTGCTACTTACCTGAATAGATCAATATCCCAGAAGTTTAGTTGACTTGATGCTATACTCTGATTAAAAAGTGTTCCTTACATTTTTTTGAGCAGTGTATATCTTTTATTTTTTTTAACAGGTCAGTTTTCCTGATTGTTCTCTGGCTGGAATCACACTATGGATTATGCTTTTGGCACAAACACACATCGTTAGCACAAACACACTCCAGCCAGAAAAAGGTCCACATCCAAGATGCTACATATATGTGTGTAACGCTACCCTCGAAGGAGCCGCGGGTAGACTTAGGTCCTCTGATGCTGGCCTCAACCCTCTTAAAGTTCTCACCTGCTCTGACACACTCAGCTGAGTACACAAACACTATCTTTCACAGAGAGATCAGTGGTAAGACCCAAGAGCCCAGCAATCCTTCTGTGTTGAAAAAATAAAAGCCAGCACAGTGTATATAACTGCAAACCTTGTAAAGTGAGGTCTAATAATGATTAACAATATGATAGACAGAATAATAAGAGGATACGGCAGCAAATAGCCAAAGTGATTGTACACTCAATCATAAATACGTGTATAGCTTTATAGGGCAATGTCTAATACCATGTAGTCTACAGTCTCCCCTACCACCCAGGTCAGCTTAAACAGTAACCAGAATGCAGCAGGGGGCAGCAATAGAGTCGGATGTGCCTAAACTCCTGGAGCAACAGTATGCTGCCCAAAATTGCAGTGGGGTGGCTATATTAGGTTCAAGGCTGCCTGAGGGACACCACCTGGGCCTGGCCAGACCACTGCAGATGATGGAAGGTGGTGTGAGGATAGAATTGAGTCAAGTGGGCAGTCTTTGAGTTTGTCTTCTGCCAGCAATCATTGGGCCCTTCCTGGCATTGGTGCACTTTTTTTGAGAATGTCTAAAAGGCCTGTATCCAGTTGGGGTAGTTTGGCAACTATTACTGGTATTGTCCTTGATTTGGTTGGTTGTAGCATAGTCAGGGGGACAAGGGTATATGGATGATGGGTCAAATGTAAGATCAGTCAAAAAAAAGAAATGATTAGGAATTGTGTATGTTGCCCTATTTCTAGTTAAAGTGAGTCTATGCTTGTTCATAGAAAGAATGTTGCTAAGACAAAATCTGGGGAAACTCAGTTCCTGCCAAAAGTGAAGACAGCAGGTTAACAACCCTGTCAGCAGTCCTGCGGTTGAGCGCTAGTCGCAGAGGTAGATGGGTCCCAACCTCGCTATTCCACCAAGTCTTAAGCAAACTTGACCAGGGTCCTGTTTTGTCGTGGCGCCAACTGCCTTGGGATGAAGCAGTATTCTTTGGCTCCCCAGCTCCTCCTTTAAGTCTTGTTGTACCTTGGGAGCTGTAGTCTTGCCTTTGCTTCACACAACACAACTGCTTCTCCAAAGGACTACATTTCCCAGCATATCTTTTGCGGTTGTTTCATCTGTCTCTTTTTCTTCTTCCAGTCTGAGCCGACAGTTGGGGGGGAGTGAGGCAATGAAAAAGTTTGCAGGTGTGGCTCATACCTGCAGCTTCATGTTGCTAAGGCTACTTTCACACTGGGGCGGGGGCGTGTTGGCGGTAAAGCGCCGCTTTACCGCCGTTTTAGTGGTGCTTTTCAGCTGCTAGCAGGGCACTTTTAACCCCCGCTAGCGGCCGAAGAAAGGGTTAAAAGTGCCCCTGTTGTGGCGCTGCCAAATCGTTCTGCAGGCGCTTTGGCAGCGCTGCCCATTCATTTCAATGTGCAGGGTGTTTTGGGCAAGCTGTATACACCGCTCCCGCACCTCCCCAAAGGTGTTGCTCGTAGGACTTTTTTTCCCGTCCTGCAAGCGCAACGGCCCAGTGGGAAAGCACTCGGGCTCCCACACTGGAGAGGCTTGAGAGGCGCTTTTCAGGTGTTATTTTAAGAGCTAAAATGCCTGAAAAGTGCCCCAGTGTGAAAGAGGTGTTCCAAAACACTCAGTGGGGAAGAACTTGCCAGAACTGGCTACAGGTATGATACCAATGAGAACAGGTTAAACAGGTAAGCCTAGGGAAACAGGTTATTGTGTGAAGAGGAGAGAACAAACCTGAATCTCCAGGAAAAATATTTTTGCAACATATCTTTTTACTATATACTGTAACTATATATTATATGATTATTCAGTGCACATAAACAAATTTACGATACTCGTACAAAATTCCCATCAAAATTCTTTCAAAATACCGATGTTCTAACAAACATTATATGAGAAAAAGGAGATAAAAGTTTTCAGTGCTTTGTCCTTGTACCAGTCCACAAAATCATCAGTGTCTTTAAAATATTTTGCACCACAAAACACCTCCACCTCTTGTTGTGGTTAAAGCATTTGTTAACCCCCCAAAAACAGATCCTGTTCCCTTAAAGCATGCTATACAGCACAGCGCTTGTGCTGTGTAATTTGGCCCCCTGTATACCCTAAAAAACTGTCTGATCCTGCCTGGCTATGCCCTTCCCTCTGTAAACAGACCACGATAATCATGGCTGCTGAGCCCTGACATTGTGGTCTGTTTGCGTAATTCCGTCAGCCACAGCCTGCTATCTGCAGCTCTCCCTGTGTCTGTGTCCTCTGTCCTCCCCCCTCCCCTCCCTGCTCGTACCTGCGCCCGCCCCCTCCCCCCCCCTTCCGCTCCTGCTGATCGCAAATCTGCTATTAAATGTTGCCATCTTCTCTGTACCATTATAAGAAGTTCCCCTGTGCCTGTGTTCTGTAAAAAATTAGCCCCGCCCACTGCAACTGTGAGCCGGAGAGAGAAGGAGGAGAGGAATCTGCTGTGTGCCCAGAACAGAGCTCATACAGGTACACTTGTGCAGTTTTTTTACAGAACACAGGGAAACTTCTTATAATAGTACAGAGCGGATGGCAGCTGGTAGTAAAAGTTGGTTAACAACCACTTTAACTACCACCTCCTGCTGAGATCACCACCACTTGGCCCCTAACAGGCTCAAAATAAAATTTGATTTAAATTGTTTTATAAGTACAGCATAGAATAATGGACATTATTTAATTATTGACTTATTATTATTTTAAGTCTTTCCATGTATATTATTATTATTATTATTATTATACAGGATTTATATAGCGCCAACAGTTTGTGCAGTGCTTTACAACACGAGGGCAGACAGTACAGTTACAAATACAATTTGATACAGGAGGAATCAGAGGGTCCTGCTCCTTAGAGCTTACATTCTAGGAAGAAGGGTCAAGTGATACAAAAGGTAATAACTGTGGAGGAGGAGGTGATGGAGAAAATGAAAATACAGTTGTTAGGTGTGTGTGCAGGATAGGCTTCTCTGAAGAAAAGGGTTTTCAGGAATCATCTAAAAGCAGAGTAGGAGGTAATCGGACAGATTGGGTTGGGGAGTTCCGTAGGATGGGAGAAGCTCAGGAAAAGTTCTGAAGGCGAGAGTGGGAGGAGGTGATGAGGTGGCTAGAGAGCAGGAGGTCTTGGGAGGAACGAAGAGAATGATTTGGTTGGTATTTTGAGACTAGGCTAGTGATTTGTCTCCACTTGAGACTAGGGATGAGCTGAACACCCCCCGGTTCGGTTCGCACCAGAACCCACAAACGGACCGAAAATTCGCACGAATGTTAGAACCCCATTGACGGTAATGGGACTCGAACGTTCAAAGTGCTCATTTTAAAGGCTAATTTGCATGGTATTGTCCTAAAAAGGGTTTGGGGACCCGGGTCCTGCCCCAGGGGACATGTATCAATGCAAAAAAAATTTTTAAAAACGTCCGTTTTTTCGGGAGCAGTGATTTTAATGATGCTTAAAGTAAAAAAAAAAACAAAAAACATGTTTCGGACTAGAGGTCCTTCTACTGGGGCAAACTCCAGTAGAAGGACCTCTAGTCCGAAACATGTCGGGTCAGGATTAACTATTTGTTTCTGGTACCACGCTATTTTTATTGTGATCACTTTTTACTTTGGTTGCTGTCATTTGGACTTTTTATTCTGTCTGGTTTGCAATAAACCTGTTTTTGTGGATTCAAGCACTATGTGGGGTCTTTTCATTCTTTTGCATGCCCCCACGCTGGCTGAGTGAAAGGTGTATTTTTTCATCATACATCTGCTGGGGAGGTTTCCAGACTCGGAACATCCGATTTCTCCAGATTGTCTATGATTGCCATTAGGGATCCAGTGGAATCTGCCGCACATGCTTCTCCGCCAAGCATCCATTTGGATCGGTTGATCCACAAGCTTGTATGACACCTAGCTGTACGGCAAACATGTCCATCAGTTCCGGTAAGAGTATTTGCTCCTTCTATCTCCATCTGTGGATATTGAGTACCGGAACACCGCCCCTATGATCTGCATGGCACCTATGATCATCTTTTCATCCATTTATAACACACATTATTCACATTGTCAGGACATTTATGTGACCATAATGTTCACTTAGTTGGATATTCTTATGGTCTTGGACTGAAATATTCCACTGTTATTTATGAGAATCACTTTCTCCCCACATATGGTAATCACGCCATCACTTTGCACGTATTATTGTTACATATTTGGGAATTACTTAATATGGTTATTTGTGTTTAGTGTTGCATTTTTATTCTACTATTTCTCACACTGTCACTACATTGTTGATGCTGGCTGCTAAATGTGTCATCTTATTTTTTCTTTATAGTAGCGCAACATTATTGTAATTTTTTGTTTAATGATCCCTTAAAGACTGCTGCTGATGCTGAGTGCCAGGCTCCACCTCCATACTGACACAATCCTCATCCTCCTCATCCTCCTCCTCGTCCTCTCCCTGTGTGATCGGCGGGCACGCAGGAACACTGTCTGGATAAAGGGGGCCTTGAGAGTTAAGGAAGTCCTCCTCTTCCTGTCTCTGTTCTGCTTTAAGTGCCCTGTCCATTATTCCATGCAGCGTGTGCTCCAACAGGTGGACAAGGGGGACAGTGTCACTGATGCATGCACTGTCACTGCTCACAATCTTCGTGGCCTCCTCAAACCGTGACAGGACAGTGCATGCATCCCTGATCATGGCGTGGGGAAAAAAAACCAAGCTCTCCTGACCCTGTCCTGGTGCCATAGTCGCACAGGTACTCATTGATGGCGCTCTGCTGCATGTGCAGCCGCTGCAGCATGGCCAACGTTGAGTTCCACCTGGTGGGCATGTCACAGATTAGGCAGTTCTTGGGCAGGTTAAATTCCTTTTGGAGGTCTGCCAGCCAAGCACCGACATTATATGACCTGCGGAAATGCACACAGACTTTCTTGGCCTGCCTCAGGACATCCTGTAAGCCCGGGTACCTGCCCAAGAACCGCTGCACCACCAAGTTAAGGACGTGAGCCAAACAGGGCACATGGGTCATTTGTCCCTGTCGGAGGGCGGAGAGAAGGTTGGTGCCATTGTCGCAAACCACCATTCCTGCCTTAAGTTGGCGTGGCGTCAACCACCTCTGAACCTGCCCCTGCAGAGCTGACAGAACTTCTGCCCCAGTGTGGCTCCTGTCCCCCAAGCACACCAGCTCAAGCACCGCATGGCATCTTCTGGCTTACGTACTTGCGTAGCCCCTTGAACGCCTACGGAGCACCGCTGGTTCTGAGGACAAAGCACAGGAAGAGGCCATGGAGGAAGAAGAAGAGAGGTGTGTCACAATCATTAGTAGTGGCAATTTGGAGGTGTGGTGGCGGAACAACCTCCAACACTACTGCCCCTTGTCCTGCATCCTTCCCAGCTGCCAGCAAAGTCACCCAATGCACCGTGAAACTTAGGTAACGTGCCTGTCCATGCCTGCTGGACCATGAGTCAGCGGTAATATGCACCTTACCGCTGACCGCCCTGTCCAGCGAGGCGTGGACATTGCCTTCCACATGCCGGTAGAGAGCCGGAATCGCCTTCCGTGAGAAAAAGTGGCATTTGCGTACCTGCCACTGAGGAACCGCACATTCCACAAACTCATGGAAGGGGGCAGAGTCTACCAACTGAAAAGGTAGCAGTTGAAGTGCTAGCAATTTTGCCAAGCTAGCATTCAACCGCTGGGCATGTGGATGCGAACTTATTTCGGCGGAGCAGCAGCTGGGGCAGGGACATTTGCCTAGTACAATCTGACGTCGGTGTACCGAAAGCAGATTGCCCACAAGCACTTGGCTGTGACACACCTAATTCTACACCTTCATTCCTCTCAGTGCAGGTCTCAGAGAGGACTGAAGGTATAGTGAGGAAGGAGAACTCAGCTGATGAGGAGCAAGGAGAGGTCCTCTTTGTTCTTTGGTGTGGGTCTTTTAGGTACGCTTGCCAACGAACTGCATGGCAGGTCAACATATGTCTGGTCAAGCATGTGGTGCCCAAGCGGAAGATGTTTTGGCCACACAAGATACGCTTGAGACATATGTTGCAAATAGCAGCGGTGCGATCTGATGCACTCATCTCAAAAAAGGCCCACACCAAAGAACTTTTGGAATAACGCGCAGACAGCAGCGCCCTGCACATGCGGAGCTTTGCGGTGTGATGCAGTCAGTGTATTGCCCTTAAGCTTGCCCCTGGAGGGCATCCTGCCTCATTGGTGATGTGCCTCCACCTCCTCTCTCCTATCAGGCACCCACGTTGAGTCAGTGACCTCATCATCCCCTCCCTCCTTATCACTGGAGCTAACCTGGCAGTATGCTGCAGCAGGGGGAACATGACTGCCAGGTTGCTGTCCTTCTTGGGCACCCCCACTGTCTGGGCTCATGTTACTGCCTTCATCTAGCTCAGTATCATCATCAGAGCCTTCTAAACGCTGGGCATCCTCCTGGAGCATGTACCCAACACTGTGGTCAAACAGTTCGAGGGACTCCTCAGGAGGACATAGTGGGGCTAGGGAAGGAGTCACTGATGCCATTGAGCCAAGGGAACAGGCCGCGTTGGCAGCTACTTTGCCAGACAAAGTACCCTGAGCATGGGTGAGAGAGGATGAGGAGGATGAGGACGGCTTGGTCATCCACTCGACCAAGTCTTCCGCATGTTGCGGCTCAACACGGTCAGCTGCCGAAAAAAACGCCAAGCGTGTCCCACGGCCACGTGCTGATGAGGATGCACCATGTCCACGACCAGGACTGTTGCCTCTAGACACAGAGCTTGCTTGCCCTCTTTTATTGGCTTGTGACTGTCTGCCTTTACTTGTTGGCCTTCCAGACATACTAATGGCCTGCAGTGAGATGTAGTTGCACTAAGCTGGGATATATGTATATATATCCCAGCTTAGTGCAACTACATATATATATATATATATATATATATATATACTGATACTAAAGCTAGCAAAATCAACTGTCTGCCTGTAGTATGAGAACACCACCAACCTTCTACAGGTAGCTTTAGCTGAACACTGTGCAGAAGACGCACTACACTAACTTGTAGCTTTAGCTGAACACTGTGCAGAGGTAGCACTACACTAACTTGTAGCTTTAGCTGAATACTGTGCAGAAGACGCGCTACACTAACTTATAGCTTTAGCTGAACACTGTGCAGAGGTTGCACTACACTAACTTGTAGCTTTAGCTGAACACTGTGCAGAGGTTGCAGTACCCTAAAGTGTAAATAATGTAGCTTTCCTGCGGTAGTGATAGGATCAGGAAAACACCACCAACCTTCTACAGGTAGCTTTAGCTGAACACTGTGCAGAGGACACACTACACTAACTTGTAGCTTTAGCTGAACACTGTGCAGAGGTTGCACTACACTAACTTGTAGCTTTAGCTGAACACTGTGCAGAGGTTGCAGTACCCTAAAGTGTAAATAATGTAGCTTTCCTGCAGTAGTGATAGGATCAGGAAAACACCACCAACCTTCTACAGGTAGCTTTAGCTGAACACTGTGCAGATGACGCACTACACTAACTTGTAGCTTTAGCTGAACACTGTGCAGAGGTGCCACTACACTAACTTGTAGCTTTAGCTGAACACTGTGCAGAGGTCGCACTACACTAACTTGTAGCTTTAGCTGAACACTGTGCAGAGTTCGCACTACACTAAAGTGTAAATAATGTAGCTTGCCTGCGGTAGTGATAGGATCAGGAAAACACCACCAACCTTCTACAGGTAGCTTTAGCTGAACACTGTGCAGAGGACGCATTACACTAACTTGTAGCTTTAGCTGAACACTGTGCAGAGGTCGTGCTACACTAACTTGTAGCTTTAGCTGAACACTGTGCAGAGGTTGCACTACACTAATTTGTAGCTTTAGCTGAACACTGTGCAGAGGTCGCACTACACTAAAGTGTAAATAATGTTGCTTGCCTGCGGTAGTGATAGGATCAGAAAAACACCACCAGCCTTCTACAGGTAGCTTTAGCTGAACACTGTGCAGAGGATGCACTACACTAAGTTGTAGCTTTAGCTGAACACCGTGCAGAGGTCGAACAACACTAACTTGTAGCTTTAGCTGAACACTGTGCAATACACAAACTTGTAGCTTTAGCTGAACACTGTGCATAGGACGCATTACACTAACTTGTAGCTTTAGCTGAACACTGTGCAGAGGTCACACTACACTAACTCGTGGCTTTAACTGAACACCGTGCAGAGGTCGCACTACACTAACTTGTAGCATTAGCTGAACACTGTGTACTACACTAACTTGTAGCTTTAGCTGAACACTGTGCAGAGGACGCACTACACTAACTTGTAGCTTTAGCTGAACACTGTGCACTACACTAACTTGTAGCTTTAGCTGAACACTGTGCAGAGGTGCCACTACACTAACTTGTAGCTTTATCTGAACACTGTGCAGAGGTGGCACTACACTAACTTGTAGCTTTAGCTGAACACTGTGCAGAGGTGGCACTACACTAACTTGTAGCTTTAGCTTAACACTGTGCAGAGGTGGCACTACACTAACTTGTAGTGTTAGCTGAACACTGTGCACTACACTAACTTGTAGCTTTAGCTGAACACTGTGCAGAGGTCGCACTACACTAACTTGTAGCTTTAGCTGAACACTGTGCAGAGGTCACACTAAACTAACTTGTAGCTTTAGCTGAACACTGTGCAGAGGTCACACTACACTAACTGTAAATATTGTGGCTGCCTGACTGTGGTATTAATAGGATCATTAGAACTCTAGCTGTAAATACTGTAACACCTGCCTGCCTGTCAGTAGAAAGATAATAACAGGAATGGATCTAGCTAAACTGAATACAGTATATATATATATATATATATATATATATATATATATATATACGACACCTGGGATGCATATATATACACAATACACTTATAAGTGCAGCTAACTGACTGACTGTCCTGTCTGATCTATCAAACCTAAATCAAATGACACTGTCTCTCTCATTCTGTCTCTGTCTCTCAACGCCGGAACACACACTACACAGGGCCGCCGTGCAGGCGGCCTTATATAGTGTGGGGCGTGTACTAAACCCCCTGAGCCATAATTGCCCAATTACAGCTCTCTCTACAGACAGCGCTGTGATTGGCCAAGCACGCGGGTCATAGTGCATGCATGGCCAATGATCAGCCAGCAATGCACTGCGGTGCCGCAGGGAATTATGGGGCGTGACGCGCCACTCGAATTTGGCGCGAACTCCCATATCATTCGCAAATCGCCGAACAGACGATGTTCGATTCGAACATGGGTTCGACACGAACACGAAGCTCATCCCTACTTGAGACACAACTAAGAATATGTCCCCTCTAGGAGATTATAGGATTATGTAGGTCCTCCATACATACAGTATTTTCTGTGGCCATCCAAAGAAAGGAAAATGACGGAAGGGAAAGGAAGGGATTTCATATTTACATACATATGTTTTATTAGATTTTTTTTTTTTTTTATATTTTTTTATTTGGTAGATTTTTTATACCATGGATTTTACAGTAATAGTCTTCTAGGGAATGACCAACAAAGCATTACACTAAAGCTAAGATGCATCATCTGGATTTATTCTTGGCAACACCTAATTTAATGTTTTTACTTTTTTTGGCTAGCCTACCAGTCCCGTAGCCTTTGGGGCTCTCAGAATGATACTCACCCAGTTGGGCATACACTTCAGCTCTTTCAAAATCCTTCATTCTGCTGCAGCCTCTGTTGTCTACGATGGTGATCATTCTGGAAAGTTGATAGGCATTTCTTATCATGGTCAGTCCCTGGTCGGTTTCTCGAGCTTCTGCGTATTCTACGAATCGCTCACCTTCTTCCAGGATGTATTTACAGGAGTTGATGAAGGAAGATTTTCCATGGCCTGTGTAGCCGAACAATTGTAGTAAGACATGTCTATAGCCCTGACTTCCCAGATTTCCATCATACAGGTTGAAGTTCAGGATGTTGTCCTTCAACTGTTTAATGTCATTTTCTGATAGTTTTCTATTTTTTGGAAAGTTTTCACTCTCTCAGTTTTTTCGTTAGAACTTAAGTCGTAGCAAGGACTTGACTCTGGACTTATTTTCTCTTTCATGTGACTATAAAAGGAGGGAGTTCTCTGTTTCAGAGTTCTCCACATTTTGGGAGGCACACAAGACAAGTTTTTTGCGGCGTCTGCATAGCTGAAAGCTCCAGGTTAAAGAAAGATAGAAATAATCTTATACAGTCTCTTACTTCCGCTTTGGTTACTGCGGAACGGAGACTGTTGAGTGGCCCCACAGTATTGAAACTACGAAGAGTCACCTTTCTTATGCTGCGTACACACGGTCGGACTTTTCGTCTACAAAAGTCCGATGGATGCCGACGGACCAAATCCGGCGGACAATTCGACCGTGTGTGGGCTTCATCGGACCTGCAGCGGACTTTTTCGGTCGAAAATCTGACGGACTTTAGATTTGGAACATGCTTCAAATCTTTCCGACGGACTCGAGTCCGGTCGAAAAATCCGCTCGTCTGTATGCTAGTCCGATGGACAAAAACCCACGCTAGGGCAGCTATTGGCTACTGGCTATGAACTTCCTTATTTTAGTCCAGTGTACGTCATCACGTAAGAATTTGACAGACTTTTGTGTGATCGTGTGTAGGCAAGTCTGTTCGTTAGAAAGTCCGCCAAAAGTCCGTCGAAAGTCTGTCGGACTTTTGTAGCTGAAAAGTCCGACCGTGTGTACGCGGCATTAGAGAGCAAATCAAACTAATACAACTGGGCAGGGCAGCTAGGTCTTTACTGTGGACAAAGCAACAGTTTTACGAATATTCGAATAAACCACATAGAATGCTAGTCAATAAACTACACCCACGCCCATTTAACTCATTTCCTGATTTCCTTCAACAAACGGATGGATCTAGAGTGTACTGCCCCCATGCAATGTCTAGCACCTTTGGCAAATTTTACCATAAATTGTACAACTGTCTAACTCCTGAGCACAATTTTACTCAGGAGAAGTTTGAACATTTTTTTTCTAATATAAAACTCCCAAGACTGTCTTCGGAAGACTTAGACAGTTTGAATGTAGACATAACGACTGAAGAACTTTTGTCCATAGTTAAGAAACTCCCACTACATAAATCACCTGGCCCTGATGGTCTGCCCTATTTCTACTACAAATCTTTCTTTGATATCTTATCTCCACACATGCTAACCCTCTATGAGTCCCTGCTCAAGGGTACGTCTCCTCTGTCACAGTTCTCTCATTCATTTATTTCCGTCATTCCGAAACCAGGCAAGGATCCCTCTATCCCAGATAATTATAGGCCGATAGCTCTAAATTCAGATTATAAGATTTTCACAAAAATTCTTGCATCCAGATTATCTAGGATTATCCCCAAATTGATTCATAAGGATCAGGTGGGTTTTGTGCCTGGCAGGCATGCAGGGGACAATACCCGTCGCACAATAGACCTGATAGATCTTTTGGATAGAACCTCTAGACAGGCATTGATCTTAAGTCTAGATGCACAAAAGGTCTTTGATAGGTTGAGCTGGCCTTACATGTTTAATGTTTTAAAGAAGTACGGCTTCAGGGGTCCTTATCTGAAAGCTTTAGAGGCTCTTTATTCAACAGTTACAGCTCAAGTACAGATGTCATCCTTCCTGTCGCCAAGCTTCCCCATGACTAATGGTACTCGGCAGGGTTGCCCTTTATCACCATTGCTTTTTATTCTCTGTTTAGAGCCCCTGGCCGAGTCCATCCGCACTCATCCGGATATTCGTGGGGTGGTAATGCGACAGGGGGAATATAAATTGTCACTTTTCGCGGATGACATCTTGCTCACGATCACTAATCCACTGATTTCTCTTCCCTCTCTGCATAAACTCTTGTCATCCTTTGGGGCCATTTCGGGTTATAAGGTCAACACTTCTAAAACTGAAGCTCTGCCTATACATATCCCATTACCCTTATTATCACAGCTCAAAGAGTCATACCCTTATAAGTGGTGCAAAAATTCCCTCAAATACCTAGGTATTCTTCTCACCCCTTCCTATTCCTCTCTTTACTCCACTAACTTTCCAATCCTGGTTCTGGACATTAATAAATCCCTGATGACTTGGGCAAAGTACCCTTTGTTTTTGTTGGGCAGGATAAATGTTCTAAAAATGTCTATTCTACCTAGACTGCTATACCACTTTGAAACGTTACCAGTTGCCTTGCCCTCATCCCAATTAAAGACAATTCAGTGAAGCTTCCTAAAGTTCATATGGGGAGATAGGGCTCATCGTATAGCAAGTTCGGTGGTGTTTGCTCCAAGATCCAGGGGTGGAATGGGTGCACCGGACATTATTAAATACTACTATGCCTGACATTTAAGGCCTATTACTTCCTGGTCCTCTTTATTTGCACCAATGGACTGCCATTGAAAAGGGTGTGCTCTATCCAGTCCACCCGAGTTCCTTGGTTTGGGAGGTTCCCCTATCCCTGGATCCCACTCTCAAACACCAATGCACTGCTCCAATGAATTTTACCTTAACCATTTGGCGTAAATGTCTTAAAGAATATCACCTTACCTCGCCTTGCTCCCCGCTTGTCAATGTATTGTTTAACCCACTTATACCAGGCAGTATGTCCCTGGGCAGGATCTTCCCATGGCTTAACGCCTCCCTTTTTCAACTTCGAAATCTAGTACATCCTATTACGCAAAGGCTATATACCTTCGACACTCTATGTGAGAAATTCAATATCCCTCCCCAACTTTTCCACTTCTACCTGCAGGTTAGACATTTTTTTCACTCTAAATCCTCAACTTTAACTCTTGACATTTCAACTACCTTCAAGTGCATATGCGCTCAAGGCCCCATCAATTACATTTAATATCCTCCATCCATCGTATCCTTCATGAGTCGACACCTCTTACTGAGACCACGCATCATTATATGGGAAAATGGTCCCATTTAATAGGCAGACCTATATCAATTCAGGAGTGGGATAAGATTTGGTCCTCTGTTTCCAAATCTTCCAAGTGTGTGACCCAACGGGAGACTTCTATGAAAATTCTTATGTTTGGGAATAGAACCCCTGACGTTATTCATAAATATGATCCTTCTGTCTCGCCGCGCTGTTGGCATTGCGGGATTGATACGGGTTCCTTATTCCATATATTTTAGCAATGTTCGATGATCCAACCTTTTTGGGATGAGGTAAGGCTCCTGATACAGAAATTGTTGGATAAATCTCTCCCACTTGACGCCCTACATTATCTGTTAGGCCTCCCTTTCCCTGGCTTAACCGTCTCCTTTCTTACATACTACTGGCTGCCAAAAGACTCATTCCCCTGTGTTGGCTGTCCAACACTCCTCCACCTTGGCCCAAATTTTTACATCTAGTGGCTGAAATCCGGAGGATGGAATATGTAATGGGCTCAGTACATGACACTATCCCCCAATTTGAAAAACTGTGGGAATTCTGGGATCGGTCGGAATTTGGAACCCCTATGCCAAATGTTGATTCTTAAATATTTTACTGGCATAGGTTTTCCATGTGATCATGACACCTCCCCCCTCATTTGCACCACTTTCACATTTGTTATTTAGATCTTAATATCCCGTACCACATATCCTCCATGGAATCTGTGTTCTTCCCTTTATGTGATTAACTTATGGTTTTGATCCTGTAACTCCTATTTTTTTGGACTGTTTACTGTGTATATCCTGGACATATGGTGCGGAGCACCCCTGTGCTCTGTAATTGTGCATTCTGTTTATATGTACTTGTTATGTTTTCATATCAAGATGTCTTCAATAACTTTATATTCTATATTGTAAAACAATGCTGTACTTAGTTACATAGTTACATAGTTACATAGTAGGTGAGGTTGAAAAAAGACACAAATCCATCAAGTCCAACCTATGTGTGTGATTATGTGTCAGTATTACATTGTATATCCCTGTATGTTGCGGTCATTCAGGTGATTATCTAATAGTTTCTTGAAGCTATCAATGCTCGCCGCTGAGACTACCGCCTGTGGAAGGGAATTCCACATCCTTGCTGCTCTTACAGTAAAGAACCCTCTACGTAGTTTAAGGTTAAACCTTTTTTCTTCTAATTGTAATGAGTGGCCACGAGTCTTATTAAACTCTCTTCTGCGCAAAAGTTTTATCCCTATTGTGGGGTCACCAGTACAGTATTTGTAAATTGAAATCATATCCCCTCTCAAGCATCTCTTCTCCAGAGAGAATAAGTTCAGTGCTCGCAACCTTTCCTCATACTTGTTCACTTTAAAATATAAAACTTTAATAAAAATACAATTATATATAAAAAAAAGGAGGGAGTTGGCAGAAAGGAGGCAATATTTTTAACACACAATAAATACCTTTAAAGGTAGAGGTTAATTACATATACAAAGTAGTAAAAGACACCAAATACATTTATTTGTAAAAATTTTAATTTTTTTTAATTTAAAAGATTTTGTTTGTGTACAGTGAGTGAGTGATGCAAACATTTTCTGCGTCCTCTTCTCCCCAACAAGTACATTGCAACCCTTGAAAGATCAGAAAGTTCTAGGGCTTTGCAAGGATTCTGTACTGTGACACACACACAGAAAATACTGCTACTTAGAAATCAATCACTATCATTAATGTCAGAATTGTTTTATTTATATTCCTTCCTAATTTAAACTGAAATTAGATGTAAACCCTAATGTAAAGACAATGAATTTGCTCTGTGCTCTGTGTATCAAAAACAATTGTCATATTTTGTTTTTTTTTTTTTTTATAAAAAAATTGTTTTCGCCTTTTTTAATTTTGTTTTATTACATGTCAGTGCTGCTGATTTTTGCAGCATTTTTGCATGTAGTTTCTGTTAAAATGCACTCCACCATTTTGATATTTTTCAGATGGTGGCAATGCAAGAGCACCATTGGGAGACAGGAGCAGACATTGTTACCATATAAGAAGGAGTGGTTGAGCAAGGAACTTCATGGTAGGATTAACAGGGATTTTTTTAATGAAAGCTAAAAATATTTAAACAAAAAAATCATAATTTTTAAATAAATACATGTAATACATTTTTTATAAATATAAAAAAAAAAAAAACAATTACATGAATGTGTTAAAGCTTATGTTAGATTTTAGTTATTTGATTTACATCTACTGTAGTAAGTAGGAAGTAAGCTGACTTTACCTTGAAGTGTATCTAACCCTAGTAAGGCAAACCAGACATTTTGTTGTCGATGTTCTTGTAATGTCAAAAAGTGTTTTTTTTTTAAATTAGGTCATACATGGTGACGCCACCAGCCAAGTAAAAATATATTTTTTAATTTAAATATTAAAATCTTGCTTTTTTACAGCAATTAAAAAAAATTAAAAACTTGTCTGTGAGAGTTTTTTTTTAACCGGTTTAACCGGTTAAGGTGCAGAGTCATTATTTTCATTTATAAATTGTATTACCTATGATATGGAACTTATACCGTTTATGGGGATATTTGAGGCATTTCTACAAAATGTTACCTTTTTTTCTGAAATGCACTGGAGTTAGTGGAGTAGACAAAATGTGGGTGTTTTTTTTAATTTTTTTTATGGTGCAATGGGCTTTAAATTTCGTATGGGGGTTACGAAAGCTCTTTTCACCTATCCTCGACTTGTTTTCATGCCATAAAATTGTCAGTCCAAAATTACTTGTTCACTATGCTAAAATCAGACATATATGAAACAACTAAAATCATAAAAATTATTAAAACTGTACCCATAAGTGTCAAATTGGGCACTCTCCATAAACCCAAAAAAAGAAAATTGTTATCAAATACGTACTGTAATTGTTTGTTCCTGATTAGCTCCATCATATGATTATATCATACGAATGGGGTAGACTCCAGTCTTACTCCTACCCCATAGGACCCCTCTTTCATAAATTTAGAGGCTGATACAGTCCATGTGTTCCATAACTAGCCTACTCAACAGGGAGGGATCCTTTGTTGCCATGGAGTTATTTAGGAATGGAAAATTATGGTAAATAATTGGTAACAGTTTTCTGTTTTCCTGATTAGCTCCATGGCAGGATATACATGGGAAATAGCTAGTCACAAAGAAGGGTGGTATGCAGAAAAAGTAAAATTGTAATTACAAATAGAGCCAACAGAAACTTGAATTCCAAAAATTAGCAGTATAGCTTCAAAGTCAGCAATTAATGTATTAGTAGAGGACTATGCTGTCACCCATTAATTACTTGCAATGACAAGGAGTCTACAAAGTCATGTTCATAACCTCAGATTTTTGCAGAAAAGTGACAAAGTCATTAGGCCTAAGTCTCTAAAAAAGCCAAAGCCTGTGAGTAACCTTGAAGTATCCTAATATCCAGCAAATGGAGTTGGCCCTCCTTAGTGGTTCTGCATGCAGGGAGAACATTTTTTTAAGTTCTCAAGTTACCAGTACATTATTCAAAACAAACCATGTCACCTAAATATAAAACTTGCTATAATAGAACAATCAGGGAGTATAACATATCATTACTGTACATAATAAATAAGTATCGCCCTAATATAAAATATTGAATGAATAGCGCCCCACTAGGCCTACAAAAATTCACTCCTACCCTGCAGCCTCTCCCAATTGTTTCAGGGGATGTCCTGAACAAGGAACTTTTTTACACATCATTTGGAGCTGTAAACATCTTCAACCAATATGGCAGGCTGCAGCTAGTAGGATTGAGAAGGCAACAAACCAAAATATTGCCCTTTCACCACAAATATGCCTTCTATATGTTACTATACCAAATACAGCTTCATCCTGCAATAGATTGCTCCACTCATTATTCAGCTCTATTCAATGGATGGTTGCACTTAATTGGAGAACACATAACCTTCTATGGTCTCAGGTTTTGTCCAGGATGGAAATGCTCAAACTGTCTGAAAGGATTCACCATACCTTATATGATAGTATGCATATTTAAAAAAAAAAAAGATTTATTGGAATTTACCATAATTATTTACAAACATGAGATGCATTT
Organism: Lithobates clamitans; assembly: GCA_037952925.1. Classification (NCBI taxonomy): domain Eukaryota; kingdom Metazoa; phylum Chordata; class Amphibia; order Anura; family Ranidae; genus Lithobates; species Lithobates clamitans. Next base: position 2,858,571 of record JBBGZY010000151.1, read on the forward strand.
TTTTTATAGAATCAATTGCAGTCACACTAGTATACCCAACTCCTATTTTATTGTCTGCTACATATCCTCTTTGGACACTACGATGTCTTCTTATCATATATGCTATGTCTATAACATAATTTGAAAACCAAAATAATTAAAACCACTTATTGTATAACTAATGTAGAACACCGTATTACTGAATGATATCACCTTCACTGTATCAAAATTTTACTTTTCTCTGCCAAATAAAAACTTTGGTAAACACAATCTCCTCCATCTTGTGGACAAAAAAAATATTAAAAATCCCACAAATGTATTCAACATTAGCAAAAAAACTTTCTCACACTAATATATATTTTATTGAAAATTTTTGGAAATTTTACAATATTTAAAAACATTTAAAATTATAAATCTACATAATTGTCACCTTATTATTCTGAAAATAATACTTTCATTAAAAATTTGATATAAAATAATTGATATCTATAATAATATTTAAACCTTCTGGACTTAAAGTACATAGTTCATATATCCAACGTGTTTCATTTTTTGACACTGCCTTGCCAATGTCTGTGCCCCTCCAATGTCACTCTATTTTATCTATACAACAAAAAGTTAAAAGTTTAGGGTAGGATCCTTATTATGATATAACCTAAAATGATTGGAGAGGCTTGTTCTTTGTACCCCTTTTTTATATTGTTTAAATATTCCCCCGGTTTAGTAGTTAACCTAAAATGGTTAGAGAGGCTATGTTCTTTGTACCCTTTTTGATATTGTTTAAATGTTCCCCTGGTTTAGTGGTTAACTTGCGTATAGTGCAGCCAACATATTGTTGACCACAAGGGCACAAAAGAAGGTATGAGACATGGGTGCTCTGACAAGTGATCAGCTTTTTTTACCTAAAAAAACCTTTGGGTAATGCTGGATTTAAATTATGTGATCTTTCTTTGTCTATTTTTTATCATCCTACAGGGTTTACATCTACCATAGGAGTAGAACCCTGTAAAACTACCATTATATCAGGAAAAGGAGATCAAGGTTACAGTGCTTGTGTCCTTGCACCGATCCACAAAACCGTCAATGTTTTGCACTACAAAACACCTCCACCTCTTGCTGTTATCAGCACCACTTGACCGCTAATGGCCTCAACATAGAATTCGATTTAAATTGTTTTATAGTACAGTATAGAATAATGGACATCATTTAATTATTGACTTAATTATTTTTAGGTCTTTCCTTATATATTAATTTGTCTTCACTTCATGTCCTTAGTCTGCTTGTCTTCAGCAAACTGTCAGCAAAGATACGAAACAGGGGAATAGCTAGGAGGGAGGTTGGGACTCTTTCCTCCTTTTACTCATTCCATTCTTATATTTTTTAGAATTACACGTGCTTGCTCCTGACGAGTGGCAGGGAAGCCACGAAACGCGTTGAGCCACCTATTGCCGTGTTCTATCGTCTTACTAATCCCCATCAGTTTTATCCTATTTACTCCCCCCACAGGTCCAATGAGGCCTTAGGTCCAGCAGGCATTATCGTTTTAATATCTATGATACCCAAATTGCTTGTGGTGCACTAGGGAATTTATGAATGTGGTATCCTGATTATCATTCTGTAACGTGTTTTAACTTTGTACCTTGTTATCTATCTATCAATTGTACGAACATTACAATGTATGATATATCTGATCTAATTATACATTTTTTACCTATTTATCTGTGCATGTATTGGTTGACTGTGTGTACTCTACGGTTACAATGCGTATGCTTGAATATTATGTCAATAAATTCCTCTATGTTCATCCTATTACCCTTTTGCTGTCACATGCTTCACTTAAAGTCCCAACCTCCCTCCTAGCTATTCCCCTGTTTCGTGATTTAAATTGGGATGGAAACGCATGATCTTACCAGGTCATGGTTTCATATAAAGTCCCTAGGGATGGAAATGGGTGACCTTACCAGGTCATGATTTCCTCAAAGTCCCTAAATACCCCCCTTTTTTTCTTTGTACATATGCATAGGGATGGAAGCATGTGCCATTGCTCTATTTAGCCTTAATTCTTTATCCAAACTGCCCTTAATGACCTTTGTGATACCTCTCCTGGTTTCTATTAATTAATGTATCCTTCCAACCAATTTTTCATTTGTTTTATTTTTTACTGGTGTATTCCTTCTATTTTTCCATTCTTTACACTTTTTTTAATTTTATAACCTCATAGTTAATGCATCGCATACAGATTGAGGCTGATCCCTGTGGGGCTGTGCCACTGTTGGTGTGTGCTGGCGGGTCGCATGTCCGTCTGGTCCCGTTGTCCCTCCCGGGAGCCGCGACGCACCTGGCTGGTCTCCTTCCTCCCCCAGGTTTTCCTCTCTGGGGGGTTGGACGCCGGTTACTGTGCGTCGACGTCACGCACCGCACTGTACTTGCGGCGTCCTGGCGCCGTCATGCGCAGTGTTGTATCCACACTCGTGGACTATGGGGGAGGATCTGTGCCGTTGCCGGACAGCTGTCCGACTTGCGGCGCCCCTCCCCCCGCCACACGGCGTGACGTTGGTGGGCGGCCCCGCGGCGGCGTTATATGGGCGTTCTCCGGGGCGGTCCGGGGCATTCGAGGCCTTCCACACATCTGACTTCTCACCATTGGGAACTCTTCCCCCTCCGGGGTCCTAATCCTCCTCCTCAGGTACACCCCCCTCTTCCCCCCCCCCCGGCTGTCACTGCACTGGTTGTCTTTACTTGTCCTCCACGCCCCACTCACTCCTCCTGCCTCCCATCCCTGTCCTCACTGGCTCCCTTGATTTCCCATACTATGGCTGAGGGGGTTCTTTCCCTACTTCCCTTCCCTCACTACTGTCTTCACTTATCCTCACTATCCTCCTTTTTTCCAGGTACCCTCGGTCTCCGTCCCCGCCCTGGTTGGCGCCCGTTTTCGCCGCTGTGGGGCTCCCCGCCTCGGCTCCCGGTTGGGCCTACTGGGATGGCACATGGGGTCCCGCCACATACCTATCAGTGCTCAGTCTCGTAGTGAGTATGTCCCCATACCAGCAGCGGGGGACGTATACCACGCCCCCCCCCCTATTGTTTTTTGTTTTTTATTTTTCTTTCCTCCTTTTACTCATTCCATTCTTATATTTTTTAGAATTACACGTGCTTGCTCCTGACGAGTGGCAGGGAAGCCACGAAACGCGTTGAGCCACCTATTGCCATGTTCTATCGTCTTACTAATCCCCATCAGTTTTATCCTATTTACTCCCCCCACAGGTCCAATGAGGCCTTAGGTCCAGCAGGCATTATCGTTTTAATATCTATGATACCCAAATTGCTTGTGGTGCACTAGGGAATTTATGAATGTGGTATCCTGATTATCATTCTGTAACGTGTTTTAACTTTGTACCTTGTTATCTATCTATCAATTGTACGAACATTACAATGTATGATATATCTGATCTAATTATACATTTTTTACCTATTTATCTGTGCATGTATTGGTTGACTGTGTGTACTCTACGGTTACAATGCGTATGCTTGAATATTATGTCAATAAATTCCTCTATGTTCATCCTATTACCCTTTTGCTGTCACATGCTTCACTTAAAGTCCCAACCTCCCTCCTAGCTATTCCCCTGTTTCGTGATTTAAATTGGGATGGAAACGCATGATCTTACCAGGTCATGGTTTCATATAAAGTCCCTAGGGATGGAAATGGGTGACCTTACCAGGTCATGATTTCCTCAAAGTCCCTAAATACCCCCCTTTTTTTCTTTGTACATATGCATAGGGATGGAAGCATGTGCCATTGCTCTATTTAGCCTTAATTCTTTATCCAAACTGCCCTTAATGACCTTTGTGATACCTCTCCTGGTTTCTATTAATTAATGTATCCTTCCAACCAATGTTTCATTTGTTTTATTTTTTACTGGTGTATTCCTTCTATTTTTCCATTCTTTACACTTTTTTTAATTTTATAACCTCATAGTTAATGCATCGCATACAGATTGAGGCTGATCCCTGTGGGGCTGTGCTACTGTTGGTGTGTGCTGGCGGGTCGCATGTCCGTCTGGTCCCGTTGTCCCTCCCGAGAGAGCCGCGACGCACCTGGCTGGTCTCCTTCCTCCCCCAGGTTTTCCTCTCTGGGGGGTTGGACGCCGGTTACTGTGCGTCGACGTCACGCACCGCACTGTACTTGCGGCGTCCTGGCGCCGTCATGCGCAGTGTTGTATCCACACTCGTGGACTATGGGGGAGGATCTGTGCCGTTGCCGGACAGCTGTCCGACTTGCGGCGCCCCTCCCCCCGCCACACGGCGTGACGTTGGTGGGCGGCCCCGCGGCGGCGTTATATGGGCGTTCTCCGGGGCGGTCCGGGGCATTCGAGGCCTTCCACACATCTGACTTCTCACCATTGGGAACTCTTCCCCCTCCGGGGTCCTAATCCTCCTCCTCAGGTACACCCCCCTCTTTCCCCCCCCCCCGGCTGTCACTGCACTGGTTGTCTTTACTTGTCCTCCACGCCCCACTCACTCCTCCTGCCTCCCATCCCTGTCCTCACTGGCTCCCTTGATTTCCCATACTATGGCTGAGGGGGTTCTTTCCCTACTTCCCTTCCCTCACTACTGTCTTCACTTATCCTCACTATCCTCCTTTTTTCCAGGTACCCTCGGTCTCCGTCCCCGCCCTGGTTGGCGCCCGTTTTCGCCGCTGTGAGGCTCCCCGCCTCGGCTCCCGGTTGGGCCTACTGGGATGGCACATGGGGTCCCGCCACATACCTATCAGTGCTCAGTCTCGTAGTGAGTATGTCCCCATACCAGCAGCGGGGGACGTATACCACGGCCCCCCCCCTATTGTTTTTTATTTTTTATTTTTCTTTCCTCCTTTTACTCATTCCATTCTTATATTTTTTAGAATTACACGTGCTTGCTCCTGACGAGTGGCAGGGAAGCCACGAAACGCGTTGAGCCACCTATTGCCGTGTTCTATCGTCTTACTAATCCCCATCAGTTTTATCCTATTTACTCCCCCCACAGGTCCAATGAGGCCTTAGGTCCAGCAGGCATTATCGTTTTAATATCTATGATACCCAAATTGCTTGTGGTGCACTAGGGAATTTATGAATGTGGTATCCTGATTATCATTCTGTAACGTGTTTTAACTTTGTACCTTGTTATCTATCTATCAATTGTACGAACATTACAATGTATGATATATCTGATCTAATTATACATTTTTTACCTATTTATCTGTGCATGTATTGGTTGACTGTGTGTACTCTACGGTTACAATGCGTATGCTTGAATATTATGTCAATAAATTCCTCTATGTTCATCCTATTACCCTTTTGCTGTCACATGCTTCACTTAAAGTCCCAACCTCCCTCCTAGCTATTCCCCTGTTTCGTGATTTAAATTGGGATGGAAACGCATGATCTTACCAGGTCATGGTTTCATATAAAGTCCCTAGGGATGGAAATGGGTGACCTTACCAGGTCATGATTTCCTCAAAGTCCCTAAATACCCCCCTTTTTTTCTTTGTCAGCAAAGATAAGCATCTTTTTTGTGCATCATCTTTGGAAGAGGCTTCCTTCTGGGACGACCAATTTGATGCAATGCGTGGCGTATGGTCTGAGCACTGACCTTGCTATGTCACCCAGTGGCCCCGCCCTCTTGTGACATCACATGCCCATCATGCACCAGTCTATGACGTCACAAGGAAGCAGGGCCACTGGGTGATGTAGCCAGGTGGCCCTGCCCCTTACCTACATATAAGAAATGTCAAAGCGGAGGCAGATGGAAGGAGGCCTCCCAGGAGGTGGAAGCATTTTGATTGATGATGGATTTACATCGAAGAACACTATTTTTTAATAAAGGATTTGTTAAAAAACGTCTCCTACACTTTTTTGGTGAATGGGTAGGGGTACTATGTACCCGCTACTTATTCACATGGGGGGCAGGATCTGGGGGCCCTCTTGTTAAATTTTCGCATGGGGTTCCCCTCCCCGGCAGGCCTGGTATGGACTGGGAGTGGGACCCCACAACATTTTTTTCTTAATTTTTTCAATAGCCGGGTGCTGGCAATTGCAACCACGAGTCATTTTAAATGGGATTTTACTTGTTTTTTTCTTTAGAAATTTAATTTCTGCTACAGAATGTTATATGTATGCTAGAGATGCACCATTTTACAGGCACATTAAGGGGGGCTCCCAGACACGATATTTAAAGGAATTTTTCATTTTTATTTATGCACTTTAAGCATCATTAAAATCACTGCTCTTGAAAAAATTATCATTTTTATTTTTTAAAGTTTTTTATTAATACATGTCCCCCAGGGCAGTACCCAGACCCCCATGCCCCTTTTATGGCCAAATACTTGCATATAAGCTTTCAAAATGGGCCTGTACCGCCCTGCCACAGTAAATGTACTGTGGCAGGGCGGCAAGTGGTTAAACAGCATTTTTTTGTGCTAAAGTAGGTTTTATTTTTCAAACAGATGCACCACTTTACTTGTACTTTTTGTACAAAAAGGCATACAAGCCTAAAAAAATCCAACAATGCGATTATACATACTCTCTACTAATGGTACCAAAAGACCATATATATAGGTATTAAAGCATATCATCATTTGTAGAACTGTATGCTTCCGGTACCCAATCTGCCAGGTCAACAATTTGCCGACAACACTTCACTTCCTGCACAGGATTCGTGATTAAGTGTATGCACAAGTCACTTTGGATACCTGCACAAGTCACTTTGGAATATTGCAATTTGCACTAAAGACTGGACTTATTTTATATACTTGTCAATATATATATTCCCCATATATGGAAAAAGTTTTTGATTTTGATTTTATTTTTACATATTCAAAATTTTTTCATCTTCACGCAATTGTTGCGCAATTGCCACAATTCTTTTTTTCAGATCTTCAGAGAGTTCTTTGCCATGAGGTGCCATGTTGAACTTCCAGTGACCAGTATGAGAGAGTGAGAGCGATAACACCAAATTTAACACACCTGCCCCCCATTCACACCTGAGACCTTGTAACACTAACGAGTCACATGAGGGAAAATGGCTAATTGGGACCAATTTGGACATTTTCACTTAGGTGTGTACTCACTTTTGTTGCCAGTGGTTTAGACATTAATGGCTGTGTGTTGAGTTATTTTGAGGGGACAGCAAATTTACACTGTTATACAAGCTGTACACTCACTACTTTACATTGTAGCAAAGTGTCATTTCTTCAGTGTTGTCACATGAAAAGATAGAATAAAATATGAGGGGTGTACTAACTTTTGTGAGATACTGTATTTCTTGATATAAATATGTATAGCCAGAAGAATACAGGTAAATGGGGAAAATACCTTGTCTATTGGCCTAGAAATTGGCCATTACTATTTTTTACCAATCCGCTATTATTAATCATAAACAGGGTTCAGATTTGGCACCCATACTTTAGTAATGTTCGCTGAATCTATCTCAGTGCAAATACAGGTATGTTCAGCTCATTACTTCTAATGAGTACTGGTTTTGTTAAGAAATACAGGTAACCTATATCTTTCAAGTCATATCTGAAGTGAGCAGAGTTACCCTTGTGACAATCAAGAAGTGTGCTGGTTGTTATATAATCTTGATGTATGGTCATTTTTAATATTTGTCAATAAAGTCTATATTTTACAAATGTTTCTTTTCTTAGTCAATTTGGTAGCGCTCAACAGACATGTGCGGTTCGTTTAGTTCCGAAATAAATATTCGGAATTTTTTTCATTATTCGGAGATTTGGATATATCTGCATATCTGAATTACAGTTTAAATGAAGTTTACCGAATGCTCCGAATAACGAAACGAAATTAGTCGGAATTTCCGAAATCCGAATTGAAATTTGAATCAAATTTTACACTTTCAGGCAGGCAGGTTCTTCTTCTTCCTCCATCTTCTTATTCTCCATCTTCTTCTTCTCCATCTTCTTCTTCCTCCGCTCTTCTCGTCCCACATCTTCTTCCGGCTTCTTCTCCACTCCCTCCGCACGATCCACCTCAGTGTGAGTCTTCCACCGTGTGACTCTTCGGTTCTTCTGACGCTTCTTATATAATGGAGGGCAGGGCCACCCGGTGACCCCGCCCTCCTCTGATGCATGGGGGACTTCCCTGAGGCTTTTCCCGTGTTGTCAGAGGGGGGTGGGGTCACTCGGTTATGTAACCGGCCCCCCGGCCGCAGACCCCCACAATCATTGCGCAAGAGTTGTGGGGATGAGGCCCTTCTAACCATCAACATGGGGACAAGGTGCTTTGGGGGCTACCCCAAAGCACCCTCCCAATGTTGAGGGCATGTGGCCTGATACGGTTAAGGAGGGGGGGCGCTCTCTCGTCCCCCCTCTTTTACTGCGGCCTGCCAGGTTGCGTGCTCGGATAAGGGTCTGGTATGGATTTTTAGGGGGACCCCACGTCATTTTTTTTTTTTAATTTTGGCGCGGGGTCCCCTTAAAATCCATACCAGACCTGAAGGGTCTGGTATGGATTTTGAGGGGGACCCCCACGCCATTTAAAAAAAAAAAATTGGCATGGGGTTCCCCTTAATATCCTTAACAGACCTGAAGGGCCTGGTGTGGAATTTAGGGGGGACCCCCACGCATTTTTCTTTTTAAGTTTTGGTTCGGGGTTCCCCTGTGGGGAAATTCCATGCCGTTTTTATCAATGAACTTTTATGTGTATTGCCGGACCGACAATTCATTATAGCTGGCCCGGCACTAGCTCTAGCACTTTTAAATGACTTTTTTTCCCAACAATTCATTATAGCCGTCACTAGGAATGATCTTCGAGTTCGAGTCAAACCCATGTTCGACTCGAACATCGCATGTTCGACCGTTCGTCGAATTGCGAACGTTATGGGCCATTGGCACCAAATTAGAGTGGCGTGTCAGGGCCCATAATTCACTGCGGCATCGCAGTGCATTGCTGGCTGATGATTGGCCAAGCATGCACTATGACCCGCATGCTTGGCCAACCACAACGCCATCTGTACAGAGAGCCATAATTGGCCAAAGCCATTGTAGCTTTGGCCAATTATGGCTCAGGGGGTTTAGTACATGCTCCATACTATATAAGGCGGCCTGCGTGGCAGCCTTGTGTAGTGTGTTGCGGCGGTGGCAGAGAGATAGACAGAGGGACAGTGTCATTTGATTTAGGTTAGAAAGAGTAGGCAGGCGAGTCAGTTAGCTGCACTTACAGTGTATTGTGTATATATATATGCATCCTAGGTGTATATATATACACTGTATTCAGTTTAGCCAGATCTGTTCCTGTTATTTTCTTCCTGACAGGCAGACAGGTGTTTTTACAGTATTTACAGATACCTGAAGAAAATTGCTGGTGTTCTTCTGATCCTATTAGTACCACAGGCAGGCAGCTACAGTATTTACAGTTAGTGTAGTGCGTTCTCTGCATAGTGTGCATCCTAAAGCTACCTGAAGAAAATTGGTGGTGTTCTTCTGATCCTATTAGGACCACAGGCAGCTGCAGTATTTACAGTTAGTGTAGTGAGTCCTCTGCACAGTGTGCACCTAAAGCTACCTGAAGAAAATTGGTGGTGTTCTTCTGATCCTATTAGTATCGTAGGCAGCTGCAGTATTTACAGTTAGTGTAGTGCGTCCTCTGCACAGTGTGCACCTAAAGCTACCTGAAGACAATTGCTGTTGTTCTGATCCTATTAATACCACAGGCAGGCAGCTGCAGTATTTAGTTAGTGTAGTGCGTCCTCTGCACATTGTGCACCTAAAGTTACCCAATGAAAATTGGTGGTGTTCTTCTGATCCTATTAGTACCACAGGCAGGCAGCTGCAGTATTTACAGTTAGTGTACTGCGTCCTCTGCACAGTGTGTACCTTAAGTTACCTGGAGACAATTGCTGCTGTTCTGATCCTATTAATACCACAGGCAGGCAGCTACAGTATTTACAGTTAGTGTACTGCATCCTCTGCACAGTGTGTACCTAAAGCTACCTGAAGACAATTGGTGTTGTTCTTTTGATCCTATTAGTACCACAGGCAGACAGCTGCAGTGTTTACAGTTAGTGTACTGCATCCTCTGCACAGTGTGCACCTAAAGCTACCTGAAGACATCTGCTATTGATCTGATCCTATTATTACTACAGGCAGGCAGCTACAGTATTTACAGCTAGTGTACTGTGTCCTCTGCACAGTGTGCACCTAAAGCTACCTGAAGAAAATTGGTGGTGTTCTTCTGATCCTATTAGTACCACAGGCAGGCAACTGCAGTATTTACAGTTAGTGTACATGTGTCCTCTGCACAGTGTGCACCTAAAGCTTAAGGGGAACCCCGTACAAAAATTTTTAAAAAATGGCGTAGGATCCCCCAAAAATCCATACAAGACCTTTATCCGAGCTCGCAACCTGGCAGGCCGCAGGAAAAGAGGGGGAGACGAGAGAGCGCCCCCCCTCCTGTACCGTACCAGGCCACATGCCCTCAACTTTGGGAGGGTGCTTGGGGGTAACCCCCCAAAGCACCCTGTCCCCATGTTGATGGGGAGAAGGGCCTCATCCCCACAACCCTTGCTCCGTGGCTGTGGGGGTCTGCCGGCGGGGGGTTTGTCAAAATCTGGAAGCCCCCCCCTTTAACTGTGCGAATTGGTAATGGGGTACAAATGTACCCCTACCATTTCACAAAAAAGTGTCAAAAAGGTTAAAAAACACAAGAGACGGTTTTTGACAAGTCCTTTATTAAAGTCTTTTTCTTTCCACTTCTTCTTCCATCTTCTTTCTTCTGATCTTCCTCCAGTGTTCTTCTTCTTCCTCCATCTTCTTCTTCTCCATCTTCTTCTTCTCCATTTTCTTCTTCCTCCGCTCTTCTCATCCCGCATCTTCCTCCAGCTTCTTCTCCGCTCCCTCCGCACGATCCGCCTCAGTGGGAGTCTTCCGCTGTGTGACTCTTTGGCTCTTCTGTTGCTTCTTATATAATGGAGGGCAGGGCCACCCGGTGACCCCGCCCTCCTCTGACGCATGGGGGACTTCCCTGAGGCTTTCCCCATGTTGTCAGAGGGGGGCGGGGTCACTCAGTTACGTAACCGAGCCCCCCTGCCCGCAGACCCCCACAACCACTGGGCAAGGGTTGTGGGGATGAGGCCCTTCTACCCATCAACATGGGGACAAGGTGCTTGGGGGGGCTACCCCCAAGCACCCTCTCAATGCTGAGGGCATGTGGCCTGGTACGGTTCAGGAGGGGGGTGCTTGCTCGTCCCCCCCTCTTTCATTGCAGCCTGCCAGGTTGCATGCTCGGATAAGGGTCTGGTATGGATTTTTGGGGGGACCCCACGCCATTTAAAAAAAAAAAAATTGGCATGGGGTTCCCCTTAATATCCATAACAGACCTGAAGGGCCTGGTATGGAATTTGGGGGACCCCCACGCATTTCTTTTTTTAAATTTTGGTTCGGGGTTCCCCTGTGGGGAAATTCCATGCCGTTTTTATTAATGAACTTTTATGTGTATTGCTGGACCGACAATTCATTATAGCCGGCCCGGCACTAGCTCTAGCACTTTTAAATGACTTTTTTTCCTGACAATTCATTGTAGCCGGCACTAGGGATGAGCTTCGAGTTCAAGTCGAACCCATGTTCGACTCGAACATCGCATGTTCGACCGTTTGTCGAATTGCGAATGCTATGGGCCATTCGCGCCAAATTCGAGTGACGCGTCATGGCCCATAATTCACTGTGGCATCGCAGTGCATTGCTGGCTGATGATTGTCCAAGCATGCACTATGACCCACATGCTTGGCCAATCACAGCACCCTCTGTACAGAGAGCCATAATTGGCCAAAGCCAGGGTGGCTTTGGCCAATTATGGCTCAGGGGGTTTAATACACGCCCCACACTATATAAGGCTGCCTGCGTGGCAGCCTTGGGTAGTGTGTTGCGCCGATGGCAGAGAGATAGACAGAGAGACAGTGTCATATGATTTAAGTTAGAAAGAGTAGGCAGGCAAGTCAGTTAGCTGCACTTACAGTGTATTGTGTATATATATGCATCCTAGGTGTTGTATATATATATATATATATATATATATATATATATATATATATACATATATATATATACAGTATTCAGTTTAGCTAGATCCGTTCCTGTTATTTTCTTTCTGACAGGCAGGCAGGTGTTTTTACAGTATTTACAGCTTCCTGAAGAAAATTGCTGGTGTTCTTCTGATCCTATTAAGTACCACAGGCAGGCAGCTACAGTATTTACAAGTTAGTGTAGTGCGTCCTCTGCACAGTGGTGCACCTAAAGCTACCTGAAGAAATTGGTGGTGTTCTTCTGATCCTTTTAGTACCACAGGCAGCTGCAGTATTTACAGTTAGTGTAGTGCGTCCTCTGCACAGTGTGCACCTAAAGCTACCTAAAGAAAATTGGTGGTGTTCTTCTGATCCTATTAGTACCGCAGGCAGCTGCAGTATTTACAGTTATTGTGTAGTGCGTCCTCTGCACAGTGTGCACCTAAAGCTACCTGAAGACAATTGCTGTTGTTCTGATCCTATTTATACCACAGGCAGGCAGCTGCAGTATTTACAGTTAGTGTAGTGCGTCCTCTGCACAGTGTGCATCTAAAGCTACCTGAAGAAAATTGGTGGTGTTCTTCTGATCCTATTAGTACCACAGGCAGGCAGCTGCAGTATTTACAGTTAGTGTACTGCGTCCTCTGTACAGTGTGCACCTGTGACAGACTCCCCCGGGACAGAGGCTATTGGAGGGGATTGAATGTGAACCTCTTGCCAACAGATTATGGGCCCTGGACTTTAAGGGAACAATACTCTGCAAGTTGAATTAGAAACCCAGTCTGATCTGTACTAATCAGACTCAATCGTGTATATATGTATATGTAGCGCTGGTAGATTTGCAATCTACCGCAGGTTAGGTAAGTTTAGTAAATTGTGCATTAGGGATTTGTTGACCGTCAGTTATTGCAACCCAGTGGAGTGTTTTACCGGGAGTTTACAGAGAGAGCTGGACTTTGAGAAAAATCTTTTCAGGAAGAGGAAAGGTTACATTGCAGGACTTTGCTTCTAAGTGCGTAGACGCTGGGTGCCAGAAAAAGGCCCGGGAGTTACGTGACTCAAAGAACAAGTGGGAGGAGTTACCCTATTTGCTACCGCGTGGGACGCGTGTATGTATTTGGCGCCAGAGGAAAAAAGAGGCCTCGTGATCGTGCTGAGAAGATCAGAGTGTCGCCATGTCTTTTTCGGCGTTGCAATCAGTTGTGGGACCCAGAATGTTCCCTACAAGCACCGTGATGAATACTGTGCAATCTGGGACTCTGCTCACGGATACTGGAGTTCGATTGAAGCCGCAGGGGAGGTTTGTCCTGTATACCTCGGGAGATGTTGAGGGACTGGGCATGACCTGCCATTGATGCGAAGAATTGGCCGTGCATCTTTGTCCATTCGGCCGATGTCCACAGTGTGGAGAATACCTGTTTGTGGAGGAGCAACCTACCATGTCACCCCGTGCCTATCAGATGGATTGGGTGACAGGTATTGCTACAGTGGAAGCTGCTATCGCTACAGAGAGGGAGCGACAGGCCGCCACTTTGCCTGTTGTTACTGACAATGTTCCAGAGAGAGACATTGTTGCTGTTGTCTTGCCCGGAGACATTACTTTAGTTCCTGAGTCCACTACGCCTACTCCTATGGTGCATACTCAGAAGAAGGTGGGCTATGTAAAGGCTTCCCGGGGCCGTGGTTGAGGCCTACCCCACAGGATGCCTGAGCCGGAGCTACCAGAGTCTATGTCCGGAACGGGTAAGCCACTGTTGGGGACTGTAAATAAATATTTGCCAGCGGAAGAATTGAGAGACTCGGAAATAGAATCGGATCGGATCTTTCCGGTGATGATGATTTATTTGAAACCATGTCGCAAGAGCTATTGTGGTCACAAGGCGAAGATGTTGCCGCCACAATGACTTTTCCTGAATGGACTGGCCTGAGTTCTGGGAAGACGTCACCCTGTGTGGAAACACAAAGTACTGTTACTGAGACTTTGCCAGAGGCTACTAATTCACTACAGACACCGGCTGGGTCTATGGTGAAAAAGTCACTAAATTCCTGTGTACCACCTGGTATGGGGAGAGACAGATCTTTGCCAAAACTTGCTCGCTTGCAACGGATGTTAAACAAGCGTGTAGCTGCAGAGTATGGATTGGAGTTTCCCTATGTGTCCCAGGATATTATGTAGGAGATTGAAGCAAATTGGGAACTTTGGTACAGTTAAGCTGTTTTGGACTACTTGTCTGTACCTAAGCCCTTCAGAAAGACTGGATGTTCCGTCTGGATGGATGAACGTTTCAGCAGATGCTTTGTACAGTGGAACTTTGGTCGGCACATCTATGCCGATAAAGTGGTAATTTTCAGACCGGGAAAAGACAATGTTGTATACTTTATTACCACTGTGGATAAAGAAGGGAAATCGTTGACCTTGCCAGATCCTTGGTTTTACTGGTAATTATGGACAACAGGACTTTGAAATTACCTAGCTAGATAGTGCAGGGTAAAGAGATCTGCGTGGTCAAGATCTACAGATTCTGTTGAGTGTTTAAATCCAAGGACTTCTTTTTCTAGCCGGATTTCTTTTATAGAGAAAAAAAAAAAAGTTCTTATGCAGGGATGGACTCCTAAAATATTTTTTTTTTCTCAAGTATAGGTTGTGGGAAGAGAGTTTCATTTTTTAATGAGGCTTTGCTCCTACTGTTGTATAGGATTAGGGATGAGCTTCAAGTTCGAGTCGAACTCATGTTCGACTCGAACATTGGCTGTTCGCAAGTTCGCCGAACAATTTGGGGTGTTCGCGGCAAATTCGAATGCCGCAGAAGACCCTTTAAAAGTCTATGGGAGAAATCAAAAGTGCTAATTTTAAAGGCTTATATGCAAGTTATTATTATAAAAAGTGTTTTGCCCCAGGGGACATGGATCAATGCAAAAAAAAGTTTTAAAAACGGAAGTTTTTTCAGGAGCAGTGATTTTAATAATGCTTAAAGTCAAACAATAAAAGTGTAATATCCCTTTAAATTTCGTACCTGGGGGGTGTCTATAGTATGCCTGTAAAGGAGCGCATGTTTCCCGTGTTTAGAACAGTCTGACAGCAAAATTACATTTCGAAGGAAAAAAACCCGTTTAAAACTACCCGCGGCTATTGCATTGCCGACAATACACATAAAAGTTCATTGATAAAATCGGCATGGGAATTCCCCACAGGTGAACCCCGAACCAAAATTTAAAAAAAAAAATGATGTGGGAGTCCCCCTAAATTCCATACCAGGCCCTTCAGGTCTGGTATAGATATTAAGGGGAACCCCGGCCAAAATTTTTTAAAAAAATGACGTGGGGTTCCCCCTAAATTCCATACCAGACCCTTCAGGTCGCAGGAGGAAGAACCAGAAGAGCCAGAAGAACCAGAAGGAAGATAGAAGAAAGAAGAAGCATTTAAATAAAGGAATTGTCAAAAACTGTCTCTTGTCATTTTTAACATTTTTGACAATTTTTTAGTGAAATGATAGGGGTAAGTACCCGCTTACCAATTCACACAGGGGGGGGCCGGGATCTGGGGGTCCCCTTGTTAGAGGGGGCTTCCAGATTCCGATAAGCCCCCCGCCCGCAGACCCCCACAACCACCGGCCAGGGTTGTGGGGATGAGGCGCTTGTCCTCATCAACATGGGGACAAGGTGTTTTGGGGGGCTACCCCAAAGCACCCTCCCAATGTTGAGGGCATGTGGCCTGGTACGGTTCAGGAGGGGGGCGCACTCTCGTCCCCCCCTCTTTTCCTGCGGCCTGCCAGGTTGTGTGCTCGGATAAGGGTCTGGTATAGATTTTTGAGGGGAACCCCACGCCGTTTTTTTTTTTGGCGCGGGGTTCCCCTTAAAATCCATACCAGACCTGAAGGGTCTGGTATATAATTTAAGGGGAACCCCACGTCATTTTTTTTTTTAAATTTTGGCCGGGGTTCCCCTTAATATCCATACCAGACCTGAAGGGCCTGGTATGGAATTTAGGGGGACTCCCACGTCATTTTTTTTTTTTTAATTTTAGTTCGGGGTTTCCTTGTGGGGAATTCCCATGCCGTTTTTATCAATGAACAATGAATGGGGACCCTTGGAGGGGGAGCACAGAGTCACCAAAGGATATTGAGAGCACTCAAGTCACCTCTTTGAGAAATTCCTTTTCATGATTCCTGAAGAAAACTTAATACACAATTTATGAACTGTTATATGAACACTATATGATTTTGTTAGTCTATAATGTCCATGGACTTTCTGACTTGGCCACAGATTATGGTATACCAACGACTTATTTAAGCTTGTTATACATGTTGATCTATGGGCATTGTTGTTGTTTTTATTATTGCTGGCTGCAGCTTTTGGTATATCTCTGGTATATGTAGGTATACCACTAGCTTACCACTAGGGGTATCACCATAGCTATTTTGTTTTTTACACTTTATTCAACACTTTTGAGAGGTACTGTATGGCACATCTTATGTGCTATTATTTATGGCACATTCTAACATACACAGAGTCTAAGTAATTTGGGACCTACTATTTACACTACACTTTTTTTATTTTTTATTTCTTATACACAGGTATTTGTATCACTGGTAATCATTATTGGAGTAATATATAATTATACATATCATCTGTATCTAGGTGGGGTATCCCCACTGGTGGGTCAGCACGTCGGCTCCCCACCTCTCCCTTCCCCCCATAATACACTTGTCCATGCCCAACATAACTTTATATAGGGAGCGCCATCACCCCTTTATTTATCTTTGTTTCTTACCTTTTGGAGGACAAGGGCCTCTTCCCGACAACCCTGGCCGTTGGTTATCAGGGTCTGCGGGCGGAGGGCTTATCAGAATCCGGGAGCCCCCTTTAATAAGGGGGTCCCCAGATCCCGGCCCCTCACCCTATGTGAATGAGTATGGGGTACATCGTACCCCTACCTATTCACCTGGGGGAAAAAAGTGTCAATAAAAAAACACACTAGACAGGTTTTTAAAGTAATTATTAGGCAGCTCTGGGGGTCTTCTTTCAACTTCGGGGGTCTCTTCCGACTTCTGCTCTGCTCTCTCCGGCCTCTTCTCCCAGTGTCCGGTTCTTCTCCTGCTCTCCGGCCTCTTCTCTCGTTCTCCGGCCTCTTCTCCTAGTCTCTTCTCCGGTTCTTCTCCCATTCTCTGGTTCTTCTGCCGGGCTCCTCCGCCACTTTCTGCTCTTTTGCCGCTCTTTTGCTAGCGGTGGCCTGGTCTTCTCCATCGTCTTGTTCCCTCTTCTTCCGATGTTGACACGACGCTCTCTCCCGCTGTAATGCCGTGTGCGAGGTGCACAACGACTTATATAGGCATGGGGCGTGCTCATCAGTTGATGTGACCCCGCCCCTTATGTCACAGTCCCATCATGCCCCAGATTCCGATAAGCCCTCCACCCCCAGAGCCCTAAAACCAACAGCCAGGGTTGTCGGGAAGAGACCCTTATCCTCATCAACATGGGGACAAAGTGCTTTGGGGTGGGGGGGCCACAGGGCGCCCCCCTTCCCCAAAGCGCCCACCCCCCATGTTGAGGGCATGCGGCCTGGTACGTTTCAGGAGAGGGGGGGCGCTCGCTCGTCCCCACCCCCCTTCCTGACCGGCTGGACTGCATGCTCGGATAAGGGTCTGGTATGGATTTTGGGGGACCCCCACTCTGTTTTTCCGGCGTAGGTGGTTCCCCTTAAAAACCATATCAGACGTAAGGGCCTGGTTTGCCCTTGGAGGAGAATTCCATCTCGCGCTGGCTGCAATAATTTTCTTATTGCAGCCAGCGTGAGATGCACAGTACTCTGTCGCCGAGAACCAGCGCAATGGGATTGCGCTGGAAACACATTCTCGCAGGCAGGTACTGTAATAGCAAGATTTCGTTATTTTAAAGATAAGGAACAGATCTGGCAAAGTCTAAAAAATAAACAACCTATTAAATACGAAGAGTCTACCCTGCAAATTTTCCCGGACCTAGCAACTGAGACCCTGGCCAGAAGAACAGCACTGAAACCCTCACCTGATGCTTAATAATATTCAATATTCATGGGGTTTTCCAGCATGCCTAACAGGGAGAAAAGAGGGACAGTCAGCTACCCTGAGATACCCAGAGGACATGGTCATTTTTTGTGATAGATTGGACATACCACTTGTCGAAATACCAGGCTGGTGGGAAGCACAAAACAGCACTTCGATCACGAAGGAATAGAGATGGCACCGGATTATAAGGAAAAATAAGAAGAACTGAGAAATAAAGAACTGGGTGCTGAAGGGGGGGACAGAGCGGGGGGGAAGGAGAGGGTAGAATAGGAGAATGAGTTAAATATTGCGGGGGGAGGGGGCAGGGGAGAGGTTAGCCCTATTTTCAGGGGCAGCTGGTCTGAAGTGACCCACAGGTAGAGTGTAACCTCCAGGGGAGAACCAAAGGGCCTAGGAGGAGAGGAGGCCTTGGATTCAAGGGCCTTGGGAAGCCCAATTAAATTACCCCAAAGGAAGGGCGGGGGGAGGGTAGAAGGAAGGGAGGGAGGAAAAAGGAGAGGCGCTCTCTCTCAGGGATCTGCTCTGGAAGGGATCAATATTTTAATGATGGGAGGGGGGTCTCTGGCCATTGTGCTCCCGGATGAGGGAGAGGGAAAGTGATATCTCGGAACTTAGTGGGCAGAGATGACCACCCTTAACTTCATGACTTACAATGTCTGTGGTCTAAACACTCCTATAAAGAGAAATAATGTAATAAGAGAGCTTAAACATTATAGAGCGGACGTAGTCTTATTATAGGAGACACATATTTCATATGACTCAAATTGAAATATATTTTAAAGAGATTATCCAGTATGGTATTACGGGGACTCTCCAATAAAAATAGCTAAAGGGGTTGCTATAGGATTTGCCAGAGGTGTAAGGTTTGCCCTAGAGGACAGAGTCACAGACCCAGAAGGGAGATATCTGTTTCTGAAGGGTAAAATTAATGAGGAAGAATACTCTCTGGCAAATATCTATTGCCCTAATAATAATCCAATAAAATATACAATTAAAATCATAAAAAAGTTTATGGATTTCAAGAAAGGATATACCATCCTGGGTGGAGATTTTAATTTCTGTATGACCCCTGAGATCGACAGTACGTCAAGTGCACAGAGGACTGGTAATGTTTTGCGGAAGGCTTTAAAAAGCATCTTAAAACAGAACCAGCTAATAGAAGTGTGGCGAATGCAAAATACAAACTGTTGAAATTAAACATTCCACTCCTCAGTGCACGGGACATACTTGAGAATAGATTTTTTTCTTATTAGATCATAGATTGCTCAATATAGTTGATAAGGTTGACATTAAAATTGCCACATTCTTGGATTATGCCCTGGTAATGATGGGAATTAAGCATGAGGAGAAGCCAAATAGAAAAACCCCCTGGAGATTAAATGAAGAGCTATTACAGGATGTAGAGGTAGAAGAGAAGATCAGGCAGGAATTGGAGTGGTACTTTAAAACTAATGATACGGAAGAAATATAAGAAGCCACATTATGGGAAGCCCACAAGGCTTATGTAAGAGGTATACTGATCCAGATGGGTAGAGAAAGGGAAAAAATGGGAATAAGGAGAAAGAATGCTCTGATAAAAGATATTGCGAGGATAGAACAGCAACACAAAAAAACAGGAAAAGCAGAGATTTTGGCGACTCTTATTCGGAAAAGGGAAGAATTGAAAGAATTAGTCGAGCAAGCTAGTCGGTCTATAATAAGATCAAAAAGGAAAGGTACTGTATCTGTGGGGCAAAAAAATAGGAAAACCCCTGGCAAGGATGTTAAAAAAAGAAAAAAGCTGTAAATTACATAGAAAAAATACAAGATAGTACAGGAACTATGATTTACAATACATCAGGGATAGCTAAAACCTTTCAAGAATAGGGATGAGCTTCGTGTTCGAGTCGAACCCATGTTCGACTCGAACATCGTCTGTTCGCCGAATTGCGAACAATAGGGGCCGTTTGCGCCAAATTCGCGTGGCGCGTCACGGCCCATAATTCACTGCGGCATTGCATTGCTGGCTGATAATTGGCCAAGCATGCACTATGACCCGCATGCTTGGCCAATCACAGCGCCGTCTGAACAGAGAGCTGTAATTGGCCAAAGCCAAGGAGGCTTTGGCTAATTATGGCTCAGGGGATTTAGTACACGCCCCACACTATATAAGGCCGCCTGCACGGCGGCCCTGTGTAGTGTGTGTTCCGGCGTTCATAGAGAGAGAGAGAGACAGACAGTGTCATTTGAGTTAGATAGATTAGGCAGAACAGTCAGTCAGTTAGCTGCACTTACAGTGTATTGTGTGTATATATATATATATATATATATATATATATATATATATATATATATATATATATTTACTGTATTCAGTTTAACTAGATCCGTTCCTGTTATCTTCTTACTGGCAGGCTTGTCTTGTTACAGTATTTACAGCTACCTGAAGAAAATTGCTGGTGTTCTTTTGATCCTATTAGTACCACAGTCAGGCAGCTAGACTATTTACAGTTAGTGCAGTGCGTCCTGCTCACAGTGTTCAGCTAAAGCTACAAGTTAGTGGGGTGCGTCCTGCTCACAGTGTTCATCTAAAGCTACAAGTTAGTGTGGTGCGTCCACCTCACAGTGTTTAGCTAAAACTACAAGTTAGTGCGGTGCGACCTGCTCAGTGTTCAGCTAAAACTACAAGTTAATGTGGTGCGTCCTGCTCACAGTGTTCAGCTAAAACTACAAGTTAGTGTGGTGCGTCCACCTCAGTGTTCAGCTAAAACTACAAGTTAGTGCTGTACGTCCTGCTCAGTGTTCAACTAAACCTACAAGTTAGTGCGGTGCGTCCTGCTCACAGTGTTCAGCTAAAACTACAAGTTAGTGCGGTGCGTCCTGCTCACAGTGTTCAGCTAAAACTACAAGTTAGTGCTGTGTGTCCTGCTCAGTGTTCAGCTAAAACTACAAGTTATTTTTTTTTGCGAGCTCTGCACAGTGTACAGCTAAAGCTACCTGTAGAAGGTTGGTGATGTTCTCATACTACAGGCAGGCAATTGATTTTGCTAGCTGCAGTATCAGTACATATAGATATATATATCTATATCTATATATCCCAGCTTAGTGCAGCTACAGGCCATTAGTATGTCTGGAAGGCCAAGAAGGAGAGCCAGACAGTCACAAGCCAATAAGAGAGGGCAAGCAGGCTCTGTGTCTAGTGATGGTCGTGGAGACGGTGCATCCTCATCAGCACATGGCGGTGGGACACGCTTGGCCTTTTTTTCGGCAGCTGGCCGTGTTGAGCCGCAACATGCGGAAGACTTGGTCGAGTGGATGACCAAGCCGTCCTCATCCTCCTCATCCTCTCTCACCCATGCTCAGGGTACTTTGTCTGGCAAAGCAGCGGCCTCTTCCTTTGGCTCAACGTCATCAGTGACTCCTTCACTAGCCCCACCATGTCCTCCTGAGGAGTCCCTCGAACTGTTTGAACACAGTGTTGGGTACATGCTCCAGGAGGATGCCCAGCGTTTGGAAGGCTCTGATGATGATACTGAGCTCGATGAAGGCAGTAACGTGAGCACGGACAGAGGGGGTGCCCAAGAAGGACAGCAATCTGGCAGTCATGCTCCCCCTGCTGCAGCATACTGCCAGGTTTGCTCCAGTGATGAGGAGGGAGGGGATGATGAGGTCACTGACTCAACGTGGGTGCCTGCTAGGAGAGAGGAGGAGGAGGAGGAGGAGGAGGAGGCGGCACATCACCAACGAGGCAGGATGCCCTCCAGGGGCCAGCCTAAGGGCAGCACATTGACTGCATCACACCCCAAAGCTCCACATGTGCAGGGCGCTGCAGTCTCTGCGCGTCATTCAAAAAGTTCTTTGGTGTTGGCCTTTTTTGAGACGAGTGCATCAGATCGCACCGCTGCTATTTGCAACATATGTCTCAAGCGTATCTCGCGTGGCCTAAAACATCTCCCGCTTGGGTACCACATGCTTGACCAGACATATGTTGACCCGCCATGCAGTTCGTTGGCAAGCGTATCTAAAAGACCCACACCAAAGAACACCTCTCCTTGCTCCTCATCAGCTGAGATCTCCAACCCCACTATACCTTCAGTCCTCTCTGAGACCTGCACTGAGAGGAATGAAGGTGTAGAATTAGGTGTGTCACAGCCAAGTACTTGTGGGCAATCTGCTTTTGGTACACCAACATCAAATTGTACCAGGCAAATTTCCCTGCCCCAGCTGCTGTACCGCCGAAAGAAGTTTGCTCCCAGCCATCCTTTTCAGTTGGTAGACTCTGCCACCTTCCGTGAGTTTGTGGAAATTGCGGTTCCTCAGTGGCAGGTGTCAGGGGAATATCAGTGGCCGTCGGGCGAATATGCGTGCACGCAGGTGCACGAAGGGCCTTTCCAGGGCAATTCTGCTGAAATCTCCAGGGGGCGCCGGAGCGCTCCCGCACGCGCCCGTTCGCGGTAGCGCTGTTTTGGCGCCAAGGGGCCTTTAAAAGACTGTCAGATGCTTCTATCAGGTGCTGTTCATGGTGCTTCCCGACCGGCTCCTGTACATTTACGTCGGCAGAATGGCACGGCTGCGCAAAGTATTGTACTCGTACGTTACTTTGAATTTGCCGCCGTGTGCACCTGCCGCGAGCTCCGTGAGTCAGGTCGCGGGTCCCGCGTACTCGATCGCCGCGGGGATACCCGCGATCGCCTCACGGAGAGGACGAACTGGGAGGCTGATGTAAACAGCATCTCCCCGTTCTACCTAGTGACAAGTGTCACTGATCTCTGCTCCCTGTCATCGGGAGCAGAGATCAGTGTAGTGACACACACAGCCTTTCCCCCCTACAGTTAGTAATCACTCCCTAGTACTAATTTAACCCCTCCCCGCCCCCTAGTGGTTAACCCCTTCACTGCCGGTGTCATTTACACAGGAATCAGTGTATTTTTTTAGCACTGATTGCTGTATAAATGACAATGGTCCCAAAAATGTGTCAAAAATGTTCGACATGTCCGCCATAACGTTGCAGTCACAATAAAAATCGCTGATCGCCGCCATTACTAGTAGAATAAAAATTATTAATAAAAATGCCATAAAACTATCCCCTATTTTGTAAACGCTATAACTTTTCAATCAATAAACGCTTATTGCAATTTTTTTTACCAATACGTATCGGCCTAAACTGAGGAAAACAAATGTTTTTGTATATATTTTTTGGGGATATTTATTATAGCAAAATGTAAAAAATAATGCATTTTTTTCAAAATTGTCGCTCTTATTTTTTTATATAGCGCTAAAAATAAAAATCACAGAGATGATCAAATACCACCAAAAGAAAGCTCTATTTGTGGGGGAAAAAAAAGATGTAAATCTTGTTTCGGAGCCACCTCACACGACCACGCAATTGTCAGTTAAAGCGACGCAGTGCCGAATCTCAAAAAGTGCTCTGGTCAGGAAGGGGGTAAATCCTTCCGGGGCTGAAGTGGTTAAGCATCATTAAAATCACTGCTCCCAAAAGAACGGCCATTTTTAAAACTTTTATTTGCATTGATCCATGTCCCCTGGGGCAGGACCCGGGTCCCCAAACCCTTTTTAGGACAATAACTTGCATATTAGCCTTTAAAATTAGCACTTTTGATTTTGAACGTTCGAGTCCCATAGACTTCAATGGGGTTCTAAAATTTGCGCAAACTTTCAGTCCGTTCGCAGGTTCTGGCGGGGGGTGTTCGGCCCTAGTGCTTAGCTAGGATTTTTGCAGTTCCTGAGTCTGGGTGACCGGCCAGGTCAAAAATCGGGTCTTCGGACTTAAAGGATCTTTCATTGGCTGTGGCTGATAAGGTACTATGTGTGGTAAGGCTCTGGTTTATTGCTGAGGGTGACAGGCTGCTTAAAAAACAGCTCTGCTTGAATCCCTAGTACCAGTTTAGAATGAGATTCGGTTTTTCTTTTCTCTTCTGCGTGATTCTCTATAAAATCGCACACTAAGCAGAAGTACTGTCTCTCCTATTCTGCAAACAGTGTCTATAAACTGATGTGGAAGACTTTAGGGAAGCAGAACTGTCAGATTCTATATTCCAGAATTTTCTCCTATTGAGATCTTTTTGTTACTGTACTGCACAGTTTGTGTTCTGTGCCTGCATGGCTTTCCTCCGGGTACTCCAGTTTCTTCCTACACTCCGGGGAAATGCTGGTAGGTTAATTGGATCCTGTCTAAATTGTCCCCTATGTATGAATGTGAGTTAGGGACCTTAGGATTGTAAGCTCCTTGAGGGTAGGGACTGATGAATGTGAAATAATAGTAACACACTATGAATATGAGTGGCATGATGATTTGTTTTGTGTTTGTTATGTATGTTTTAAAGTGATGGGACATTGCTACAAGGACAATTACAGGTAACAAGTCAGTGGCATGTTGGTCATTGCAACTTTTAGAAGCAAGAAAAATATTTTGTCTGTAAAGTGTGACCTTAAAAAGACTAAAAATTTAATTTCTGACTTAAAATCGTCAACAATTTGATCTATATAATTTGGGTATAAAAAATTGACTTAAAATTGTAAAATTGTGTGCAATATGTAGTCATTTTGCACTGTGGTCAATTTAATATGAAAAAGAAAACGTAAAAATATTATATTTGCTTATTCTAAAAGAAATGTTCATCTAAAAACTGTGAGCTGAAAATCGGTAATTTAAATACTTGCTGGGGTGGCTGATCATGTGGTCATTGGAGCCACACCCAATACAC
The DNA here is from genome assembly GCA_037952925.1 of Lithobates clamitans. Taxonomy (NCBI): domain Eukaryota; kingdom Metazoa; phylum Chordata; class Amphibia; order Anura; family Ranidae; genus Lithobates; species Lithobates clamitans. The sequence continues at coordinate 2,883,346 of JBBGZY010000151.1, forward strand.
TTAATAAAATTGATAAAAATAATTAAAGTGATATATTAAAAGATTAGTGACATAAAAAAGCCTTTTTCACTGATGATTAAAGTTTAAAAATAAAGAATGGTGTTTTATAGTTTAAAGGAGCAACAACCCCCCCTCCCCCTTTCTTTGACACGGGTTAAATTGCATGGCTTCTGTATTGTCGTGCAAATTGAGAGAGCTGAGTGATCTGAAAGTAAAACACCTCCTAATAATGTATATTTATATGTGTGTATTAATGGTAATCTTTGTTTTCATAGAAGAAACAGTTTTTGAAGAGTTTTCCAATGTGCTCAGTATGGTGAAGTATAACTTTCTTGCAAGACAAAGGGGAACTTATAAAAAATTAATTTTATTTTTTTTTTTTTTGCTGCTCATTCTTTTAACAATTGATGAATAATAGTTTATTTTTTTACAATAATCGTATACAATACATAAAAACCACGTGGTAACATTTCGTTTGATGTCAAACAATTTTTGGTATTAGAAAAAGTGCACTGGTAAAACATCTAAGAAATGAAAATGTTCGAAATGCGTACTGTATGCTAAATATTTCTAAGCTTTGGTTTATTTTTAGGAGGAAAATATAATGTGTTTTGTTACTAAAATTTTGATGCTTATTCCTCAGATTACTTCTATGATCTGAGTTGATTTATTTAAGGTCTTCAGAACAGAAGGAGACCACAGCCTTCAAAGACAATTCACTAAGGATGAGCTTATGTTCGGTTCGAACATGAGTTCGACTTGAACATTGGCTGTTCGCCGAATAGCGAACAATTAGCGAAAACCGTGGAACACCCTTTAAAAGTCTATGGGAGAAATCAAAAGTGCTAATTGTAAAGGTTAATATGCAAGTTATAAAAAGTGTTTGGGTGCTGGGTTTTGCCCCAGGGGACTGGGTCCTGCCCCAGGGCACATGTATCAATGCAAAAATCAGTTTTAAAAATGGTCGTTTTTTTCGGGAGCAGTGATTTTAATAATGCTTAACCACTTCAGCCCCGGAAGGATTTACCCCCTTCCTGACCAGAGCACTTTTTACAATTTGGCACTGCGTCGCTTTAACTGCTAATTGCGTGATCATGCAATGCTGTACCCAAACGAAATTTGCGTCCTTTTCTTCCCACAAATAGAGCTTTCTTTTGATGGTATTTGATCACCTCTGCCGTTTTTATTTTTTGCGCTATACACGGAAAAAGACCGAAAATTTTGAAAAAAAATGATATTTTCTACTTTATGTTATAAAAAAAATCCAATAAACTCAATTTTAGTCATACATTTAGGCCAAAATGTATTCGGCCACATGTCTTTGGTAAAAAAAATGTCAATAAGCGTATATTTATTGGTTTGCGCAAAAGTTACAGCGCCTACAAACTAAGGTACATTTTCTGGAATTTACACAGCCTTTAATTTATGACTGCCTATGTCATTTCTTGAGGTGCTAAAATGGCAGGGCAGTACAAAACCCCCCCAAATGACCCCATTTTGCAAAGTAGACACCCCAAGGAAATTGCTGAGAGGCATGTTGAGCCTATTAAATATTCATTTTTTTTGTCCCAAGTGATTGAATAATGACAACAAAAAAAAATTACAAAAAGTTGTCACTAAATGATATATTGCTCACACAGGCCATGGGCATATGTGGAATTTCACCCCAAAATACATTTAGCTGCTTCTCCTGAGTATGGGGATACCACATGTGTGGGACTTTTTGGGAGCCTAGCCGGGTACGGGGCCCCGAAAACCAATCACCGCCTTCAGGATTTCTAAGGATGTAAATTTTTGATTTCACTCTTCACTGCCTATCACAGTTTCGGAGACCATGGAATGCCCAGGTGGCACAACCCCCCCAAATGGCCCCATTTTGGAAAGTAGACACCCCAAGCTATTTGCTGAGAGGCATGGTGAGTATTTTGAAGCTCTCAGTTGTTTTTGAAAATGAAGAAAGACAAGAAAAAACATTTTTTTTCTTTTTTCAATTTTCAAAACTTTGTGACAAAAAGTGAGGTCTGCAAAATACTCACTATACCTCTCAGCAAATAGTTTGGGGTGTCTACTTTCCAAAATAGGGTCATTTGGGGTTTTTTTTGCCACCTGGGCATTCCATGGCCTCCGAAACTGTGATAGGCAGTGAAGAGTGAAATAAAAAATTTACGCCCTTAGAAAGCCTGAAGGCGATGCTTGGTTTTCGGGGTCCCATACGCGGCTAGGCTCCCAAAAAGTCTCACAAGCTTATGTCACACATCACCCACTCTTCTAACCACTTGAAGACAAAGCCCTTTCTGACACTTTTTGATTACTTGAAAAAAAATTTTTTTTTGCAAGAAAATTACTTTGAACCCCCAAACATTATATATTTTTTTAAAGCAAATGCCCTACAGATTAAAATAGTTTCATTTTTTTTCACAAAGTATTTGCGCAGCGATTTTTCAAACGCATTTTTGGGGGAAAAAACACACTTTTTAAAATTTTAATGCACTAAAACACACTATATTGCCCAAATGTTTGATGAAATAAAAAAGATGATTTTAGGCCGAGTACATGGATACCAAACATGACATGCTTTAAAATTGCATACAAACGTGCAGTGGCAACAAAATTAATACATTTTTAAAAGCATTTAAAAGCCTTTACAGGTTACCACTTTAGATTTACAGAGGAGGTCTACTGCTAAAATTACTGTCCTCGATCTGACCTTCGCGGTGATACCTCACATGCATGGTGCAATTGCTGTTTACATTTGACGCCAGACCGACGCTTGCGTTCGCCTTATGCCGCGTACACACGAGCGGACTTTACGGCGGACTTTGCCCGGCGGACTGGATTTCGTCGGACAATTCGATGTGTGTGGGCTCCAGCGGACTTTGTTTTCTCAAAAGTTGGACGGACTTAGATTTGAAACTTGTTTCAAATTTATCCGTTGAAATTGAGTCCGGTCGAAAAGTCCGCCGTCTGTATGCTAGTTCGACGGACAAAAAAGCCACGCTAGGGCAGCTATTGGCTACTGGCTATGAACTTCCTTGTTTTAGTCCGGTCGTACGTCATCACGTACGAATTCGACGGACTTTGGTGGATTGTGTGTAGGCAAGTCCGTTCATTCAGAAAGTCCGTCGGAAAGTACGTCGAAAAGTCCGCCGGGCAAAGTCCGCCGTAAAGTCCGCTCGTGTGTACGCGGCATTAGCGCGAGAGCAGGGGGGACAGGGGTGCTTTTTTTTTTTTTTTTTTTTTTTCTTCATTATTTTTTTGCTTTTTTTATCTTACTTTTAAACTGTTCCTTTCATTTTGTTTTTTTTTTTTTTTAAATCATTTTTATTGTTATCTCAGTGAATGTAAATATCCCCTATGATAGCAATAGGTAGTGATAGGTACTCTTTTTTGAAAAAATTGGGGTCTATTAGACCCTAGATTTCTCCTCTGCCCTCAAAGCATCTGACCACACCAAGATCGGTGTGATAAAATGCTTCCCCAATTTCCCAATGGCGCTGTTTACATCCGGCGAAATCTAAGTCATAAAATGCTCGTAGCTTCCGGTTTCTTAGGCCATAGAGATGTTTGGAGCCACTCTGGTCTCTGATCAGCTCTATGGTCAGCTGGCTGAATCACCGGCTGCATTCTCAGGTTCCCTGTTGAGACAGGAAAGCCAGAGAAAAACATGGAAGACAGTGGGAGGGGCATTCCCTCCCACTGCTTGTAAAAGCAGCCTAGAGGCTAATTAGCCACTAGGATTGCTTTTACATGAAAGCCGACCGCTGGCTGAAAAGAATGATACCAAGATGATACCTAAACCTGCAGGCATCATTCTGGTATAACCACTCAAAGTTGTGAATGGCGTACCTGAAGACAAAAAAATGGTTAACAATAAAGCACAGTAAACGGTAAAGTATAAAAAAATTGCATACCTGAAAAGCAAACATGATAAAACATAATAACAATAAAACATTGCAGAATAGAATAGTAAAAAAGAGCAGAACAATAGAGAGAGAATAGAGAGAGAGAGAGAGAACAATAAAAGGACAACTATTTTTTTTTATTTTATATATTTTTGTGTTTTTTTTTTAAACTTTTTTTTGTAACTCTAACTTTTATAACTGTAACCGGTTCCAGGTTCGGGTCTCTCAAAATGCGATGGCATCTTGGGAGACCCTGTGAAAGTGTGTCCTAGTCTGTGCAATGCTGTACCCTACGCTAATACTCAACTAGTGAATGGTTCAAAACATTCACCAATGCAAAGACCAGGATTGTCAGGACAGGAGGGACAATAATAGCGGGTGTCACGCCTATATCCGCGCTTGCTGCAGACACAACATCTTTTTTGGGGGGGTTCGTTTGGTAGGGGTACTCGGGAGGACATAAAGAAAATGCCTCTCATGCAGCCGACTGCATTTGGTTTGGGATGTGAATGGGGGAAGTACGGGCGCTGCAGAAGCGGTGGGTTCCCAATTAGGATTGGCGAATGCAGCAGGAAGGGCATTATGGGCACGACAGGCCTGTGTTTGTCTTTTTCTTGGTGGCAGCGGGACACTACTTGTGCTTGCCACCTCACCAGCTTAAACTGCACTTATGGGACTCGCCACATCACCAAGTGTTACTGCAGTGCTGGTATGACTACGACCGGGGTGTACTAGGCCGCTGGTGCTTGCCAGTTCACCAAAACGCTACAAAAAAAACTGTTAGCGATCGTAGGGATCAGGCCTGCGAACGCTGCAGTTATGCGTTTAGTGCTTTGTAAGTGACAGTGATCGATCGATACTGCACTTGGGTGGGCTGGGCTGGGCTGGGCCGGGCGGAGGGGCAAAACGCAGGTGCTAGCAGGTATCTGGGCTGATCCCGCTAACACTGCGTTTTTGGAACCCTAAACTGCTGGGGACACCAGTATAGATCTGATCGGATCAGATATTGATCCATTAAGATACTATACCACTAAGGGAGGTGTATGTTGCGTGCGTGGGTGTTAGCGCTACTGGCACTAACCTGACGCTGCCGGAGGCTGGTGCTTGCCAGTTCACCAAAACGCTACCAAAAAAACTGTTAGCGATCGCAGGGATCAGGCCTGACTCTGCGAACGCTGCAGTTATGCATTTAGTGTTTTGTAAGTGACAGTGATCGATCGATACTGCACTTGGGTGGGCTGGGCCGGGCGGAGGGGCAAAACGCAGGTGCTAGCAGGTATCTGGGATGATCCCGCTAACACTGCGTTTTTGGGAACCCTAAACTGCTGGGGAAGCTAGTATAGATCTGATCGGATCAGATATTGATCCGTTCAGATACTATACCACTAAGAGAGGAGTGCGTGGGTGTTAGCGATACTGGCGCTAATCTGACGCTGCCTGGGGCGACGCATATCACCGCCGGGCTAAACCTTTATTCGGTAATAAACGACGGGTGCCCTGACACTATAAAAAATAAACGAACTAACCAGCGTCACCCGTAACAGTTATACGGTGATCAGTGGTGAAAGGGTTAACTAGGGGGCAATCAAGGGGTTAAAACATTTATTAGATAGTATATGGGGGTCCCTGTCGCTATAAAACGCTGACGGCGAACCTAAATATTTACCTCCCTAACTAGCGTCACCAGCGACACTAATGCAGCGATCAGAAAAATGATCGCTTAGCGACACTGGTGACAGGGGGTGATCAAGGGGTAAAACTTTATTAGGGGGGGTTAGGGGGGTATCCTAGACCTAAAGGGGGCTAATACTCACTGCCCTAACACACTAACTGTCACAAACTGACACCATGCAGTAATCAAAAAAAAAAACTGCTTGGTGTCAGTGTGACGGGGGGGGGGTGATTGGGGGGTGATTGGGGCGATCGGGGGGGATCGGGGGTGTAAAGTATGCCTGGCATGTTCTACTGTGAGGTGTAGTGTTGTGCAACTCACATTTCAGTCTTCTCTCCTCGCCGCCGGAACGGAAACTGCCGAGCCGAGGAGAGATGACATCACATCCCCTGCCTCTGTGTACTACACAGAGGCAGGGGACGATTCTCATTGGCTGGGAGCGATCGCGAGGGGGGGTCCACGAATGGATGGCCTCCCCCTCATCTCTGATCGCTGCCAGACCAAAGCCGACCGCCTCGGGCACCGGGGGGGTTCGATCGGACCCCCCGCCTGCGGGAAGGCAGGTACGTGATTTTGCCTGCCCGTGCCATTCTGCCGACGTATATCGTCGTTAGGCGGTCGTAAAGTGGCGCATGTTTATAACAGTCCGAGAGCAAAATGACATTTCTAAAGGAAAAAAAGTCATTTAAAAGTACTCGCGGCTGTAATGAATTGTCGGGTCTCTGCAATACACATAAAAGTCATTGAAAAAAACGCCCCCTCTGACACCACGGGGGAAGCCATAGGGATGTCCCTGTGCGTGAGAGGGGCCGGGGTCACTGGGTGGCCCCGCCCTCAGTTATATAAGAACTGTCACAAGAACAGAAGCAACACACAGCGGGAGACTCCCATTGAGGTGGATCGTCCAGAGGATGAAGCGGGAAAGAAGCCAGGGAGATGCCGAAGGAAGAGATCGGAGGAAGAAGCAAAGGAAAATGGAGGAAGAAGGCCCTTCAGGTCTGGTATGGATTTTGAGGGGGACCCCATGCCATTTTTTTTTTTAAAAATTGGCGCGGGGTTCCCCTTAACCTGAAGGGCCTGGTATGGAATTTGGGGGGACCCCCACGCAATTTTTTAAAACATTTTGGTTCGGGGTTCCCCTTAATATTCATACCAGACCCTAGGGGCCTGGTAATGAATTGTGGGAGAATCCCATGCCGTTTTTTTCAAAGACTTTATGTGTATTGCCGGGACCGACAATTCATTAATAGCCGCGAGTACTTTTAAATTACTTTTTTTCCTTTAGAAATGTCATTTTGCTCTTGGACTTTTCTAAACACGGGAAACACGCGCCACTTTACAGGCATACTATAGACACCAAAAAGAAAATAAGAGGTTGCGCTAATATTTAAAAAACATAATAAATACTAAACAGTGAAGAAAGAAATCATATGAGGATTGAAAACACGTAAATGTGCAAAACTCAGTGATACAGATTGTATATAAAAGTCCATAAATCAAACTATCACTCAAGTGCTGTGAAAAAGTCCATGAGAATAACACATCTATAAAGTGTTGTAAAACGTCCAAATCACCAAAGAGAATTGGTAAAGATTGATGAGAAAAAATCCAAGTGATGAATAATAAAATTCTGTGTAAATGGAAGGGGTCCGCCACCAGATATTGAAGGGGTTACTCCTTACCAGAAGGCCATGACCCCCCACTACAGAGGATATCTCTTTGGTGATTTGGACGTTTTACAACACTTTATAGATGTGTTATTCTCATGGACTTTTTCACAGCACTTGAGTGATAGTTTGATTTATGGACTTTTATATACAATCTGTATCACTGAGTTTTGCACATTTACGTGTTTTCAATCCTCATATGATTTCTTTCTTCACTGTTTAGTATTTATTATGTTTTTTAAATATTAGCGCAACCTCTTATTTTCTTTATGCTTTTCACAATTGATGTTTTTGTGAGGATTGCTGCTTTTTCACAGTATTTATTTTGTATCTGGTTCTTAGCGCAGTTTCCCTCATTATTTTTTCCATACTATAGACACCCCCCAGGTATGAAATTTAAAGGAATATTTCACTTTTATTGTTTCATTTTAAGCATTATTAAAATCACTGCTCCCGAAAAAAATGGCCGTTTATAAAACTTTTTTTGCATTGATACATGTCCCCTGGGGCAGGACCCGGGTCCTCAAACATTTTTTATGACAATAACTTGCATATAAGCCTTTAAAATTAGCACTTTTGATTATTTATGTTCGTGTCCCATAGACTTTAACGGTGTTTGCGTGTTTGAACAAATTTTTTGCATTCGCATGTTCTGCTGCGAACCGAACCGGGGGGGGGGGTGTTCGGCTTATCCCTACAATTCACCAATGGAAGTATTGTTCTAAAGTGTTTCTATTTTCATATGTGAACATTTATGGGTTTCATTCCCCCCACTAGCTAAATATTGGTGCAGTCATCTGAGTCTGTACTTCCCTTAGCAGTTTCTTGTTCCTATTTACAGTATAAGGTGCTAAACTTTTTTGTTGTGTTATGATCTGACATATATGAGCTTTGAAATTTAATGAGTTTCGATGCCCTAATTAAGCGTCTCCTGTCTTAGACTACGTTTCCACTATAATGACCCCCAAAGTCACGTGATTCAGAGACTCTGAAGTGTAACTTTTGGTCCAACTTTACAGTCTCTAGATCAGAGTTGCATCGAAGGTCGCATCAAGGTAGTGCAAGAACCTTTTCAAAGTCGCTGCAACTTTAAGTCGCAATAGTGGGAACTGAGCCTTATATAGTTTTTGTATAATATTTTAAGATGAGAAGTTATTAAGATTGAATTGATTAATTGCTGCTCTAGTTTAAACACCTACCCTGTTTCCCTGAAAATAAGACCTAGCGTGATTGTCGGTGATGGCTGCAATATAAGCCCTACCCCCCAAAAAAGGTCTAGTTAAAGTTCTTGCAGGTCTTATTTTCAGGGTAGGGCTTATTTTTGGGGAAACAGGGTAGGGCTTATTTAGGGGTTAGGGCTTATATTGCAGCCATCACCGACAATCACGCTAGGTCTTATTTTCAGGGTATGGTAAAAAAAAAAGTGTTACAATTACTTATTATATTATATATATTATTATGATTTTAAATTAGACCTATCACAGATCTTCAGCTTTTCTACAGATCTGTCTCCTCTATTCCTAAAGATCAGCGGGTATGCTGGTATTACATAGTAGGTGAGGTTGATAAAAGACACAAGTCCATCAAGTCCAACCTATGTGTGTGATTATTGTATTGGCATTTAGTTCCATTGCTTTAACTTATAAGGTCTGCAGTTGTATCTTGTCCCACAAAACTTGTTTTAAAGACTAGATTAACCGCTTGCCGCCCGCTGGCTGTCATATGACGGCCAGGCAGTGCAGCTCTCGTTCTGAGAGGGCTTCATATAACACCCTCACCTTCCCGGCACACCACTCGCGCATGCTTGCCGTGCCACTCGAGACCCGATGAGCGTGTCCGCCAGGTACCTGCGATTGCCCGGTAACACGGCAGGACGTGGATCTGTGTGTGTAAACACACAGATCCACATCCTGTCAGAGGAGAGGAGACCGATGGTGTGTTCCCAGTACAGAAGACCACCGATCGGTCTCCTCCCCTTGTGAGTCCCCTCCCCCTACAGTTAGAAACACTCCCTAGGAAACATAATTAACCCCTCGATCACCCCCTAGTGTTAACCCCTTCCCTGTCAGTCACATTTATACAGTAAGCAGTGCATTTATATAGCTCTGATCGCTGTATAAATGTGAATGGTCCTAAAAATGTATCAAAAGTGTCAGATATGTCCGCCGCAATATCACAGTCCTGATAAAAATCACAGATCTCTGCCATTACTAGTAAAAAAAAATAAAAAAATAAAAATGCTATAAATCTATCCCCTATTTTGTAGACGCTATAACTTTTGCGCAAACCAATCAATATACGCTTATTGCCATTTTCTTTACCAAAAATGTGTAGAAGAATACATATCGGCCTAAACTGAGGGAAAAAAAAAATGGATATTTATTACAGCAAAAAATAATGCGTTTTTTTCAAACTTGTCACTCTTCTTTTGTTTATAGCACCATAAATAAAAACCGCAGAGGTGATCAAAGACCACCAAAAGAAATCTCTATTTGTGTGGAAAAAAATGATAACCATTTCATTTGGGTACAGTGTTGCATGACCGTGCAATTGTCATTTAATGTGTGACAGCGCTGAAAGCTAAAAAAAATGGCTTGGGCAGGAAGGGGGTGAAAGTGCCCCATATTGAGGTGGTTAAACCTCCTGTAAATTGAATTAGCTACTGATGGACGCAGCTGTTGCTGATGACCTGAGAATCCTGCAGACCTCTCCTGGCATGAGAAAGTGAGGTATGGACACCCTCTCCAATCTTTGTTCCTGTCTCCCCCCTCCTCAGCTGTCTGTTGAGCGGATAAGTGCAGGGTGCAACGGAGTGCTTTCAGGGTATCAGCAGGAATGCCAGTAAGAATGTGGGGTGATGGTGAGAGCATGCAGCGGTCGGACTGAACGACAGGGGGTTTGTGGTGGCTCCCCCTCCCCCCCTTAAGATCGTATGTCCTGCTAACCTGGTACTCCCTTCAGAAACCTCCAAGAGTGAGCCTACAGAGGGGTGAGTGATCTGCTTTGTATTTATTATTATTATTATTCAGGATTTATATAGCGCCAACAGTTTACGCAGCGCTTTACAATATAAAAGGGAGACAATACAGTTATAATACAATAAAATACAAGAGGATTAAGAGGGCCCTGCTCAGAAGAGCTTACAATCTAATAGGGTGGGGCAGGTGGTACAAAAGGTTGTAACTGTGGGGAATGAGCTGGTGGAAGTGGTAGGAGATTAGTTGGAGACGTGATAGGCTTTCCTGAAGAGATGAGTTTTCAGGGATTGCCTGAAGGTAGCAAGAGTAGGGGATAGCCAGATAGATGGAGGTAGCGAGTTCCAGAGGATGGGAGAGGCTCTGGAGAAATCCTGGAGACGAGCATGGGAGGAGGAGATGAGAGAGCTTGAAAGCAGGAGGTCTTGAGAAGAGCGGAGAGGTCGATTTGGGTGATATTTGGAGACAAGATTGGTGATGTAGCTTGGGGCAGAGTTGTGAATGGCTTTGTACGTTGTGGTTAGTATTTTGAATTTAATTCGCTGGGTGATTGGGAGCCAGTGTAGAGATTGGAGTAGAGGGTTATTTGCTCGGTTACTATAACTGTGCTGCAGCACTACTGGATGGATTAAAAATATGGATAAAGAGAGACTCTTCTGCTGGAACAAGGACTAAAACTGTGAAAAGGGATTAAGTTCCTTAAAACCGGTACTTGGGTCCTTTGTTAGACTGGACTATATGCACAAGGATGTGTTTTTTTTTTTTCTTTATAATTGAAAAAGCAAGGCAATCCAGTTGAATAAAGGAGGATCCTGGACGATCAGTGGAGGCAGAGATCAACTGGAAAGGTGTGGTGATAAGAGAGTTCCGGGGGAGCAGGGATGGTGGGACCCTCTGCTCACCAGCATTCACGAGTTTTACAGCCCATTTTTCTTTTTACCTGTCTCCAACAAAGGAGAAGTGTCTGAATTTAACATATTTGAACTGTGCGTTGTACATTTTTATAGCAGTGAATTGTTGAACTATTGTTAAGAACACCCTATATCAACCAGCACCAACCAGTGTGACAGCGGAAAGGTGGTCTGGGTCACACACTAATTAAGCAGTCACTCACCCTCCTCTCCCCACCTGACCGGATCTGTTAGTGGCCAGCAGCTGACTTTTTTAAAAACTTATGGAAAATTGTTGGGAGAGCAGGGACGGTGGGAGCCTCCCACCGCCAATATATACAAGTTCCATAGTCCACTCTTGCACCTCTCTAATAAAGGAAAAGTGTCTGAATTCAATAAATTAGAACTGTAAGATAATTGGCATGGTGTTTTTCATCTCCTAAGCAGTGAATCACTGAATTACCGCTAAGAACACTTGCATTAATCAGAAATAACCAGTGCGATAGTGGGATGGTGGACAGGGCTAGACATTAACTAAGCAGTCACACAAATTCCCCCCCCACCTGACCGGACCCGTCTGTAGACAGCAGCTGACCTCTCCAAAAAATTATTGGGAAATTGTCAGGAGAGTAGGGATGGTGGGACCCTCCCTGTACTAACACATATGAATTTCCCAGTATATTCCTAATTTTACCTTTAACAAAGGAAAAGTGTCTGAACTAATTATATCAGAACTGTAAGATAATAAGCACTGCATTGCGCTGTTTATCTAAAAACAGTGAATTATTGAACTATTGTTAAGAACACCCTGCACCAATCAGTATCAACCTGTGGGACAGCGGATAGGTGGACAAGGTTACACACTAACTAAGCAGCTACTCACCCCCCCCCTCCACTTCACCGGACCCGTTTGGTGGCCAGCAGCAGATTTCTTAAAAAAATTATTATATCAGACTTACACCCGAAATATAAATAAAGAACAAGATGAGGGGGAAACCCATAAAGGGGGCAAGAGTGAATCCACCCAGAATGAGTACGAGCCCTGGCTCTATAAAAAAATATATGACACAGGATAGGGGAATAGGGAGCCCGGGGAAACTGACAGGGGACAAGAGTAAAAAACCCCCAGAAGGAGTTTAAAAAAATGGACAGAGAAAGCAACCAAAAGACCTAGAGATACCAGACATCTCAGAAAGAATCTGTGAGGACAAGGAGGAAGAAATGGCAACTGAACTTAGACAAAAAAAACAGTTGCCAACTAAAGGAGAGATAGCAGAGATGTTCGCAAAATTAGAAACATCTATCAAGGGGGAAATGGCCACCTTACATGAGGATTTGAATCACATCTTGAGGAGGGTGGAAGGCACAGAAGAGCACCTGGATGTACAAGCAGTAACAATAAAGGATTTGAAAGAGCAGATGGTAAGACTACAAAGAGATCAGAGAGACACAATGTATCGGTTAGAAGACCAGGAAAATCGTAATAGAAGGAAAAATCTTCGAATAAGGGGAGTACCAGATATGCAGGGAGAAGATCTACAGGTAAAAATGGATAAAATATTTGGGCACCTTCTGGGAGTAAAAGAGACTGAAAAAATCAAGTTTGAAAGGGTGCACAGGGTAAGAAAGCTAGCTACACTGGCAGTGGAAATACCAAGAGACATACAGTAGGTGATCGCAATATTGTGTCAATCTCGCCGCTGTTATGGGGTACATCATACCCCTACCTATTCACCTGGGGGAAATAAACACACTAGACAGGTTTTTAAAGTAATTATTAGGCAGCTCTGGGGGTCTTCTTCCGACTTCGGGGGTCTCTTCCGACTTCTTCTCTGCTCTCTCCGGCCTCTTCTCCTGGTGTCCGGTTCTTCTCCTTCTTCTCCGCATTGCTAGGGGCAAGGGACCCCAACCGATATATCCAGGCAGTTTCATTTTGTGAGACAAGTGTAGTTTTATTACCGCCTTGCCAGTGGTCCTTGATACAGTCAATCCCATAGAAGATCAACCCCGTGGGAATCACAGTTATGTACTGCATCAAAGTGGCGGGAAAGATGGTGTTTTAGGAATCCCTTTATTATGTTTTTAATATGTTCACGTATTCGCACATATAAGGGTCGAGTGGTTCTTCCCACGTATTGCAATTGACATGGGCACTCAATGACATAGGTCACGTGGGTGCTCTGACAGGTTATGAGTTTCCTAATACGGTATTCTTTGTAATCCGTTCTTGACTTAAAAGTTTCCCTTTTGCGGGGTTGTTTTTTACTGACCCTGCATGGTAAGCATCTTTTGGCATTTATAGAAGCCCTTCATATCTGGAAAAATTTTGGTAGACTTGGGAGGGTTGATTACATTATGCACTAGGTAATCTCTTAGAGTGGGGGCTCTTCTATACACAACCCTAGGTTTATTAGGTAGTATATTCGCTAGGACTCTGTCCTCTTTTAAGATGACCACCCTTGGAGCTCTACCGACCACGCTGGTGAGGAGACCGCAGAGGCTATATCTACATGCGCATTGCCCCTTTGGGGTGACTGGATCTGGTGAGTGGGGACCCTTGAGGAGGAGCACAAAGTCACCAAGGATATTGAGAGCACTCAAGTCACCTCTTTAAGAAATTCCTTTTCATGATTCCTGAAGAAAAACTTAATACACAATTTATAAACTGTTATATGAACACTATATGGTTTTGTTTGTCTATAATGTCCATGGACTTTCTGACTTGGCCGTAGATTATGGTATACCAACGACTTATTTAAGCTTGTTATACATGTTGATCTATGGGCATTGTTGTTGTTTTTATTATTGCTGGCTGCAGCTTTTGGTATATCTCTGGTATATGTAGGTATACCACTAGCTTACCACTAGGGGTATCACCATAGCTATTTTGTTTTTTACACTTTATTCAACACTTTTGAGAGGTACTGTATGGCACATCTTATGTGCTATTATTTATGGCACATTCTAACATACACAGAGTCTAAGTAATTTGGGACCTACTATTTACACTACACTTTTTAATTTCTTATACACCGGTATTTGTATCACTGGTAATCATTATTGGAGTAATATATAATTATACATATCATCTGTATCTAGGTGGGGTATCCCCACTGGTGGGTCAGCACGTCGGCTCCCCACCTCTTCCTCCCCCCCATAATACACTTGTCCTTGCCCAACATAACTTTATATAGGGAGCGCCATCACCCCTTTATTTATCTTTGTTTTTTACCTTTTGGAGAACCCCTAGGGAAGCTCCATTTAGGGGGGCGGCATACCTAATTATTTTCCTAAGCGCAGCCACTATATATATCTACTATACCAGGCTCTTAGGTCTGGTATGGATTTTAAGGGGAACCCCCTACGCCAAAAAAACGGCATGGGGGTCCCCCCAAAATCCATTCCAGACCCTTATACGAGCACACAGCCCGGCTGGTCAGGAAAGGGGGTGGGGACGAGCGAGCGCCCCCCCCCTCCTGAACCGTACCAGGCCGCATGCCCTTAACATGGGGGGGTGGGTGCTTTGGGGCAGGGGAGTGCCCTGCGGCCCCCCACTCCATCCCATCCCAATGTTGATGAGGACAAGGGCCTCTTCCCGACAACCCTGGCCGTTGGTTGTCAGGGTCTGCGGGCGGAGGGCTTATCAGAATCCGGGAGCCCCCTTTAATAAGGGGGCCCCAGATCCCGGCCCCTCACCCTATGTGAATGAGTATGGGGTACATCATACCCCTACCTATTCACCTGGGGGAAAAAAGTGTCAATAAAAAAACACACTAGACAGGTTTTTAAAGTAATTATTAAGCAGCTCTGGGGGTCTTCTTCCGACTTCGGGGGTCTCTTCCGACTTCTTCTCTGCTCTCTCCGGCCTCTTCTCCCGGTGTCCGGTTCTTCTCCTGCTCTCCGGCCTCTTCTCCCAGTCTATTCTCCAGGTCTCCGGTTCTTCTCCCATTCTCCGGTTCTTCTGCCGGGCTCCTCTGCCACTTTCTGCTCCTTTGCCGCTCTTTTGCTAGCGGTGGCCTGGTCTTCTCCATCGTCTTGTTCCCTCTTCTCTTCTTCCGATGTTGATACAACGCTCTCTTCCGCTGTAATGCCGTGTGCGAGGTGTGCAACGACTTATATAGGCATGGGGCGTGGTCATCGGGTGATGTGACCCCGCCCCTTATGTCCCAGTCCCATCATGCCCCAGATTCCGATAAGCCCTCCGCCCACAGACCCCTAAAACCAACAGCCAGGGTTGTCGGGAAGAGGCCCTTGTCCTCATCAACATGGGGACAAAGTGCTTTGGGGTGGGGGGGCCGCAGGGCGCCCCCCTTCCCCAAAGCGCCCACCCCCCCATGTTGAGGGCATGCGGCCTGGTACGGTTCAGGAGGGGGGGCGCTCGCTCGTCCCCACCCCCCTTCCTGACCGGCTGGACTGCGTGCTCGGATAGGGGTCTGGTATGGATTTTGAGGGGACCCCCATGCTGTTTTTCCGGCGTAGGTGGTTCCCCTTAAAAACCATACCAGACGTAAGGGCCTGGTTTGCCCTTGGAGGAGAATTCCCTCTCGCGCTGGCTGCAATAGGAAAATGTGTTTTTCTTATTGCAGCCAGCGTGAGATGCACAGTACTCTGTCGCCGAGAACCAGCACAATGGGATCGTGCTGGAAACACATTCTCGCGGGCAGGTACTGTAATAGCAAGATTTCGTTATTTCAAAGATAAGGAACAGATCTGGCAAAGTCTAAAAAATAAACAACCGATTAAATACAAAGAGTCTACCCTGCAAATTTTCCCGGACCTAGCAACTGAGACCCTGGCCAGAAGAACAACACTGAAACCCTCACCTGATGCTTAATAATATACAATATTCATGGGGTTTTCCAGCATGCCTAACAGGGAGAAAAGAGGGACGGTCAGCTACCCTGAGATACCCAGAGGACATGGCCATTTTTTGTGATAGATTGGACATACCACTTGTCGAAATACCAGGCTGGTAGGAAGCACAAAACAGCACTTCGATCACGAAGGAACAGAGATGGCACCCGATTATAAGGAAAAATAAGAAGAACTGAGAAATAAATAACTGGGTGCTGAAGGGGGGACAGAGCGGGGGGGAAGGAGAGGGTAGAATAGGAGAATGAGTTAAATATTGCGGGGAGAGGGGGCAGGGGAGAGGTTAGCCCTATTTTCAGGGGCAGCTGGTCTGAAGTGACCCACAGGTAGAGTGTAACCTCCAGGGGAGAACCAAAGGGCCTAGGAGGAGAGGAGGCCTTGGATTCAAGGGCCTTGGGAAGGCCAATTACCCGAAAGGAAGGGCGGGGGGAGGGTAGAAGGAAGGGAGGGAGGAAAAAGGAGAGGCGCTCTCTCTCAGGGATCTGCTCTGGAAGGGATCAATATTTTAATGATGGGAGGGGGGGTCTCTGGCCACTGTGCTCCCGGATGAGGGAGAGGGAAAGCGATGTCTCGGAGCTTAGTGGGCAGAGATGACCACCCTTAACTTCATGACTTACAATGTCTGTGGTCTAAACACTCCTATAAAGAGAAATAATGTAATAAGAGAGCTTAAACATTATAGAGCGGACGTAGTCTTATTACAGGAGACACATATTTCATATGACTCAAATTGAAAAATATTTTCAAGAGATTATCCAGTATGGTATTACGGGGACTCTCCAATAAAAATAAAGGGGTTGCTATAGGATTTGCCAGAGCTGTAAGATTTGCCCTAGAGGACAGAGTCACGGACCCAGAAGGGAGATATCTGTTTCTGAAGGGTAAAATTAATGAGGAAGAATACTCTCTGGCAAATATCTATTGCCCCAATTATAATCCAAAAAAATATACAATTAAAATCATAAAAAAGTTTATGGATTTCAAGAAAGGATATATCATCCTGGGTGGAGATTTTAATTTCTGTATGACCCCTGAGATCGACAGTACGTCAAGTGCACAGAGGACTGGTAATGTTTTGTGGAAGGCTATAAAAAACATCTTAAAACAGAACCAGCTGATAGAAGTGTGGCGAATTCAAAATACAAACTGTTGAAATTATACATTCCACTCCTCAGTGCACGGGACATACTTGAGAATAGATTTTTTTCTTATTAGATCATAGATTGCTCAATAGAGTTGATAAGGTTGACATTAAAATTGCCACATTCTTGGATCATGCCCTGATAATGATGGGAATTAAGCATGAGGAGAAGCCAAATAGAAAAACCCCCTGGAGATTAAATGAAGAGCTATTACAGGATGTAGAGGTAGAAGAGAAGATCAGGCAGGAATTGGAGTGCTACTTTAAAACTAATGATACGGAAGAAATATCAGAAGCCACATTATGGGAAGCCCACAAGGCTTATGTAAGAGGTATACTGATCCAGATGGGTACAGAAAGGAAAAAAGTGGGAAAAAGGAGAAGGAATGCTCTGATAAAAGATATTGCGAGGAAAGAACAGCAACACAAAAAAACAGGAAAAGCAGAGATTTTGGCGACTCTTATTCGGAAAAGGGAAGAATTGAAAGAACTAGTCGAGCAAGCTAGTCGGTCTATAATAAGATCAAAAAGGAAAGGTACTGTATCTGTGGGGCAAAAAAATAGGAAAACCCCTGGCAAGGATGTTAAAAAAAGAAAAAAGCTGTAAATTACATAGAAAAAATACAAGATAGTACAGGAACTATGATTTACGATACATCAGGGATAGCTAAAACCTTTCAAGAAAAGGGATGAGCTTCGTGTTCGAGTCGAACCCATGTTCGACTCGAACATCGTCTGTTCACCCGTTCGCCGAATTGCGAACGATATGGGCCGTTCGCGCCAAATTCGCGTGGTGCGTCACGGCCCATAATTCACTGCGGCATCGCAGTGCATTGCTGGCTGATGATTGGCCAAGCATGCACTATGACCCGCATGCTTGGCCAATCACAGCACCGTCTGAACAGAGAGCCGTAATTGGCCAAAGCCAAATTATTTCTCAGGGGATTTAGTACACGCCCCACACTATATAAGGCCGCCTGCACGGCGGCCCTGTGTAGTGTGTGTTCCGGCGTTCATAGAGAGAGAGAGAGACAGACAGACAGTGACATTTGAGTTAGATAGATTAGGCAGAACAGTCAGTCAGTTAGCTGCACTTAGTGTATTGTGTGTGTGTATGTGTATATATATATGCATCCCAGGTGTTGCGCGCAAATATATATATATATATATATATATATATATATATATATATATACATACACTGTATTCAGTTTAGCTAGATCCGTTCCTGTTATCTTCTTATAGGCAGGCTTGTCTTGTTACAGTATTTACAGCTACCTGAAGAAAATTGCTGGTGTTCTTTTGATCCTATTAGTACCACAGTCAGGCAGCTAGACTATTTACAGTTAGTGCAGTGCGTCCTGCTCAGTGTTCAGCTAAAGCTACAAGTTAGTGCGGTGCGTCCTGCTCACAGTGTTCAGCTAAAACTACAAGTTAGTGCGGTGCGTCCACCTCACAGTGTTCAGCTAAAACTACAAGTTAGTGCGGTGCGTCCTGCTCACAGTGTTCAGCTAAAGCTACCTGTAGAAGGTTGGTGGTGTTCTCATACTACAGGCAGGCAGTTGATTTTGCTAGCTGCAGTATCAGAGTATATATATATATATATATATATATATATATATATATATATATATAATCTCTATCCCAGCTTAGTGCAGCTACAGGCCATTAGTATGTCTGGAAGGCCAAGAAGGAGAGGCAGTCACAAGCCAATAAAAGAGGGCAAGCAGGCTCTGTGTCTAGTGCTGGCCTTGGAGACGGTGCATCCTCATCAGCACATGGCCGTGGGATACGCTTGGCCTTTTTTTCGGCAGCTGGCCGTGTTGAGCCGCAACATGCGGAAGACTTGGTCGAGTGGATGACCAAGCCGTCCTCATCCTCCTCATCCTCTCTCACCCATGCCCAGGGTACTTTGTCTGGCAAAGCAGCGGCCTCTTCCCTTGGCTCAATGTCATCAGTGACTCCTTCCCTAGCCCCACCATGTCCTCCTGAGGAGTCCCTCGAACTGTTTGACCACAGTGTTGGGTACATGCTCCAGGAGGATGCCCAGCGTTTGGAAGGCTCTGATGATGATACTGAGCTAGATGAAGGCAGTAACGTGAGCACAGACAGAGGGGGTGCCCAAGAAGGACAGCAATCTGGCAGTCATGCTCCCCCTGCTGCAGCATACTGCCAGGTTTGCTCCAGTGATGAGGAGGGAGGGGATGATGAGGTCACTGACTCAATGTGGGTGCCTGATAGGAGAGAGGAGGAGGAGGCGGCACATCACCAACGAGGCAGGATGCCCTCCAGGGGCCAGCCTAAGGGCAGCACATTGACTGCATCACACCCCAAAGCTCCACATGTGCAGGGCGCTGCAGTCTCTGCGCGTTATTCAAAAAGTTCTTTGGTGTGGGCCTTTTTTGAGACGAGTGCATCAGATCGCACCGCTGCTATTTGCAACATATGTCTCAAGCGTATCTCGCGTGGCCAAAACATCTCCCGCTTGGGTACCACATGCTTGACCAGACATATGTTGACCTGCCATGCAGTTCGTTGGCAAGCGTATCTAAAAGACCCACACCAAAGAACAAAGAGGACCTCTCCTTGCTCATCATCAGCTGAGATCTCCAACCCCACTATACCTTCAGTCCTCTCTGAGACCTGCACTGAGAGGAATGAAGGTGTAGAATTAGGTGTGTCACAGCCAAGTACTTGTGGGCAATCTGCTTTTGGTACACCGACATCAGATTGTACCAGGCAAATTTCCCTGCCCCAGCTGCTGCACCGCCGAAAGAAGTTCGCTCCCAGCCATCCACATGCCCAGCGGTTGAATGCTAGCTTGGCAAAATTGCTAGCACTTCAACTGCTGCCTTTTCAGTTGGTAGACTCTGCCCCCTTCCGTGAGTTTGTGGAAATTGCGGTTCCTCAGTGGCAGGTCACAGGGGCATATCAGTGGCCGTCGGGCGAATATGCATGCACGCAGGTGCACGAAGGGCCTTTCCAGAGCAATTCTGCTGAAATCTCCACCAGGGGGCGCCGGAGCACTCCTGCGCGCGCCCGTTCGCGCTAGCGTTGTTTTGGCGCCAAGGGGCCTTTAAAAGACTGTCAGATGTTTCTATCAGGTGCTGTTCGTCTGCAGCTCTGCACCTGAGTTCCTGTATCCTGCCTGTTGTTGTATTGCTAGTGACCCGGCTCCGTCTGACCATTCTCCTGTCTCCTATCCGACCCGGCCTGCCTGACCTCGCTTATATCTTGTGACCCGTTGCCGAACTCCTGCCTGCCTGACTATTCTTGGATTATCCCTCCTGCTATATACTTGCCTGATCTCCTGCCAAACGGGCTGTCTGACTCTGCTTTGCCTGTGTCCTGTGACGCTGCTTCCAGCCTGCTCTGCCAAGCTTCAGATTCTGCTGCTGCCGTATCATCCACCTGTCTCCCTACTGACCTGCATCAGCCTACCTGCATCCGCAGCTCAGCCATCCCAGAGGGACGTCTTCCCAGTTCCAGTGTTTGCTTCTGCTGGAACCTGCATCAGGCCCTCCCCACTGTGCTCAAGAGACCACTGTTCCCACTTCCAGTGGCTCCTGAACCAGCGTTTAAGAGAGGTCTCCTTCTACCAGTCGGGCTCAACTACCAGGTACCTAACAGCAGGTACCCAAACGCCACTTTTTCTCACGGAAGGCGATTTCGGCTCTCTACCGGCATGTGGAAGGCAATGTCCATGCCTCGCTGGACAGGGCGGTCAGCAGTAAGGTGCATATTGCCGCTGACTCATGGTCCAGCAGGCATGGACAGGGACGTTACCCAAGTTTCACGGCGCATTGGGTGACTCTGCTGGCAGCTGGGAAGGATGCAGGACAAGGTGCAGTAGTGTTGGAGGTTGTTCCGCCACCACGCCTCCAACATGCTAATGATTGTGACACACCTCTCTCCTCCACCCCCTCCTCTTCTTCTTCCTCCATGGCCTCTTCCTGTGCTTTGTCCTCGGGACCAGCGGTGCTCCGTAGCCGTTCAAGGGGCTACGCAAGTATGCAGGCCAAAAGATGCCATGCGTTGCATGAGCTGGTGAGCTTGGGGGACAGGAGCCACACTGGGGCAGAGGTTCTGTCAGCTCTGCAAGGGCAGGTTCAGAGGTGGTTGACGCCACGCCAACTTAAGGCAGGAATGGTGGTTTGCGACAATGGCACCAACCTCCTCTCTGCCCTCCGACAGGAACAAATGACCCATGTGCCCTGTTTGGATCACGTCTTTAACTTGGTGGTGCAGCGGTTCTTGGGCAGGTACCCAGGCTTACAGGATGTCCTGAGGCAGGCCAGGAAAGTCTGTGTGCATATTTGCCGGTCATATAATGCCAGTGCTCGGCTGACGGACCTCCAAAAGGAGTTTAACCTGCCCAAGAATCGCCTAATCTGTGACATGCCCACTAGGTGGAACTCAACGTTGGCCATGCTGCAGCGGCTGCACACGCAGCAGAGGGCCATCAATGAGTAACTGTGCGACTATGGCACCAGGACAGGGTCAGGGGAGCTTGTTTTTTTTTTCCCCCACACCAGTGGGCCATGATCAGGGATGCATGCACTGTCCTGTCACCATTTGAGGAGGCCACGAGGATGGTGAGCAGTGACAGAGCATGCATCAGTGACACTGTCCCCCTTGTCTACCTGTTGGAGCACACGCTGCGTGGAATAATGGACAGGGCACTTGAGGCAGAACAGAGGCAGGAAGAGGAGGACTCCCTTAGCTCTCAAGGCCCCCTTTATCCAGACAGTCTTCCTGCGTGCCCGCCGATCACACAGGAGGGAGACGAGGAGGAAGATTGTGTCAGTATGGAGATGGAGCCTGGCACTCAGCATCAGCAGCAGTCTTTAAGGGATCAGTCCCAAGAAACACATGGACTTGTACGTGGCTGGGAGGAGGTGGCTGCGGACCATGTCTTCCTTAGTGACTCAGAGGACTCCGGACCGAATGCCTCAGCAAACCTACGCTGCATGGCCTCCCTGATCCTGCAAAGCCTGCGTAAGGATCCTCGTATTCGTGGTATCAAGGAGAAGGACCAATACTGGCTGGCAACCCTCCTTGATCCACGTTACAAGGGTAAGGTTGCGGAACTTATCTTGCCATTGCAGAGGGAGCAGAGGATGAAACATCTTCGGGAGGCCTTGCAGAAAGGTCTGTGCAACGCGTTCCCAGAGACTGGGAGGTTACAAACTCCTGTTTCTGGACAATGTGTTGTTGAGGCTTCGGTCAGTCAAAGAAGGAGCGGTGGAGAAGGTGGCCGTCTGACCGATGCGTTGAGACAATTTTTTGGTCCGCAGTCCCAAGGTATGATCGGTTCCAGCAACCATCGCCAGCGTCTGTTTTACATGGTGCAGGAATACCTAGGGACAAGATCTAACTTGGACACCTTTCCCACCGAAAATCTCTGGGTTACTGGGTCTTGAGGATGGATCACTGGCCAGAGCTTGCACAGTATGCAATTGAGCTACTGGCCTGTCCTGCATCCAGCGTTCTTTCAGAACGCACATTCAGTGCTGCTGGAGGCTTTGTAACCGATCACAGGGTGCGTCTGTCCACCGACTCGGTCGATCGACTGACCTTCATAAAAATGAATCAGTCTTGGATCACCACCAGCTACCAAGCACCTGATGCTGATGTAACCGAATAATTTTTTTTGAAATCTCAGATCCCTTCAAAGACTGCCTATGCTGATGCTGAGTGACTATCCCTGAATAATTATCCTCTTCCTCCTCAATGATCATGCTAATAGCTTGTAAGAACATTTTTGGTTCTGGGCGCAACCACCAGTGCCTAAGGCCCAATTTTCAGCCCTTGTTTAACAGTGGTGTGTAATTACAATTTTTGATGCAATACTTTGCAGCAGGGCTAATTTCTGCGTTCCAACTAGAGTATCTGTGAGGGGTTGCAGTGTTGTGGCACCAGTGCCTAAGGCCCAATTTTTCAGCCCCTGTTCAACAGGGGCATGTAATTTCAATTCTTGATCTAATATTTCACAGCAGGGCCCTGTGAGAGCTTACAGTGTTGTGGCCACAACAACACCTAAGGCCCAAATTTCTGCTGAGTATATAGGGCAGGCCCCTA
Organism: Lithobates clamitans; assembly: GCA_037952925.1. NCBI lineage: Eukaryota > Metazoa > Chordata > Amphibia > Anura > Ranidae > Lithobates > Lithobates clamitans. Next base: position 2,906,546 of record JBBGZY010000151.1, read on the forward strand.
CTTTCAAACATCTAACTTACAAACGACTTCTACTTGCAAACGGAAGGAGACAACAGGAAGTGAGATGAAATCTACCCCTAGGAAGGGAAATTCTCTCCTGTAAGAGTTATTATGGGAAAAACATTTCTCCTTTCCATTGATGCTTTCCAATCCTTGTTCCACAAAAAACCCCAAATTTTCAAAAAACATTTGTCATTGGGACAAAAAGTGAGGTGAAATCTTCTGAAGAGGAGGACAGACAGCAAAACAAATGTCACAGGGGTGATAACCCTTCCCTATGTTTTCCAAAAAGCTTAAAAAAGATTTTTTTTTAGCTGGAGCTAAACACGTTAAAAATGTACCCGTTCAAAATTACAAACAGATTCTACTTAACAAACCTACAGTCCCTGTCTTGTATACTGCTGTTCAGAGTATATAGGGCCTGGTTGCCCCACACCTTTCCTTATTTTAATTCCCCTTAATATCCATACCAGGCCCAAAGGGCCTGGTAATGGACTGGGGGGTACCCATGCCGTTTGTCTCACTGATTTTCATCCATATTGCCAGGACCCGACATTACAATAAACCTGCAAGCAGTTTTAAATGACATTTTTTCCTTTTTAAAAATGACATTTTGTGCAGGGACTGTTCTAAACACAGGAAACAAGTGCCACTTTACAGGCATACTATAGACACACCCCAGGTACGATATTTAAAGGAATATTTCACTTTTTTTTTTTTACTTTAAGCATCATTAAAATCACTGCTCCTGAAAAAACGACCGTTTTTAAAAGTTTTTTTTGCATTGATACGTGTCCCCTGGGGTAGGACCTGGGTCCCCAAACCCTTTTTAGGACAATACCATGCAAATTAGCCTTTAAAATGAGCACTTTTGATTTTGAACGTTCGAGTCCCATAGACGTCAATGGGGTTCTAACGTTTGTGCGAATTTTCGGTCCGTTCGCAGGTTCTGGTGTGAACCGAACCGCGGGGGTGTTCGGCTCATCCCTATTCAAGAATATTATGCAAAACTGTACGCGATTAATAAAAATTAATCACCTGAGCAAAAAAATAACAGGATAAAACCAGGGTTTTCTTAAAAGAGACAGATTTAAATAAAATCTCAGAGGAGCAAAGGATTGGGTTGGAAGAGCCTGTAACAGAGAAAGAGATAAGGAAAATACTAAGAGAGACTCCTCTGGGTAAGAGCCCTGGCCTGAATGGGCTGACAACGTTATGTTATAGAAAGTTTGGAGATATCCTGATCCCTAAATTTATGTTCATACATTAATGGGATAGGAACAAAGTGGGCAATAAGGAAGGAGGCTTTAGAGGCAGCCATAACCATTATACCAAGTTCAAGTTATTGGCCAATTTCCTTGCTGAACGACAATATTAAGCTGTTTGCTAAGGTAATGGCGGGAAGGTTGAAACCTTTAATGAACGAACTGGTACATGCCGATCATGCAGGTTTTGTACCTAGTAGAGAATGCTGAGACAATGGAATTAGGACATTGTTGGTAGTGCATGAAATAAAGGAGTCCGGGGCCCCCGGTCTACTCCTGTCGATTTGATGCTGAGAAAGCTTTCAACAGGGTAGACTGGGGGTTCATGCAGGACGCCCTAGCAGAGATGGGCATAGGTACTAGATATATGCGCTTTACAACCGTTCCACAGCAAGGGTGAAGGTGAATGGATCCAATTCAAAACCTTTTTAAATGCATAACGGCACTAGACAAGGGTGCCCCCTGTCCCCCCTACTGTTTGTCCTGTCACTTGAACCATTTGCGAAAATATGACAGGATGTGGACATTAGGGGGATCAGGGTGGGAGAAGCGGAACATAAGATGGCAGTATATGCCGATGATATATTGTTTTTCGTTTCATGTCCCAGGATAACTTTACCAAACTTGATGAAAGAACTGAAACAATATGGTGATTGTTCAAATTTTAAAATAAACCTAGCTAAGTCAGAGATCCTGAATATAAGTGTCCCTTTTCAGGAGGCTCTTGCATATCAGGAGACGTTTCCATTTATTTGGAGAGAGAGAGAGTTAAAATATTTAGGGGTCTACATTACAAAGTCCACGGACATGCTTTACCAATCAAACTTCCTGCTTTTACTGAAGAAAATTAAAAAGGACTTAAATAAGACAGCGTCTAGACATGTGTCTTGGCTGGGGAGAATTAATATATTTAAAATGAGTCTATTGCAATAGATCATGTATCAATTTCAGATGCTGCCGATACCTCTCCCACAAGCGTATTTTAAAACTTGGGAAAACAATACTCTTTAGGTTTATTTGGAAAGGGAAAAAAACAAGAATAAGCTTACAAGTACTAACTAGAGACAGAAATCAGGGGGGCCTAGAAGTTCCTGATTTAAAGAACTACTATAAAGCAGTTCTCCTCACGCAGGTTATCGACTGGGCAAAAAACAATAAAGATAAAAGATGGGTGGAACTGGAAAATACAATTAGTAAGACAGAGTTGGGGAAAATTATTTGGGTACCTACACATAGAAATGAGGATTTCCTAAATTAGGAAATTAGGAAAGAAATCACACAAGATTACATTTAAAACTTCAGAGATGTGGGATATGATGCACAAAAAACAAAAATGGAGTTATAACTCCCCATGTATTGTACTAAAAGACATGGAGTATTTTCCACTGGGGAAAAGTAATTTATTTGGAAATTGGATTAAAGAACCAAATGCACAATTAAAAGATGTGATGGTAAGGGGAAGGTTATGCACATTTCAAGAGTTAAAACAAAAAAATAATATAATGGTGATAGATGAATGGCGTTTTTCCCATCTAAAACACTTTTTTGATTCACTCCCTCTACCAGTGAGATCAGCAGATAATCTGCTACCGATGGAGAAACTATGTACGGAGGTAGAAAAAAGGAGGGGGATATCAGTAATATATAAAATCTTAATAGAGGGAACTGGGGTGGGAAAGCCGCCATACATCAGCAAGTGGGAGGAGGAATTAGGGTCACAAGTGAATGAGTCAGAGATGAGAAAAAATTATGAGTTTGGTGTTTATATCGTCACAGTATAGTAATTAAATGTTTAGCACGATGGTTTATAACTCCAGATAAAGCCCACAAGTTTCAAACTGAGACCTTGTGGTGCTGCTGGAGGGGGTGCGGAGAACGGGGAACTATGTCTCATATTTGGTGGACGTGTCCTAAAATTAGATAATTTTGGAGAGAGATAATTCAGAAGATAAAAGAATTAACAAAAAAGAGATAACAAAAGAGGAAGTCCAAGAAGATCCATGGGAGTGTTTATTCCACCGGACGAAAACACCAGTTAACCAATATTTGAAAACCCTGGTCCCCCTCACTCCTGAACGCAGCCAAAAGTTTAATCCCCAAACATTGGCAAGATCCAGATAGCCCTACGTTGAGGAACTGGAGCTAAAGAGTAGATGATATCTATTAATCGGAGTATCTGAGATTCAGTGGAGAAGAGGGTTGGGTTTGATTTGAGAGAAAATGGAAGGACTGACACTCATTTAACCACTTCAGCTCCAGAAGGTTTTACCCCCTTCCTGACCAGAGCACTTTTTACAATTTGGCACTGCGTCGCTTTAACTGCTAATTGCGCGGTCATGCAATGCTGTACCCAAACAAAATTTGCGTCCTTTTCTTCCCACAAATAGAGATTTCTTTTGATGGTATTTGATCACCTTTGCGGTTTTTATTTTGTGCGCTATAAAGGGAATAAGATCGAAAATTTTGAAAAAAAATGATATTTTCAACTTTTTGTTATTAAAAAAATCCAATAAACTCAATTTTAGTCATGTATTTATATCCAAAATGTCGTATTCAAAATGTATTCAGCCACATGTCTTTGGTAAAAAAAAGTCAATAAGTGTATATTTATTGGTTTGAGCAAAAGTTATAGCGTCTACAAACTAGGGTACATTTTCTGGAATTTACACAGCTTTTAGTTTATGACTGTCTCTCATTTCTTGAGGTGCTAAAATGGCAGGGCAGTACAACCCCCCCAAATGACCCCATTTTGGAAAGTAGACACCCCAAGGAAATTGCTGAGAGGCATGTTGAGCCCATTGAATATTTTACTTTTTTGTCTCAAGTGATTGAATAATGACAAAAATAAATAAATATTTTACAAAAAGTTGTCACTAAATGATATATTGCTCACACATGCCATTGTTATATGTTTAATTGCACCCCAAAATACATTTTGCTGCTTCTCCTGAGTATGGTTACCACATGTGTGGGACTTTTTGGGAGCCTAGCCGCGTAACGGGGCCCCCAAAAACCTATCACCGCCTTCAGGATTTCTAAGAGCGTAAATTTTTGATTTCACTCCTCACTATAACAGTTTTGAAGGCCATAAAATGCTAAGATGGCACAACCCCCCCCCCTAAATGACCCCATTCTGGATCGTAGACACCCCAAGCTATTTGCTGAGAGGCATGTTGAGTCCATGGAATATTTTTTTTTTTTTTTTGCACAAAGTTGTCACTAAATGATATATTGCTCAAACATGCCATGGGCATATGTGGAATTGCACCCCAAAAAACATTCTGCTCCTTACATGATACCACATGTGTGGGACTTTTTGGGTGTTTTCTTGGGGAGTCTACTTTCCAAAATGGGGTCATTTGGGGGGGGGTTTGTGCCATCTGGGCATTCCATGGCCTCCGAAACTGTGATAGGCAGTGATAAGCAAAATCAAAAATTTACACCCTTAGAAAGCCTGAAGGCGGTGCTTGGTTTTCGGGGTCCCGTACGCGGCTAGGCTCCCAAAAAGTCTCACACATGTGGTATCCCTATACTCAGGAGGAGCAACAGAATGTATTTTGGGGTGTAATTTCACATATGCTAATGGCAATATATCATTTAGTGACAACTTTGTGCAAAAAATAAAAAAATTGTCTTTTTCCCGCAACTTGTGTCACAATATAAAATATTCCATGGACTCGACATGCCTCTCAGCAAATAGCTTGGGGTGTCTACTTTCCAAAATGGGGTCATTTGGGGGGGTTTTGAACTGTCCTGGCATTTTATGCACAACATTTAGAAGCTTATGTCACACATCACCCACTCTTCTAACCACTTGAAGACAAAGCCCTTTCTGACACTTTTTGATTACATGAAAAAATTATTTTTTTTTGCAAGAAAATTACTTTGAACCCCCAAACATTATATATTTTTTAAAGCAAATGCCCTACAGATTAAAATAGTGGGTGTTTCATTTTTTTTTTCACACAGTATTTGCACAGCGATTTTTCAAACACATTTTTGGGGGAAAAAACACACTTTTTTAAATTTTAATGCACTAAAACCCACTATATTGACCAAATGTTTGATGATATAAAAAAGATGATCTTAGGCCGAGTACATGGATACCAAACATGACATGCTTTAAAATTGCGCACAAACGTGCAGTGGCAACAAACTACATACATTTTTAAAAGCCTTTACAGGTTAGCACTTTAGATTTACAGAGGAGGTCTACTGTTAAAATTACTTCCCTCGATCTGACCTTCGCGGTGATACCTCACATGCATGGTGCAATTGCTGTTTACATTTGACGCCAGACCGACGCTTGCGTTCGCCTTTGCGCGAGAGCAGGGGGGGACAGGGGTGCTATGATAGCAATAGGTAGTGACAGGTACTCTTTTTTGAAAAAAATGGGGTCTATTAGACCCTAGATCTCTCCTCTGCCCTCAAAGCATCTGACCACACTAAGATCGGTGTGATAAAATGCTTTCCCAATGGTGCTGTTTACATCCGGCAAAATCGAAGTCATGAAATGCTCGTAGCTTCTGGTTTCTTAGGCCATAGAGCTTATTGGAGCCATTCTCTGATCAGCTTTATGGTCAGCTGGCCGAATCACCGGCTGCATTCTCGGGTTTCCTGTTGGGGCAGGAGAGCCAGAGAAAACCGTGGGGGGGGGGGGCATTCCCTCCCACTGCTTGTAAAAGCAGTCTAGAGACTAATTAGCCACTAGGATTGCTTTTACATGAAAAGAATGATGGCTGAAAAGAATGATACCAAGATGATACCTAAACCTGCAGGCATCATTCTGGTATAACCACTCAAAGTCCAGCAACATACCAATACGTTGCTGGTCCGAGTTGGGCATATATTGTAAACTTTTTTTTTTTTTTTTTTCATGCAGCCTGTGGGCTGAACGAAAAAAAGAGATTGATCGGTGTGTATGCCCACCATTAGAATACCTTCCTTCATCCACCCACTTCTAATGATGGGCATACATGGACCATTTATATATGCCGAAGCATGGGGGCATCCTCCTGCAAAAGGTAGGAGCAAATCGCTCCTCCACCCACTGCTGCCCCCACGCTTCGGCATATATGCTGAAGTATGTAACTGTGGTGGTGAAATCACCTCCGACAGCGCTGGAGTCACGGCTTTATATATCGTGGGAGCAAACGCTGTTGCTGTCAAGATAAATCCGTGCTGCAGCTGAATGGCGTACCTGAAAACAAAAAAATGGTTAACAATAAAACACAGTAAACAGTAAAGTATAAAAAAATTACATACCTGAAAAGCAAACATGATAAAACATAACAACAATAAAACATTGCAGAATAGAATACAGTAAAAAAGAGCAGAATAGAACGAGAATGGAGAGAGAGAGAACAATAAAACAACTATTTTTGTTTTTTTTATTTTATATTTTTTTGTGTATTATTATATATATATATATTTTTTTTTCTTTTTAAACCAATACAAAGACCAGGATTGTCAGGACAGGAGGGACAATAATACCGGGTGTCACGCCTATATCCGTGCTTTCTGCAGACACAACATTTTCTTTGGGGGGCTCATTGGGTAGGGGTACTCGGGAGGACATAGGGAAAATACCTCTCATGCAGCCGGCTTACTGCGTTTGGTTGGGGAAGGTGAGGTGGAGCACCGTCTGGAAACAGAAGGGCTCTGACGATCTCTTCCTGGAATTTAAGGAAGGATCCAGTCCGTCCTGAAGCTCTGTATAGCACATGAGCGTTCAGCAAAGCCAATTGAAATAAGTATACAGACACTTTTTTGTACCAGCGTCTGGCCTTACGGGCAATTAGGTACGGCGCCAACAACTGGTCGTTGAGGTCCACTCCTCCCATATTTTGGTTATATTCATGGACACAGAGGGGTTTCTCCACAACACCAGTCGTCGTAGTAATTTGGACCGTCGTGTCTACATAAAGGGAGGTAAGAACGAAAACATTCTTATTGTCCCTCCACTTCATAGCGAGCAAATTATTATACTGCAAGCAGGCTCTCTCCCCCAGCCTAAGACGGGAATCTACAAGCCGCTGGGGAAAGAGCCGGCGATTAGGACGCACGGTGCCACATGTGCCAATCTGCTGATCAAACAAGTGACTAAAAAGTGGCACGCTCGTGTAATGATTGTCCATATATAAGTGGTACCCCTTTCTGAATAAGGGTGACACCAAGTCCCACACAATCTTGCCAGTGCTTCCTATGTAGTCAGGGCAGTTTGTCGGCTCTACGTGACTATCTTTGCCCTCGTAAACCATAAAACTACATGTATAGCCTGTGGCCCTGTCACAGAGCTTATACATCTTGACCCCGTATCTGGCACGCTTGCTGGGAAGGTACTGTTTGAATGACAAGTGGCCAGAAAATGTAATCAGGGACTCATCAATGCAGACAACTTGATGGGGAGTAAACAAGTCTGCAAAACGTTGGTTGAAGTGGTTTACGAGGGGCCGAATTTTGTAAAGCCGATCGTATTCAGGGTCTCCACGAGGATTGTTGAAGTGCATGAACCACAAAATCTGCTCGTATCGTGCCCTGGTCACGGAGGCAGAGAACAAGGGCATATGGTGAATTGGGTCAGTGGACCAATATGACTGCAACTCACTCTTTTTGGTTATGCCCATGAGGAGGGAAAAGCCCAGAAAGATCTTAAATTCAGAGACCGTAATTGGTTTCCAATCTCTGGCAAGGGAGGACTGGGGAATAGTGGTGATGTGTTGACCAGCGTACAAATTGCTTTGGTCCAAAATAGATCTATAGAGATCTTCAGTGAAAAACAGCGAATAAAAATCAAGTGACGTAGAATCAACTGTTTCCACATGAAAGCCAGGTTGGCCAGTGAATGGGAGAAGTACGGTGCTGCAGAAGTGGTGGGTTCCCAATTAGGATTGGCGAATGCAGCAGGAAGGGCACTATGGGCACGATGGGCCTGTGTTCGTCTTCTTGGTGGCAGCAGGACACTACTAGTGTTGCCACCTCACCAGCTTGAACTGCACTTATGGGACTCGCCACCAGGGTGTACTAGGCCGCTGGTGCTTGCCAGTTCACCAGAAGGAATAGCGGTGCTATTACTTATCTGCTCCATACGATGAAGCTGCGGTTCTTGCACCTCAACAGCAGAAGAAGATGATTGGGGTCTGGTACGCCTGACCTTGGCAGGGACCACAACTCCATCGTCAGAGCTATCTGTCATGGAGCCCCTGTCCTCTACAGGATCGTATTCTGAGCCTGAATCTGACAGATGAGTGACTTCCTCTTCACTATCTGTCATGCTTAGAAACGTGTAGGCCTCTTCACTACTGTACCTTCGATTTGCCATATTGGGCTCTAAATTTAGTGGTACACTAGTGAGACTCACTAGCAAAAAAGCTCCTGACTGTTAGCGACTGGATCAAAACACTACCAAAAAACTGTTAGCGATCGCAGGGATCAGGCCTGACTCTGCGAATGCTGCAGTTATGTGTGTTTAGTGTTTTGTAAGTGACAGTGATCGATCGATACTGCAATTAGGTGGGCTGGGCTGGGCGGAGGGGCAAAACGCAGGTGCTAACAGGTATCTGGGCTGATCCCACTAACTATGTGTTTTTGGGAACCCTAAACTGCTGAGGACGCTAGTATAGATCTGATCAGATATTGATCCGTTCAGATACTATACCACTAAGGGAGGTGTATGCTGCGTGCGTGGGTGTTAGCAGTACTGGCACTAAACTGACGCTGCGTGGGGCGATGCAAACCTTATCTGACCCTAAAAACTTAACTTGTATCACCGCCGGGCGATTAGGGGTCTAAACCTTTTATTGGGTAATAAACGGTGGGTGCCCTGAAACTATAATGAACTAACCAGTAGGGATGAGCTTCATGTTCGAGTCGAACCCATGTTCGACTCGAACATCGTCTGTTCACCGAATTGCGAACGATATGGGCTGTTCGCGCCAAATTCGTGTGGCGCGTCATGGCCCATAATTCACTGCGGCATCGCAGTGCATTGCTGGCTGATGATTGGCCAAGCATGCACTATGACCCGCATGCTTGGCCAATCACAGCGCCGTCTGAGCAGAGAGCCGTAATTGGCCAAAGCCAAGGAGGCTTTGGCCAATTATGGCTCAGGGGATTTAATACACGCCCCACACTATATAAGGCCGCCTGCACGTCGGCCCTGTGTAGTGTGTTCCGGCGTTCAGACAGAGAGAGAGAGAGACAGTGTCATTTGATTTAAGTTAGATAGAGTAGGCAGGTCGAGTCAGTTAGCTGCAGTTACAGTGTATTGCGTATATATATGCATCCCAGGTGTTGTGTGTGTGTGTGTGTATATGTATATATGTGTGTGTATGTGTGTCATATATGTGTATGTGTGTGAGATATAGATTTGATTTGAGTTAGATAGATTAGGCAGAACAGTCAGTCAGTTAGCTGCACATATATATATATATATATATATATATATATATATATATATATATATATATATATACTGTATTCAGTTTAGCTAGATCCGTTCCGGTTATCTTCCTACTGACAGGCAGGCTTGTCTTGTTACAGTATTTACAGCTACCTGAAGAAAATTGCTGGTGTTCTTTTGATCCTATTAGTACCACAGTCAGGCAGCTAGACTATTTACAGTTAGTGCAGTGCATCCTGCTCACAGTGTTCTGCTAAACCTACAAGTTAGTGCAGTGCATCCTGCTCACAGTGTTCAGCTAAACCTACAAGTTAGTGGGGTGCATCCTGCTCAGTGTTCAGCTAAACCTACAAGTTAGTGGGGTGCGTCCTGCTCAGTGTTCAGCTAAACCTACAAGTTAGTGGGGTGCGTCCTGCTCACAGTGTTCAGCTAAACCTACAAGTTAGTGCGGTGCGTCCTGCTCACAGTGTTCAGCTAAAGCTACCTGTAGAAGGTTGGTGGTGTTCTCATACTACAGGCAGGCAGTTGATTTTGCTAGCTGCAGTATCGGTCAATCTCTAATCTCTAATCTCTAATCTCTATCTCGTCACAAGCCAATAAGAGAGGGCAAGCAGGCTCTGTGTCTAGTGCTGGTCGTGGAGACGGTGCATCCTCATCAGCACGTGGCCGTGGGCCTTTTTTTCAGCAGCTGGCCATGTTGAGCCGCAACATGCGGAAGACTTGGTCGAGTGGATGACCAAGTCGTCCTCATCCTCCTCATCCTCTCTCACCCATGCCCAGGGTACTTTGTCTGGCAAAGCAGCGGCCTCTTCCCTCGGCTCGATGTCATCAGTGACTCCTTCCCTAGCCCCACCATGTCCTCCTGAGGAGTCCCTCGAACTGTTTGACCACAGTGTTGGGTACATGCTCCAGGAGGATGCCCAGTGTTTGGAAGGCTCTGATGATGATACTGAGCTTGATGAAGGCAGTAACATGAGCACGGACAGAGGGGGTGCCCAAGAAGGACAGCAATCTGGCAGTCATGCTCCCCCTGCTGCAGCATACTACCAGGTTTGCTCCAGTGATGAGGAGGGAGGGGATGATGAGGTCACTGACTCAACGTGGGTGCCTGATAGGAGAGAGGAGGAGGAGGCGGCACATCACCAACGAGGCAGGATGCCCTCCAGGGGCCAGCCTAAGAGCAGCACATTGATTGCATCACACCCCAAAGCTCCACATGTGCAGGGCGCTGCAGTCTCTGCGTGTTATTCAAAAAGTTCTTTGGTGTGGGCCTTTTTTGAAACGAGTGCATCAGATCGCACTGCTGCTATTTGCAACATATGTCTCAAGCGTATCTGGCGTGGCCAAAACATCTCCCGCTTGGGTACCACATGCTTGACCAGACATATGTTGACCTGCCATATTCCGAGAATTGTGTCAGATCATTGGCAGAATATTTAATGTCAACTGGTCAGCCACATGTGTTGCAATACCAAAGAATTCAGAAACATTTTACTGAAAAATATAATATCAAAACTACAGTTTCATATTGAAGTACTCTGGATAAGTAAAAGATATGGTTCCTATATTTCCTATATCTTCACAGCCCCTCCTGTGTTTAGAATTCTTTCGGTATCCCTCTTAAGCTTCTTCTGTGTCTTTAGGTTGATCTCCAGGTATACGAATCACCATCTCATTAGCAGTTCTGACTCGAGACCTTAAGGGCTCAGAAGATCCAATATTCGTACCAGCACGTGTGATTATTTTCAAACAACATTTGTATAACATGTACACCTAATTCTTACAATGTATAAAATACCATGTAAAATTCCAGAAAACCATCCTGCAATACCGGAAAACCAGTTGAGAGGATTGAGCCAGGAAAGCCAGCTTTCCCAGCTACCTTCAACCCAAGCAGTTTCGGTATGTTCTTTGCGAAATTTAACCTTCGTTTGTTGTACCTTTTCTACATGTGAAATGATGGCATCTTCAGTCTTATGCCCCGTACACACGGTCGGATTTTCCAATGGAAAATGTCCAATCGGAGCGTGTTGTCGGAAATTCCGACCGTGTGTGGGCTCCATCGGACATTTTCCATCGGATTTTCCGACACACAAAGTTGGAGAGCAGGCTATAAAATTTTCCGACAACAAAATCCGTTGTCGGAAATTCCGATCGTACACAAATCCGACGGACAAAGTGCCACGCATGCTCAGAATAAATAAAGAGATGAAAGCTATTGGCCACTGCCCCGTTTATTGTCCCGACGTACATGTTTTACGTCACCGCGTTTAGAACGATCGGATTTTCCGACAACTTTGTGTGACCGTGTGTATACAAGACAAGTTTGAGCCAACATCCGTCGGAAAAAATCCTAGGATTTTGTTGTCGGAATGTCCGAACAAAGTCCGACCGTGTGTACGCCCTATTAGTATCATTTCCAATGTAGTTACAACAAGTAATTCCCACTATGGCGCATATTCCTCCCTGACTGGCCGTGAGATAATCCAGCACCAGCCAGTGCTGCAAAACCTCTTTTGATCATCTTTAATTCTATAGCAAGGGCTATAAAGTTTTTATCATACAGGGCAGTAATGTTATCCATCAAGTCTGCCAAGTCAATGATGAAACTGAAAGCCTTTTTAATACAACATCTATTTACCCAAGGAATAGAAAACAATGGTGTAATCTCTGTCATGTGATTCAACATTTGTAAATTATCATCTGACTTAGGATAAAATGTAGGCCTATCAGGAGAATCATCATTTTTCACATTAATCTCAGAGTCTTCTTCCTCTTTTCCTCCTGGGATTTCATCTTCTCCTGGAGCTGACTGGTCAGTGAGATCCCTTTTTAATAAGGTGCACTAAGTCTTTTTTGAGAAAGTGTATGGGTGTTTTGTGGATTTGTGTTTCTTGAAAGTCATTGTCCTCCATTTCAGCTAAAGTGCTAGGTATTCATAACAAAAGTATAGTCTTATGAGAAATAGGTACATGTGTGCATATCCAGCAATTAGTGATATTCAGCTTCTTGGCAACTTGCATGTGCATAGCTACAAAAGAGTTATGGAAAGGCTCTGCCAGCTTGGCATGATACTCATGCGCAGCTTCCCTTCGTGCTCTCAGATCAGCATCTGAAACTGGTTCATGTTGTGACATTTCTTCCATTATAGTAGCATTAAAAAGAAAAGTGTCTTGTATCTTACCCTTTTCTTCCTTGTATGTCCATTCATACGCCATGACTGTAATTCATACCACCACACCACCGCAGAGGATAACACTCCAGAGCTTCACATTCATCTTAGGTCCTAGGAGATTCATTCTGCAGTTTTCTTGCTCACGCACGAGTCAGTGGAGGAGACCTGGAAGGTAAAGGTACAGAACAATTCTTGCCAGCAGCAGACCGGCTTATATTTTCTTTTGGAGTCACATCCTTTTTACAGTGTGAACCATGCACCCAATACTTATAGTCTTTCAGCTTCACTGCAGTGGGAGACACAAGAATGACCTGAAATGGTCCTTTCCACTTAGGGGACAACGTAGTCCGGGGTGTGTGATTCTTGATATACATCCAATCTCCTGCCTTTAGTCCATGAGTTCCTTCACTTGTGTCCACAGGTTGTCCTGCTTTCGCTCTGGAAAAAGTATCAGAAAACACATTTGCCAGTTTGCAATGTTCATTCATTAAAGTCACTGTCTCTGGCTGCACAAGAGATGAATGTAGTCTCCTGGGCGTTGCCCAAACAATATGTCAAAAGGTGACAGTCCATGCTTCTCTTTAGGGGGTAGTCCTAATGGTTGCCAAGGCTATAGGTAACACTTCTACCCATATGCTTTGTCCATTAGCAGTTATTTTGGCCAAATACCTCTTCAGGGTTTGATTGCTGCGTTCCACCATTCCACTAGCCTGGGGTCTGTAAGGAGTATGCAATTGCTGTTTCATACCCAAAATATTCACTACTTCTGCCATGAGCTTGTTATCGTACCTCTATCTGAGGAAATTGTTGACCCTATACCAAACCTTGGGATCAATTCCCTCGACATCTTACCACAGTTCTGGCATCATTTTTGGACGTGGGCCAAGCCTCTGGCCAGTTCAAAAATTGATTAATGCAAACCAAATAATACTTAAATCGACCACAAGGGGGCATATCTGAGAAGTCAATCTGCACAATTTGAAATGGCTCCTCAGTATGTGGAATATGCTTCATGGGAGTGAGCACTGACTTTCCTATGTTATGCATTTGACATATAGAACATTCAGTAACTTTTTTTTTAGCAGCATATGCAGAAAAACCTGAAGCCCACCAATCTCTGGCTACCACCCAACACATCCCTCCTGTTGAGACATGGCAAGGCCCATGGCTCAAAACAAACAAAGAAGGAAACAAAGTTGGAGGATTAACCAGTCTGTTTTTTAATTTCCATATACCATCTGCTCCACAAACCGCTCCCTTTGTGGTCCAAAAGGATGTATGAGGTGAGCTTGCCTGTAGAGCTGATACAATATCCAGATCTATTTGAAGATCTGTGAGCAGGAATGTTGGAAGCGCTGTAGTTGGCTCATAAGAATGTATAGCATCTTTAGCATACCTATCAGCCAAAGCATTTCCAAGTGATATACTATCATCTGCCCTGGTATGTGCTTTACATTTAATTACTGCAACTTTAAGAAGCAGCTGGACCGCTGCCAATAATCTAACAATTAACTCTTTGGCAGGAGAGGTTTTATAGAGAATGGTTATACAGTAATCTTATGGCGGGCACAAGCCCAAAGTTAGACATCACAAGTACGCATTTCATTAAGTATTTCAACACAGGTTTGGCTAATGGTTTGGCTAGAAAGACTAACTTTTAGGGGTCATCATAACCCAAAATATTTCAAACTGACAAGTTTTGACAGAAAGGGAGAAATAATTGTAGGAATAATTACTTGGAAAGAAGTTAAGTTGGCTTTTAGACAGGTACTTTCTATGTCAACATCTTTCCCTATCTCATATTCCGAGAATTGTGTCAGATCATTGGCAGAACATTTAATGTCAACTGCTCAGCCACATGTGTTGCAATACCAAAGAATTCAGAAACATTTTACTGACAAATATATTATTAAAACTGCAGTTTCATATTGAAGAAGAACTCTGGATAAGTAAAAGATATGGTTCCTATATTTCCTACATCTTCACAGCACACCGACGTCCGATTGTACCAGGCAAATTTCCCTGCCCCAGCTGCTCCACCTCCGAAAGAAGTTTGCTCCCAGCCATCCACATGCGCAGCGGTTGAATGCTAGCTTGGCAAAATTGCTAGCACTTCAACTGCTGCCTTTTCAGTTGGTAGACTCTGCTCCCTTCCGTGAGTTTGTGGAATGTGCGGTTCCTCAGTGGCAGGTACCCAAACGCCACTTTTTCTCACGGAAGGCGATTCCGGCTCTCTACCGGCATGTGGAAGGCAATGTCCATGCCTCGCTGGACAGGGCGGTCAGCGGTAAGGTGCATATTACCGCTGACTCATGGTCCAGCAGGCATGGACAGGGACGATACCTAAGTTTCACGGCGCATTGGGTGACTCTGCTGGCAGCTGGGAAGGATGCAGGACAAGGTGCAGTAGTGTTGGAGGTTGTTCCGCCACCACGCCTCCAAAATGCTAATGATTGTGACACACCTCTCTCCTCCACCCCCTCCTCTTCTTCTTCCTCCATGGCCTCTTCCTGTGCTTTGTCCTCGGAACCAGCGGTGCTCCGTAGCCGTTCAAGGGGCTACGCAAGTACGCAGGCCAAAAGATGCCATGCGGTGCTTGAGCTGGTGTGCTTGGGGGACAGGAGCCACACTGGCGCAGAGATTCTGTCAGCTCTGCAGGGGCAGGTTCAGAGGTGGTTGACGCCACGCCAACTTAAGGCAGGAATGGTGGTTTGTGACAATGGCACCAACCTCCTCTCTGCCCTCCGAAAGGGACAAATGACCCATGTGCCCTGTTTGGCTCACGTCCTCAACTTGGTGGTGCAGCGGTTCTTGGGCAGGTACCCTGGCTTACAGGATGTCCTGAGGCAGGCCAGGAAAGTCTGTGTGCATTTCCGCCGGTCATATAATGCCAGTGCTCGGCTGACGGACCTCCAAAAGGAGTTTAACCTGCCCAAGAACTGCCTAATCTGTGACATGCCCACCAGGTGGAACTCAACGTTGGCCATGCTGCAGCAGCTGCACACGCAGCAGAGGGCCATCAATGAGTACCTGTGCGACTATGGCACCAGGACAGGGTCAGGGGAGCTTGGTTTTTTTCCCCACGCCAGTGGGCCATGATCAGGGATGCATGTACTGTCCTGTCACCATTTGAGGAGGCCACAAGGATGGTGAGCAGTGACAGTGCATGCATCAGTGACACTGTCCCCCTTGTCCACCTGTTGGAGCACACACTGCGTGAAATAATGGACAGGGCACTTGAGGCAGAACAGAGGCAGGAAGAGGAGGACTTCCTTAGCTCTCAAGGCCCCCTTTATCCAGACAGTGTTCCTGCGTGCCCTCTGATCACACAGGAAGAGGACGAGGAGGAGGAGGAGGAAGATTGTGTCAGTATGTAGGTGGAGCCTGGCACTCAGCATCAGCAGCAGTCTTTAAGGGTTCAGTCCCAAGAAACACATGGACTTGTACGTGGCTGGGAGGAGGTGGCTGCGGACCATGTCGTCCTTAGTGACCCAGAGGACTCCAGACCGAATGCCTCAGCAAACCTACGCTGCATGGCCTCCCTGATCCTGCAAAGCCTGCGGAAGGATCCTCGTATTCGTGGTATCAAGGAGAAGGACCAATACTGGCTGGCAACCCTCCTTGTCCACGTTACAAGGGTAAGGTTGCGGACCTTATCTTGCCATCGCAGAGGGAGCAGAGGATGAAACCTCTTCAGGAGGCCTTGCAGAAAGGTCTGTGCAATGCGTTCCCAGAGACTGGGGGGATACAAACTCCTGTTTCTGGACAACGTGTTGCTGAGGCTTCGGTCAGTCAAAGAAGGAGTGGTGGAGAAGGTGGCCGTCTGACCGATGCGTTCAGACAATTTTTTGGTCCGCAGCCCCAAGGTATGATCGGTTCCAGCAACCATCGCCAGCTTCTGTTTTACATGGTGTAGGAATACCTAGGGACAAGATCTGACTTGGACACCTTTCCCACCGAAAATCCTTTGGGTTACTGGGTCTTGAGGATGGATCACTGGCCAGAGCTTGCACAGTATGCTATTGAGCTACTGACCTGTCCTGCATCCAGCAATCTTTCGGAACGCACATTTAGTGCTGCTGGAGGCTTTGTAACCGATCACAGGGTGCGTCTGTCCACCGACTCGGTCGATAGACTGACCTTCATAAAAATGAATCAGTCTTGGATCACCACCAGCTACCAAGCACCTGATGCTGATGTAACCAAATAATTTTATTTGAAATCTCAGATCCCTTCAAAGACTGCCTATACTGATGCTGAGTGACTAACCCTGAGAAATTATCCTCTTCCTCCTCAATCATCACGCTGATAGCTTGTAAGAACATTTTTGGTTCTGGGTGCCACCACCAGTGCCTAAGGCACAATTTTTCAGCCCGTGTTTGACAGGGGCGTGTAATTACAATTTTTGATGCAATACTTTGCAGCAGGGCTCATTTCAGCATTCTAACTAGAGTATCTGTGAGGGGTTGCAGTGTTGTGGCACCAGTGCCTAAGGCCTAATTTTTCAGCCCTTGTTCAACAGGGGCATGTAATTACAATTCTTGATCTAATATTTCACAGCAGGGCCCATTTCTGCACCCACCAAGAGCGAGTGAGGACTTATGCCCCATACACACGGTCGGATTTTCCGATGGAAAATGTCCGATCGGAGTGTGTTGTCGGAAATTCCGACCGTGTGTGGGCTCCATCTGACATTTTCCCTCGGATTTTCTGACACACAAAGTTGGAGAGCAGGAGATAAAATTTTCGGACAACAAAATCCGTTGTCGGAAATTCCAATCGTGTGTACACAAATCCGACGGACAAAGTGCCACGCATGCTCAGAATAAATAAAGAGATGAAAGCTATTGGCCACTGCCCCGTTTATAGTCCCGACGTACGTGTTTTACGTCACTGCGTTTAGAACGATCGGATTTTCTGACAACTTTGTGTGACCGTGTGTATGCAAGACAAGTTTGAGCCAACATCCGTCTGAAAAAATCCTAGAATTTTGTTGTCGGAATGTCCGAACAAAGTCCGACCGTGTGTATGCCCTATTAGTGTTGTGGCACCAGCACCACCACCACCACCAAAGGTCCAATTTTTCTGCCCCTGTTCAACAGGGACATGTAATTACAATTCTTGATCTAATATTTCACAGCAGGGCCCTGTGAGGGCTTACAGTATTGTGGCCACAACAACTCCTAAGGCCCAAATTTCTGCTGAGTATATAGGGCAGGCCCCTACTTTCAGACATCTAACTTACAAACAACTCCTACTTGCAAACGGAAGGAGACAACAGGAAGTGAGATGAAATCTACCCCTAGGAAGGGAAATTCTCTCCTGTAAGAGTTAATATGGGAAAAACATTTATCCTTTCCACTGATGCTTTCCAATCCTTGTTCCACAAAAAAACCCAAATTTTCAAAAAACATTTGTCATTAGGACAAAAAGTGAGGTGAAATCTTCTGAAGAGGAGGACAGACAGCAAAACAAATGTCACAGGGGTGATAACCCTTCCCTATGTTTTCCAAAAAGCTTAAAAAAGATTTTTTGGCTGGAGCTAAACACGTTAAAAATTTACCCGTTCAAAATTACAAACAGATTCTACTTAACAACAAAACTACAGTCCCTGTCTTGTTTGCACCGCCTGTTTACTGCTGTTCAGAGTATATAGGGCCTGGTGGCCCCACACCTTTCCTTATTTTAATTTGGGTGCGGGGTTCCCCTTAATATCCATACAAGACCCAAAGAGCCTGGTAATGGACTGGGGGGTACCCATGCCATTTGTCTCACTGATTTTCATCCATATTGCCAGGACCCGACATTACATTAATCCCGCAAGCAGTTTTAAATGACTTTTTCCTTTAAAAATGACATTTTGTGCAGGGACTGTTCTAAACACGGGAAACACGCGCCACTTTACAGGCATACTATAGACACCCCCCAGGTACGATATTTAAAGGAATATTTCACTTTTTTTTTTTTTTTTTACTTTAAGCATCATTAAAATCACTGCTCCCGAAAAAAACGGCCGTTTTTAAAAGTTTTTTTTGCATTGATACATGTCCCCTGGGACAGGACCCGGGTCCCCAAACCCTTTTTAGGACAATACCATGCAAATTAGCCTTTAAAATTAGCACTTTTGATTTTGAACGTTCGTGTGAATTTTCGGTCCGTTCGCAGGTTCTGGTGCGAACCCAACCAGGGGGTGTTCGGCTCATCCCTACTAACCAGCGTCACCAGTAACAGTTATACGGTGATCACTGGTGAAAGGGTTAACTAGGGGGCAATCAGGGGGTTAAAACCTTTACTAAGTAGTATATTGGGGTCCCTGACACTATATAAAATGCTGACAACAAACCTAAATACTTACCTCCCTAACTAGCGTCACTTGTGACACTAATACAGTGATCAGAAAAATGATTGCTTAGTGACACTGGTGACGGGAGGTGATCAAGGGGTTAAAACTTTCTTAGGGGGGTATCCTAGACCTAAAGGGGCCTACCACTAACTGCCCTACCACTTATAACTGTCACAAATGACACCAATGCAATAATCAGAAAAAAAAAACTGCTATTGGTGTCACTGTGACAGGGGGATGATCGGGGGGTGATGGGGGGGGTGGTGGTGAAATGTGTGCCTAGAGTGTTCTACTGTTAGTGTAGTGTTGGTGCACTTACTTGATGGCTTCTGTCCTCAGCGCTGGAACGAAAAAGACCGACACGAGGATAGATGACATCACTTCCTCTGCCGCTGTTTACATTACAAAGGCAGAGGAAGGTTTTCATTCGCCAGGAGCGATCGTGAGGGGGTGGCCATGAATCAGTGGCCTCCCTCTCACCTCGGATCGCTCCTGACAAGAATCAGACCGCCGCAGGCACCGGGAGGGTCCCCTGCCCGCAGGCAGGCAGGGATGTACAGGTAAGCCCTTATGCCTGCCTGTGCCATTGTGCCGATGTACATCGGCGTGCGGCGGTCGGCAACTGGTTAAGATTACCTTGAAGTTCGCAGAGATGGTAGGAGCCTGATTGGTTTAGGAGTCGGTACCGAGATAGATGTAAGCAACATCAATAGTCTGTTCCAGAGCAGGGGAGGGGAGAGGATAGTAAGGGGAGAGGATAGTACGGGGAGGGGGAGGGGGGGTTTAAAAAGTTTAGAGGCAATTTGTATCTAGTTTTTCGAGAAGAAAGTCGTTGGGTGATGAAATCTATGTTATTAAACTGTATTGGAATTTATTTTTTTATACCTAAACTTAAGAATAATAAAAGATAATACAAAAAACTGAATTAGCTACATGCCCAACTAGTACTGCCTTTTCAAACTGAAGAAGATTGCCTTAGGCTTTGCATAATGATGTTCCAAGTGAGTCTGCCTTTGTGTCTCCAGGTGTATTTCAACCAATTTCCTGTTTGGTGACACCATGCAACTTCACTAATCTTATAGATTCCTGTGTGACTGTTTGTATGGCTACTCATTTCTAGCTGTCTTGTGTGTCTTTGTATATCTGTCCCCAATGTCTGTGTGTGTCCAGACACACACCTGTCAGCTTGAATTTTACTCCCTACTGTTTAGTGATCCCAGCACCTCAGCGCTGCAAGGGATTCTCATTTGTCGGGGAACTGTCTGCAGCACAAACCATTTCTACCATCAAGAGCTCTTGAGAAGACATGGCAGTTCCTAGTTCACTAGGGATGAGCCAAACACACCCCGGTTCGGTTCACACCAGAACCTGCGAACGGACCAAAAATTGCTCCTCTTCAGAAGATTTCACCTCACTTTTTGTCCCAATGACAAATGTTTTTAGAAAATTTGAGGTTTTTAGTGAAACAAGGATTGGTGATAAAGCATCAGTGAAAAGGAGGAGCGTTTTTTCCCATATTAACTCTTACAGGAGAGAATTTCCCTTCCTAGGGGTAGATTTCATCTCACTTCCTGTTGTCTCCTTCCGTTTGCAAGTAGGAGTCGTTTTGTAAGTTAGATGTTTGAAAGTAGGGGCCTGCCCTATATACTCAGCAGAAATCTGGGCCTTAGGTGTTGGTGCTGCCACAACACTGTAAGCCCTCACAGGGCCCTGCTGTGAAATATTAGATCAAGAATTGTAATTACATGTCCTTGTTGAACAGTGGCTGAAAAATTGGGCCTTAGGCACTGGTGATGGTGCCACAACACTGCAACCCCTCACAGATACTCTAGTTGTTGCGCAGGAACGAGCCCTGCTGCAAAGAATTGCATCAAAAATTGTAATTACACGCCCCTGTTAAACAGGGGCTGAAAAATTGGGCCTTAGGCACCGGTGGCGGCGCCCAGAACCAAAAATGTTCTTACAAGCTATCAGCATGATCATTGAGGAGGAAGAGTATAATTACTCAGCATAACAGGATAGTCGCTCAGCTTTAGCATAGGCAGTCTTTGAAGGGATCTGAGATTTAAAAAAAAATTATTTGGTTACATCAGCATCAGGTGCTTGGTAGCTGGTGGTGATCTAAGACTGATACATTTTTATGAAGGTCAGTCGATCGACCAAGTCGGTGGACAGACGCACTCTGTGATCAGTTACAAAGCCTCCAGCAGCACTGAATGTGCGTTCCGAAAGAACGCTGGATGCAGGACAGGCCAGTAGCTCAATTGCATACTGTGCAAGCTCTGGCCAGTGATCCATCCTCAAGACCCAGTAACCCAGAGGATTTTCGGTGGGAAAGGTGTCCAAGTCAGATCTTGCCCCTAGGTATTCCTGCGCCATGTAAAACAGACACTGGCGATGGTTGCTGGAACCGATCATACCTTGGGGCTGCGGACTAAAAAATTGTCTGAACGCATCAGTCAGACAGCCACCTTCTCCACCGCTCCTTCTTTGACTGACCGAAGCCTCAGGAACACATTGTCCAGGAACAGGAGTTTGTAACCTCCCAGTCTCTAAGAACGCGTTGCACAGACCTTTCTGCAAGGCCTCCCGAAGATGTTCCATCCTCTGCTCCCTCTGCGATGGCAAGATAAGGTCCGCAACCTTACCCTTGTAACATGGATCAAGGAGAGTTGCCAGCCAGTATTGATCCCTCTCCTTGATACCACGAATACGAGGATCCTTCCGCAGGCTTTGCAGGATCAGGGAGGCCATGCAGCGTAGGTTTGCTGAGGCATTCGGTCCGGAGTCCTCTGGGTCACTAAGGACGACATGATCCACAGCCACCTCCTCCCAGCCACGTACAAGTCCATGGGTTTCTTGGGACTGTAAATGATCCCTCAAAGACTGCTGCTGATGCTGAGTGCCAGGCTCCACCTCCATGCTGACACAATCCTCCTGCTTCTCGTCCTCTTCCTGTGTGATCGGCGGGCACGCAGGAACACTGTCTGGATAAAGGGGGCCTTGAGAGCTAAGGAAGTCCTCTTCTTCCTGCCTCTGTTCTGCCTCAAGTGCCCTGTCCATTATTCCAGGCAGCGTGTGCTCCAACAGGTGGACAAGGGGGACAGTGTCACTGATGCATGCACTGTCACTGTTCACCATCCTCGTGGCCTCCTCAAATGGTGACAGGACAGTGCATGCATCCCTGATCATGGCCCACTGGTGTGGGGAAAAAAAAAATAAGCTCCCCTGACCCTGTCCTGGTGCCATAGTCGCACAGGTACTCATTGATGGCCCTCTGCTGCGTGTGCAGCC
Source organism: Lithobates clamitans (assembly GCA_037952925.1). Taxonomy (NCBI): domain Eukaryota; kingdom Metazoa; phylum Chordata; class Amphibia; order Anura; family Ranidae; genus Lithobates; species Lithobates clamitans. The sequence goes on from JBBGZY010000151.1 coordinate 2,929,024, forward strand.
GCTGCAGCATGGCCAACGTTGAGTTCCACCTGGTGGGCATGTCACAGATTAGGCGGTTCTTGGGCAGGTTAAATTCCTTTTGGAGGTCTGCCAGCTGAGCACTGGCATTATATGACCGGCGGAAATGCACACAGACTTTCCTGGCCTGCCTCAGGATATCCTGTAAACCCAGGTACCTGCCCAAGAACCGCTGCACCACCAAGTTAAGGACGTGAGCCAAACAGGGCACATGGGTCATTTGTCCCTGTCGGAGGGCGGAGAGGAGGTTGGTGCCATTGTTGCAAACCACCATTCCTGCCTTAAGTTGGCGTGGCGTCAACCACCTCTGAACCTGCCCCTGCAGAGCTGACAGAACCTCTGCCCCAGTGTGGCTCCTGTCCCCCCCAAGCACACCAGCTCAAGCATCGCATGGCATCCTTTTTGTAGCCCCTTGAACGCCTACGGAGCACTGCTGGTTCTGAGGACAAAGCACAGGAAGAGGCCATAGAGGAAGAAGGGGGTGGAGGAGAGAGGTGTATCAGAATCACCAGTAGTGGCATTTTGGAGGCGTGGTGGCGGAACAACCTCCAACACTACTGCACCTTGTCCTGCATCCTTCCCAGCTGCCAGCAGTCACCCGATGTGCCATAAAACTTCCCTGTCTATGCCTGCTGGACCATGAGTCAGCGGTAATATGCACCTTACCACTGACCGCCCTGTCCAGTGAGGCCAAGACATTGACTTCCACATGCCGGAATCGCCTTCCGTGAGAAAAAGTGGCGTTTGCGAACCTGCCACTGAGGAACCGCACATTCCACAAACTCATGGAAGGGGGCAGAGTCTACCAATTGAAAAGGTAGCAGTTGAAGTGCTAGCAATTTTTCCAAGCTAGCATTCAATTGCTGGGTATGTGGGTAGATGGGAGTGAACTTTTCTGCGGTGCAGCAGCTGATGAGGAGCAAGGAGAGGTCCTCTTTGTTATTTGGTGTGGGTCTTTTAGATAAGCTTGCCAACAAACTGCATGGCAGGTCAACATATGTCTGGTCAAGCATGTGGTGCCCAAGCGGGAGATTTTTTGGCCATGCGAGATACGCTTGAGACATATGTTGCAAATGGCAGCAGTGCTATCTGATGCACTCATCTCAAAAAAGGCCCACACCAAAGAACTTTTGGAATAACGTGCAGAGACAGCAGCGTCCTGCACATGCGGAGCTCTGAGGTGTGATGCAGTCAGTGTGCTACCCTTAGGCTGACCCCTGGAGGGCATCCTGCCTCGTTGGTGATGTTCCTCCTCCTCTCTCCTATCAGGCACCCATGTTGAGTCAGTGACCTCATCATCCCCTCCCTCCTCATCACTGGAGCAAACCTGGCAGTATGCTGCAGCAGGGGGAACATGACTGCCAGATTGCTGTCCTTCTTGGGCACCCCCTCTGTCCGTGCTCACGTTACTGCCTTCATTTAGCTCAGTATCATCATCAGAGCCTTCCAAACGCTGGGCATCCTCCTGGAGCATGTACCCAACACTGTGGTCAAACAGTTTGAGGGACTCCTCAGGAAGACATGGTGGGGCTAGGGAAGGAATCATTGATGCCATTGAGCCGAGTGAAGAGGCCACGTTGGCAGCTGCTTTGCCAGACTAAGTACCCAAAGTACCCGGCTCAACACGGCCAGCTGCCAAAAAAAAGGCCAAGTGTGTCCCACGGCCACTTGCTGATGGGGATGCACCGTGTCCATCACCAACACTGTTGCATCTAGACACAGAGCCTGCTTGCCCTCTTTTATTGGCAAAAAATCTGCCTCTCCTTGTTGGCCTTCCAGACATACTATTGGCCTGCAGTGAGCTGCACAAAGCTGGTATAATATATATATATATATTACTGCAATAATAATAATATAATATATATATTACTGGTATAATATATATATACTGCAGCTAGCAGAATCAACTGCCTGCCTGTAGTATTATTAGTATGAGAACACCTGCACTTGTCTTCATGTCTTCAGGTAGCTATACTGTAGGTGCAACTGTGCAGGGTACACAGTAAAGTAGCTGGAAATACTTCAATGAACCTACACAAGCACCTGGCTGCAGGTAGCTATACTGTAGGTCAGACTGTGCAGGGTACACAGTACAGTAGCTGGAAATACTGTAAAAACGCCTGCCTGTCAGTATATTGGGAAGAGAAGAACAGGATCTAGCTAAACTGAATACAGTGTGTGTGTATGTGTGTGATATATATATATATATATATATATATATATATATATATATAATATCTCTATCTATATCTCACACACATACACATATGTGACACACATACACACACATATATACATATACACACACACACACACAACACCTGGGATGCATATATATACGCAATACACTGTAACTGCAGCTAACTGACTCGACCTGCCTACTCTATCTAACTTAAATCAAATGACACTGTCTCTCTCTCTCTGTCTGAACGCCGAAACACACTACACAGGGCCGACGTGCAGGCGGCCTTATATAGTGTGGGGCGTGTACTAAACCCCCTGAGCCATAATTTTCCAAAGCCTCCTTGGCTTTGGCCAATTACACCTCTGTTCAGACAGCGCTGTGATTGGCCAAGCATGCGGGTCATTGTGCATGCTTGGCCAATCATGACCCAGCAATGCACTGCGATGCCGCAGGGAATTATGGGCCGTGACGCGCCACTCGAATTTGGCGCGAACTGCCCATATCATTCGCAATTCGGTGAACAGACGATGTTCGAGTCGAACATGGGTTCGACTCGAACATGAAGCTCATCCCTACTGGTTAGTTCATTATAGTTTCAGGGCACCCGCCGTTTATTACCCAATAAAAGGTTTAGACCCCTAATCGCCCGGCGGTGATACAAGTTAAGTTTTTAGGGTCAGATAAGGTCTGCATCGCCCCACGCAGCGTCAGTTTAGCGCCAGTACTGCTAACACCCACGCACGCAGCATACACCTCCCTGTAATCGTTTGTAATTAGTCGACCGATCAAACATGCGATGCGACATGGGTTGGACTCGAACACAAAGCTCATCCCTAGCCCTCACCATTGTTGCATGTGCGGACATGCCACGTTCTCCCCAGATAGTACCATTAGGTATCCTTCCTGCCTTAAAATCCTTGTACACATCAACTCTATCTTGTGTACCTGACTTACTGTGAACCCTGAACCCCAGTACTGCACTATACTGTCCTGTCATTCTTGTAAATCCTGTGTTCTCTTGTCTATGTTCCTGTAGGATCACTTATCCAAGCCATACGTGATAGTCCCCCCCCGACCCCCCACTGAGAAGCCTATTGTTCATGCTAGACAGTTTTGTTTAAATGACAGTTGAATAACATGTTATACTAAATGAGAATGGTTATTCTTTGTATTAAGATGTTTTTCTTGTCTTCTAGGTCTTATTACCTCTAGAACATAGATTTACTTCAGCAGTAAAAAACTCAATGGTTTTATGGGCATTTTTGTTAATCATCTAATATTGGACTAACAATCTGAGTGACGCCATCTTCAAAAATATCCTCCCTCATTCCTTGGCTTTATAACATCAGCCACAAACAGCATTGATAGAAAAGAGTGCTTTCAAAAGCTTTTTAGATGTCTGAAGAACTTTAATATTATCATGTCAGATGTCTAAAAATGTCAAAGCTCAGTTTGCTATAATTGCAAAAAGATCTGCACACCTACTGGAAGTTTCTTGTCATGTGGACTGCGAAGGTCCTGAAGATAAGAAGATTATGAACATTGTATGCCTTCTTAAGGTGTTGCAGTGGAGTCTTATGGACTAGCTGTTAAAGTTGCAGCGGAGGAATTAACTAAAGACTTGGCGTTCATACATTGTTAGACCAACGTGTAATTGTTATTTTTTTATTTTTTTTTTTTTAAACAAGAGCATGTTTATTAATTGTTAGCAATGACAAAAAGACAATTATGAAAACAGCAATACATGTATGGAGTACATTTGTTTCACAGATACAGATTGTTCAGAGTACATTAGTGCAAACAAGGAAGAAAAAAAAAAAGGATCAGGGTTCACATAAGTAGTAAAGTTTCCAGATATCATACGCTAAGTATTATTCTATTCTTCCCTATGTTTTCCAAGCCACAGCCATTTTCCCTTTTGGGTCATACATTGAACATTGCGAAATGGTCGGTATAATATGAGTACTGTATAGGTCAATGTTACCTTTGGTTATATAGTTATTCAATACAAGTTTCGCCGGAGCTGAGCCACCTGTCCCATATTTTGTTATACTTGACAGGGCACCCTCTGTGTCTGTATAGTACTTGCTTATATGGCAATGTTTTGTTTATTTCCCCAATCCAAGCTTGGAGTGTGGGGGGGCTAGACCTCATCCAATGTCTGGCAATCACTTTTCTGGCACAGAACAAAGTTTTGTGGAGGAAAGTTGCCAAATACTTTTCGGTTTCGGCGTCTGGCAAAATGCCTAGTAGACACGATTTGGGATCGAGTTGTAGGGGTGAGCCCATGTGATCATATAAAAATTTTATAACCTGTGTCCAATAGTGCTGGATATTTGGGCATTCCCATATTAGATGAACGAAAGAACATGGGCTGGCTGAGCATCCTGGACATTTGGGATCCTGATCGTGTGAAAATTTGGCTAACCGTGAGGGGGTAAGATAGGCTTTGTGGATAATATATAACTGGGTCAACCGGTCGGAAAGTGTTGGGGATGATTTCTTGACATTCTCCAGTGCTTCCTCCCACTCCGAGTTCTCTATTGGGCCTATGTCCTCTACCCACCTATTTTTAGCACTGTCTATTATTCTTGCTACTGAGCGCGCCCGTATGATACTATAGAGATTGGATGTCAATTTAGCTGGTTCTTCACCTATAATCACTTCAACCATAGGTAGTGTCTGTGTGTTGGGAAAACCATCTATGAATTGGGCCCGTAGGGCATGTCTCATCTGCATATAGCTGAATAGCATGTTTTCAGGTAGGTCAAATTCTTCCCTAAGTGCTTGGAAATGTCTTACTCCTAGGGGCGTAAGTACCTGGAATAAGTATGTGATTCCCTTTGCAGCCCACACCTCAGCACCAGGTAGATGCATTAGTTCTTGCAGTTGGCGGTTGTACCATAAAGGTGTATGTGAGTGGTAGAAATCAGCACCAGTTAGTTTAAGCGCAATTTCCCAAACCTTTTTATGCTGGTGAAGCAAAGGGTTCTGAGTCGTATCTATTCCCTTACCTTCCCTGCCTCTGAAAATTGCTTGTAGAGGGGAATCTATATCTTTATTTGATTTCCTACATACTAGAGCTTGGTATCTATCTTTATCTGTTTTATGAAGATGAAATAGATGTGAGATCTGTGCAGCTATGTAGTATGCATGTAAGTCCGGGAGGGCCGCTCCACCATCAGTGGTGGGGTTTTTTAGGGTGTTCCACGCTAGTTTATGTCTATTGGATCCCCATATAAATGAATTGACTATCTGATCTAGGGCTTTGAAAATTTTTAGGGGGATAAGTAATGGTGAGTTCCATAGTATATAGAGAAATTTTGGGAGTAGAATCATTTTAAAAAGATTGATTCGCCCCATCACACCCAGTGGGAGTCTGGTCCAGGCTTGTGTTCTGGATTTCAAATATGTGAATAATGGCTCTATGTTGTTGGCAATGAATTCCTTGGGTTCTCTAGTAATTGTTACACCCAGGTATTTGATAGAAGCCACTCTAAGTAGTGGGAGAGAGGCTGATTGTCGCGTGGGTGGCGTTAGATCTAGGGGCATAATTTGCGACTTGGACCAATTCATACTTAGTCCGGAATGTTTCCCGAACTCCTCTATTGTCTTCAGGGCCGCCTGGAGGGACGGGCCAGTATCCTCCAGATATAAAAGCATGTCGTCAGCGTAGAGGCTCACCGTCTCGACCAGGTTACCAGCCCTGAGACCTCTAATTCCTGGGTGCATCCTAAGAGAGATGGCCAGGGGCTCAACAGCTAGGGCATACAGAAGTGGGGAAAGTGGGCAACCCTGGCGGGTGCCACGTTCCAGCGGGAAGGGGTCTGATATTGTTCCATTCACTAACACACTAGCCTCTGGTGAGAAATATAGTAGTTGTACCCATTTGATAAACCTGGGTCCAAACCCAAATCTTCTAAGGCATTCCCACAAATACTCCCATTCCACGGAGTCAAATGCCTTGGCGGCGTCCAGCGCCACCACTGCACGATCCCCCGTGTTTTCATGAGTTGCTTGGATGTTCATATATAACCGACGCAGATTCATGGCCGTATTTTTTCCAGGCATAAATCCCGACTGGTCAGGGTGGATGATGGAGAGAATAATTTGGTTAAGTCTAATGGCCAAAATTTTTGCTAGAATTTTAATATCAGCTTGGAGCAGAGATATTGGGCGATATGATTCCGGATATTGGGGATTCTTCCCTGGTTTGGGGATCACTATGATTACTGCCCGCCGGAGGGATTCAGGCAGGGAGCCAGATTCAAAGATGTGGTTGTACAGCGTGAGCAGCTCAGGGACAAGTATCTCAGAGTATTCTGCATAAAATCCAGAGGTATGCCGTCTTGACCTGGGGCTTTCGTTGGGGCTAGGGACGAGATTGCAATTGCAATCTCATCCGCGGTGATAGGGGCCTCCATTTCTGTCATCTGGGGTTCCGAGATCTGGGGGAATGGTATATCATGAAGGAATGTTTGTGTCTCCTGTCTGGTGACATTTACTTTAGAGGAGTAAAGGTCAGCATAGTATGTTCGGAATGCTGATGCTATCAAAGTGGGGTCTGTCAAGGGAGCACTATGTGAGTCTAGCAAGGACACCACCACTGGTGGATTGGTGTCTTGATGGGCCAGGTATGCTAATAGTTTACCCGCTCTTTCACCTAATTCAAATATCCGTTGTTTTGAGAAAAAAAGTTTTTGTTTTGCCTTCTCGAAGTGTAGCTGGTTCAGAGTTCGAGTGTGTAGTTTAAGTATTGACACCGTTGCCGGTGTGGGGTCTAAATTGAATTCTTTGGTTGCTATTTCCACTTTTTCAGAGGCAGTGTGAAGTGCAGCCTTGGATGAAGCCTTCAGTCTATTTATGCGTGAGGAGAGGATTGTACGGACGTGTATTTTAAATGTCTCCCAGACTACGTCCACCGAGGCGGTGTCTCTGTTGTGGTTGAAAAAGTATTGCCACTCCTCCTGGATATCCCCCTGATCACTCAGGGCAGACAGCCAGAAGGGATGGAGGCGCCATGTGCGGGGTCCCGTATGTGGGGTAAGGCGTAGGGTAGCCCAGCAGGGAGCGTGGTCTGATAGAGATCTGGTGTGGTACCCTGAGTCTACCAGGAAGGGAAGGAGCAGTTCTGAAGTTAATATGAGATCAATACGGGACATAGTGGAATGTGTCGCTGAAAAGCAAGAAAAGGCCTGGGTATGTGGGTATTTAGACCTCCAAGTGTCTATTAAGGAGAATTCGGACATTAGTCGCGCAAATCTAGTGCTGTCTGAGGTTTAAGTGCCCTGGGAAGATTGCAATCTATCTCTGGTGGGGTTAAGAACTGTGTTAAAATCCCCTAGCCAAATAGCAGGAATGGCAGGGTGCTGTGACATATACAGTAAACCTTCTGTGACTATAGCTGAGTTGTAAGGTGGGGGTATGTAAAAAGCAAGAATCAAATATTGTGAACCACTGAGGAGGAAGATGAACCTGCCCTGAGGATCCGTCCGCACTGAAATTATGCCAAATGGGGTAGTTTTAGCAATGAGTATAGAAACTCCTCGGGAGTAGGAGGAGTGTGTAGCATGGTATGCCCACCCTATCCACGGGCGCTTCAGTGCCACTTGTAGTTGGCCTGTTATATGCGTTTCAGTTAGCACAATTATGTCCGCCCGGTAGGACTTGAGGCAACCAAAGATTGCCATACGCTTGATCTTGTCCCGGATTCCCCGGACGTTCCATGTTAGGAACTTTACATTAGTCATATGTGTCGTAGGGTTGCGTATATGGGTGCGGTTGGATACTCCTTTCCAGGACAGGCCCAGCTCCAACATACATCATTTCACGCTCTGTAGGCGAACTCAAAGTAAGGTGATACCATAAACAATCAGTGCTATTATAATCCAACATAACCAAATACATGCTCTGTGAACTTGTATATAACATTTCCCGTTCCCTCCTCCCTGCTCTCAGCCTCCCAAACTTGGCTGGAGCATAGAACCCATAACCTGAGCGAGCACTAGTAGGCACCGTGGTACCCAATGGTTCGCTCTAACTGTATTGACGCCGGCTAGAGCCTATTTGACTATGCCGGTGCCAATATGCCACACTAGTGGTAGGGGCGAATATTTCGCTGGTTGATAGTCCAGCAACGGACTTTTAGACGGTATGTCTATGGAACACTTGTTAGGAGTATGTATTCCATTTTAACGCCCATATGTGGTATATAGTGAAAAGTAACGTTTTCCCCATAAAACACACAATGCAGAACGTAACTTTTAAGTTGAACTGGTGATCCCGTGCCCTCCTCTCTCGTCATTCCAGGTGCAGACATGGCTGTGATCAGTGTTTGGAGGCCTAAATGGCCGGCCGAAAAGACCATATGGGGGGATATAGTCTCCTCCTTTGATGTGACAAAGTCCTGAGGGCCCAGATTAGGATGTGTATGCCTCCAGTTGGGGTGGCACAAAGATATATATTGGGGTTCAGAGAATGTGTTCTGAGCCGGGTTTGCAGAGACAAGACTCCCCAGCGTTAACTGTACAATGTGAGGCCTGCACCTGAGAGACGCCCCGCGGGGCTCTGTCACTGTAGGAAATTGTCAAGTGATGTTGGGCTGCTTCCAGTAAAGCCAGAGGCTTTAATTAGGGTACTGTGTATGTGGTAAACGACGACGGAGTATGTGGGGGCACAAAGTCTCACCTAGTCCTCTGTAGGCGGAGGTATCTTCTTTAGGCTGGTCTATTCCTCTCTGCATCCCGCCTGTCGATCCATTCCGATGCAAGCGATGGATCATCAAAGAAATATGCGCGGTCTTCTCCCACCACGCGTAACCGGGCTGGAAACAACATGGCATATTTGATGTGGTGTACTCGCAGGCGTCGTTTGACCTCCATGAATCTGGAGCGTTGCTTCTGCACTTCCGCAGAAAAGTCGGGGAATGCTGCAACAGTTCCTGTCTGGAACGGAATATTGCCTTTAATTCTGGCCAAGCGAAGGACTGCATCGCGGTCTCTGAAATTTAACATCTTCGCGATGAAGGTGCGTGGAGGGGCTCCTTCCGGTGGACGGCGGGCAGGCATGCGATGTGCGCGTTCCACCACAAACGTGGTGGAGAAGGCCTCTCTCCCATAGGTTGTGATGAGGAGCTTTTCTAGAAAGGTAGCTGGGTCAGTACCTTCTGATCCTTCAGGCAGGCCGATAAAGCGCAAGTTAGATCTGCGGGCGCGATTCTCAAGGTCGTCATGTTTCTGCGCCAATAGTTGGACTTGTCGCTTAAGGTCCTCTTGAGAGTGCTGGAGAGGGTATAAGGTGTCCTCTGCCCGGCTAATTCTGGCCTCTGTTTCTGTGACCCGTTCCTGGATTTTAGTCATGTCCTGTCTTATGAGTGAAATGTCCACCTTTACCTCTTCTAGTTTGGTAGTGAGTGTGGACTGGCAGAGGGAGATCGCCTCAAGGACACGCGCTGTGTCGGCCGCCTCATGTTCTGTGTGAGAGGCAGAGTGTGTAATGGAGGCGGCGCCATCTTGTCCCTCTCCGTCCCGCTCTGTTCTGCGATATCTCTCCAGGGATGATGAGGCTGCAGCGTTCCGTTTTGGTGGCGACATGATTCGGTAGGCACAGCGGGTCCCCGCGACTCTAGTGTGGGGCTCAGAATATCGTTTGGGGTCACAGGATGTGTGAGTCAGGATCTACCACAGACGGAGCGCTTCTCACACACGTCTTATCCCATTGCCGTCCAGGCCACGCCCCCGTAATTGTTATTTTTAGACATTTTTGTATTTTTATATTTTTGTTTAGCCTTGACAAAGCAAAATGAGAATTTTCTGCAGAAGTAAATTGGGTACAAAAATTAGGAGGAATATGAACTAGAAAAATAAATATTTAAACTAAGATTAGGCAGATAGAGGGAGATGTTGGAATTTAGAAGTGATTGATAGGAATTGTAATTGTATCTTATTTTCTTTAAAAATGCCATTTATGTTAGGTTTTGTATGTGTTATGAGACTTAGTTTTTCTCCATCTTCCCCATTATCATGACAATTAATATTCACATCTAGTTAGGCCCTACACAGCTTTAACTGTCACCAAAAGAATCTCTGCACTGAATAGTCAAGAACCCAACTGCCCACAACCAGTGTATGAATTGTTTGTTATAGTGCTGTTATGTTATGTTTTGTTAGTTATGTGGTCAATTTTTAATTTGACCAAGAGATGGGATTGATCGGGTGAATGGAATAGGCATTTATTTATCAAAAATTTAGTTATAAGTATCAAAACATGTGTTTTGATTAGGCAGATATACTTGATACAAATATGTTAGAAGTCATATGATGTAGCAGTTGTTTTGGTTGTGGTCAAATGCCACTCACACCTCCAGCTGTAAAAAGGTCTATCTCTGGCTTTTCTCAGAGAACTCTGGAAGTGATGTGTATGTGTTAAATGACCATCTGTTTATCAATGAATATCACCAAGTAGTTGAATGGGACTTCTAAAGGGGTCCATTCAAGGTGCCTCCCCCTTTAGAATGTATAAATTGTACTGCTTCTGCAGAACAATTATATTGAATGTCACCATGTACTGTATTGTTCACCCTGCTTGTGTCTAGCTACATGCTTGAATATTAAATACATCTTTTTGATTGTGGTTCAGCAGTCAAAATGTTATTGGAAACCCCTAAGTTCTGGGATTTCCCTATCAAAAGTATTACTGCAGATTCATGACATTTCCCTTCATATCCTGTCCCATAGCCAAACAGGAAGTAAGAGGAAATCCCTGCAAATTAAGGGGATTCCTTGGGGATTCCCAGAACTAGTGTCCCCATTGGAAGATTTCCCCTATATTGCTTTTCTGAGGACAACCCAAAATGTGGGATTTTTCTCTTACTTTCACTTTCAATGATAACAGTAAACAGGAAAAATAGAGAGGGTGAATAAGGGTGAATCTCCCTAACGGGGGCACAAGCAGCATTCAAAACTGGCAACCAGAGGCGGCTCTAGACTTTGTGAGGCCTCAGGAAAAACTTATACATGAGGCCCCACTCATGCCCATAACGGGAAAAATAATTCAAGTGATCCAATAAAAGTTATAATTATTATTTTTTTTTAATTCAAGTATCTCTCTCCAATACCTAAACAGTTTTGGGCATCTCCAGAATTTGTGTATAAGATCCCCTGTCTCTTGACACTTTGGGCACTTAGCATCTGATCTATGGCCAAACTGGAACAGCCTCTTAGGAGTGTAGTAAGCTCTATATATCAAAAACAGGTGCGCCATTTTCTGTGAAGGGGAAACTGACACCAGTGGGCCCATTTCTAATATCCTCCTCCACTGCTCCGTTGTTATTGCCCCTAAATCCTCTTCCCATCTTCCCTTGTTTTTAATTGACCTTCCCCCAGAAATCATTTTACTACTAATCTGTTCGTATAGATCTGAAACAAGCCCTTTGGTTGTTCCCACCTTGATCAGCCTTTGAAGGAGAGGGGCTCTACACCATTCCACTGCTTGTGTTTTGAACTGAACATGTAAAGTGTGTCTGATTTGGAGGTACCTAAAGAATGAATGGTTTGGTATACCATATTCTCTTTTTAACCCTGCAAAGGTTTTCAGCATACTGATAAAAGTTATCATTGGCGGATGAGACAATGGAGTTGGGGGTGAGTCTGAGCTATGACAGGAGTCCCACCACTACTGGGGAGGATTGATAAGCAGGAGAGGGAGCAGGACTATGACAGGAGTCCCACCACTACTGGGGAGGAGAAGGATCACAGCTGGGATGTTAGTTTATTTGATAGACGAGCAGTACAAAGTTTTCAGTTGTAGTATAGAGTAGGAGTTGGGATGGGTGCTGTGCTGGTAATGAGTACAGAGATAAGCAGGAGGGTGTACAGGCAGCGCTATATCCTAGGGAGGGTGGAGGCTCAGGTACCCTGCCAAATGTGCCCATCAAGTGGGTGTCAGATCCAGCTACCTGATTTCTACTGTCTGCTAGCACATGCTCCATATTAGTAGCTAGGAAACCCTGTAATATCCACTCTCAATAGCCAACATACGCTCCTGATATGTGTGTGTGAGAGGGGAGGGTGACCATCCTCCAAGTGCTTTTCTTCTTTTTTTTTTTTTTTTTTATTCTGGTAACCTGGCCCCCCTTCCTCCCATCTAGCTCACCACCCAGAGCATATGCCATCAGGACCCACCCCCTCCTCTGCTGGGGGACAGGATGTGAGAAGGACGTGGGAGCCGATCGCAGGGTCGAGGCTGCGGCTGCACGGCTCACATCACTCCGGAGGATATGCACACTGCGGCAGTTTCAAAAGCAACCTCCCCCACCCCTAACCAGCCAAGAGGAGACTCAACTAGCTTTAGATCAATTGTTTCTTTCGTCCCCCAAAAAAAAATCAATACGCACTGACCCCCCCCCCCCGCTCCTCCAGAGATCGATGGACGCTCCAGCTGGCGGCCCTCACTAAAGTCGGACAAAGTGAACTCCATGGCCAGAAAGAGGAGAGGGAGGTGAAAGACGGGGCCAGTGCAAGGATTTTCTACACAGCGAAGGTGCACTTTGGTGCTGCCACCCCCTCCCTTCTCCTCCATAGTGTAATGCACAGTGTAGTGGTAAGGAGAGTGCAAATTCCCCCACAACTTTACCCTTTCAGCCAAAATCGTCACTCCCATTCGTCCAAAAATAATAATCAGCACTAATTTGTACAACATCCCCTCCCCCCGACACAGATCCTCTCTCCCCCTTCCAGAACAAATCCCCCTCCAAACACAAATCTCCTTCCCTCTTCTTCAGCACAAATCCTCCTCCACCCTCCCCAAATCCCCAGTCCCAGCACAATCGCCCCTTCTTCCCCATCCTAGCACTTATGCCCACACCCCTCAATTCCCCCTTCAACACCCCTCTCAGAATAAATCCTCCTCCACCTCCAAATCCTCCCTCCCAGCACATCCCCCATTCACCCTTTTAAATCCCTCCCCCAGCACAAATCCTCTCTCCTCCCAATCTAGCATATATCTTTATTGCGGTTTAAATCTTTTCCCCATTTCAAGCACAAATCCTCTCCCCCAAATCCCCTACCAGCAAAAATCCTCTCCCCACTTCTAGTACAAATCCATACCCCCATCACAGCACAACCCCTCCCCCCATTACAGCACATTCCCTTCTTCCCCCTCTTCATACCCCCCCAATCCCTCTTCCCAGTAAAAATCCTCTCCCCACTTCTAGCACAGATCCTCTCCTCCAAGTCCTCCCTTCCAGCACAACCCCCCCCCCCCCCATCCTGGGTCAAATCTTCTCCCCCCATCTTTCCCAGCACAAATCCTCTTTCCCCCAAGTCCCCTCATGCCAGCACAAGATTGATCCACATTTCCCATCCAAATCCCACTTCCCAGTACAAAATCCCCCCCCAAATACAAATCCTCTCCCCATCTAATCCAAATCAATCAACACATCAATACTTCCCAAATGTTTCCCGCACCGCATTCCAAACGCACTGCAGTTGTGATCTGCAGTCGGTGTCAATGTTAGCTTAATGACACAAATGCAGGTCACAAATGTAATGCATTTACCTGCACCGGATCGTATGGTAGAGTAGTACCAGGGGATCCTATTCCTGTGTGCCTTATAACTCTTGGTGTGGTCTGGCACAATTTCAGCTCATTCAGAAGAACGGGCTGAAATGGCACTGCACGTGGAACGCATGTGAATCGCACACGAACGCACAGTGTGTGAACTGGCCCTAAGTCCTGGAGCTCAGTGCAGAAAAAAGTTCCATCACCTGGGTCCACTAACTTGCTTGCAGGAGGGGCACTAGTGTGGGAACCTGGGACGATTGCCCTGCATCTTTAGCAGGGTGCCCAGATGCCATGATTGTCCTCTGTATACCAGCTAGGGTGTCCTTGATTTGGGGGTGGGGGGCAGTGAGTGATATGATACTGTATGTGCTTGGGGGGGGGCGCTTTGGGAGGAGAGAGGACTTCAGGGGGGGTGGTCAGATTTTATATCCAACTCCCCCTTGTAGCACAATTCCTTTCTCCTCCCAAAGCACCACCACCATATTCAATTACCCCCCCCATATCACTGCAAGTATTCATCTTTGTTAGCTTGTCAACCCCCTGCAAGTGTCCTCTTCATCATACTATATATAGTATAACAATTACATACCTCAGATCATCCACATCGGTGTTCCTCCTCCTGGCTCCTCCTCCTGTCTGTATACAGACAGGAAAAGGAGCCGAGGACAAAACCGTCCAGCGCACGACGATATACGTCGGCACAATGGCACGGCTGCGCAAATGGGCGTACAGGAACATCCCCTTTAAGACGCGGCACTTTGGGCGTGCAGCTGCCGCGTTTTCCATGACCGTGAGACCCGCGGACTCGATGTCCACCGGTGTTCCGAGATCGTGTCATGGAGCGGAAGAACGGGGAGATGCCTATGTAAACAAGGCATTTCCCTGTTCTGCCTAGTGACATGACAGAGATCACCGATCCCTGTCATCGGGAGCAGTGATCGCTGTCATGTCGGTGGTAGCCCACCCCCCCCACAGTTAGAATCACTCCCTAGGACACACTTAACCCCTTCATCGCCCCCTAGTGTTTAACCCCTTCCCTGCCAGTGTCATTTACGCAGTAATCAGTGCATTTTTTTAGCTCTGATCGCTGTATAGATGACAATGGTCCCAAAATAGTGTCAAAAGTGTCCAATGTGTCCGCCGCAATGTCGCAGTCATGATAAAAATCGCAGATCGCCACCATTACTACTAAAAAAAATTATTTAAATATATATTTATTTTATATTTATTATTTATAAATTTCGCGCAAGCCAATCAATATACGCTTATTGCAATTTTTTTTAACCAAAAATATGTAGAAGAATATATATCGGTCTAAACTGAGGAAAAAAATGTTTTTTTAGATATTTTTTGGGGGATATTTATTATAGTAAAAAGTAAAAATTTTTTTTTTTCAAAATTGTCGCACTTTTATTTGTTTATAGCACAAAAAATTAAAAACCAGAGGTGATCAAATACCACCAAAAGAAAGTTCTATTTGTGGGGGAAAAAAAGGACGTCAATTTTGTTTTGGTGCAACATCACACGACCGCGCAATTGTCAGTTAAAGAGAGGCAGTGCCGAATTGCAAAAAGTGCTCTGGTCAGGAAGGGGGTAAATCCTTCTGGGGCTGAAGTGGTTAAACCTAAAATTTGTAGTTAAAACTGTAGCTTCCCCTATTATTTACATGAAAGCAGTTCTAAAGGCAGAAGGTTTTTTACCTTCATACTTTCTGTGCGTTAAGGTAAAAATCCTTCTGGGTGCAGCTCCCCCTCCCAGCCCCCCCTTATACTTACATGAGCCCCATCTTGATTCAGAGAAGTTCACAAGAGCAACAGTTCTCCCAGGTTTCTCTCTCCTCATTGGCTCACACAGCAGTGGGAGTCATTTGCTCCTGCTGCTGTTAATCAAAGCCAGTGAGCCAATAAGGAGAGAGTGGGGGCGGGGCCAAGCCACACCCTGTGTGTGTGAATGGCCAGTGTTCATTCATTGGAGCGTGGCTCAGGAGCGAGCCTGCTGGAGTGACCCCATAGCAAGAGTCTTGGGGAAAGGAGTCAGGACAACTAGCGGGGACCAAAAAAAAAAGGGGGGAATTTAAGGCTGCACTGTGCAAAATCATTACACAGAGCAGGTATGACATGTTTGTCTTTTGTTTTTTTTGTTTTTTTTTCTGTTCAAAGTTTTTTTATTGAACATAATCAAGGAATACATCAACAAATAATCTCAGCTGGACATTAGAGAACAAAACTTACAGTGCATCTCATGTGAAAATTATACAGTAATAATGAAGAAAAGTTTAACAAAAATTGTTACAATATAACAATTCAGAGTATAGTGAGTTCAGGGAATTGCAATCGTAAGTTAGATCTACAGAAGATGCTGACAATTGAGAGGAAAAGTCCCAATAAAGTAACGAAATTGAACAAAAACATTCCTCTGGGAGCGAGAGAGACAAAGTCTGTAAGGTAGGTCCAGTCAGCATTTTTTTGTTTTTTTTTAAAGTTGCAACCTTTACAATAACTTTAACTCATTCAATTATATTAGTAGCACTGAATTAAAGATGGGGTTGTACATTGGCATTCTTGACTTGGATATCAGAGGACCTTGTCCTAGGCTTCATTTACACATGTGCACTGCCCTTTTGTAGATGTATGATGGTAGATTTAATTCTTAATGACACCCCTATGGATCTTGCTAATACATATGTGTTTGTGCATGTTGAAAACCTAATGTAGCACAGTACAACACGTTTTTGGTACTGTGTGATTTTTAAAATTTGTCGGGCACCATTTTTTGTGCATTTCTCTCACGTGATTTGTGAGAACGTGCAGAAAAACAGCCTGCATTCAGGTGCAAATACAGTGGAACCTTGGATTATGAACATAATCCGTTCCAGGGGAACGCTTGTAATTCAAAGCACTCGTATATCACAGCGAGTTTTCACATAGAGGTCAGTGGAAACAAAGATAATTAGTTCTGCATTGACTTTTATTACATGCAATACCGCATGTGGCTAGAGGTTGGGGGGGGGGCGGAGAGCCTCGGAAATACTCGGGGACAGCTCGGCTGAACTCGGAAAGCCTCAGAAAGGCTCTGAAACACTTGGGAATGGAGTATTTCCAAGTGTCGTTAAGTATTTGCAAGTGTTTGAGTATTTCCGAACAGCTCCTAACGGTTCCGAGTGTCCCTGGCGCCCCCGAACCTCTGGCCAAATGCGGTACTGCACACCCCATTAGCTTGAATTCTGCTCGTTTTCCGAGACAACACTCGCAAACTGGGTCAGAATTTAAAGAAAAGCTTGTCTTTCAAAACGCTTGTTAACCGTGTTACTCGTAAACCAAGGTTCCACTATATGCTTCTTTTGGTTTAAAAACATATTTGTTGTTAAGGCTCCATTATACCAAAAGAAATGTATTTGCACCTGAATGCGGGCTGTTCTGATAGACAAAGCTGGGACATTTCTTAAGCCTTCTAGACACCGGTTCCACCACATTCAATTGGCCGATCACTAAGATGGGCTTCCTCACTGGCCAATAGGAATGTGCAAGAGGCAGAAATATGAGGGCAAACCTTGGCAATATGAGAAAGTGTCAAAGCTTTGCCTGTCAAAATGGCCCAAAATCTGATCCTAATGGGGCTTTTTTTTGGTGGCTGGTTTAGATAAAAGTACATCTACAGTATGAGCCTGAAATTTATACCTGAAGAAGTTTTTTTGGTTTTTAAACAGTCCCTTTCTTCCTTCAGCTCCCAATGTGATGTAATGGAATGTTACAATAGTGTACATGTCTTTTCCTCTTCCTTTTTTTTCCCCTTTTTTTCTCTCTCACTTTTTTCTCTCTCATGTTTTTCTCTCTCATGCTGAAGTTGGACCTGATGGATGTAGTTGTACATAAATTTCTTCCTCTCTATCTGTTCTTTTCTCGGGTCTCTTGGCTGTTCCAGGCGGAATCTGACGCTCCTCAAGGCAGTGTCTATCACCATCAGGATGTCGGTGGATATTTCCGGAGTTTTTTCTTTGCTCTCCGTTGTATAATTCTCAATGGCGATCACCTTCTCCGCACCCATGAGTCTAAATTGTTTCTCAATTTCCAAGTAATCTCCTTTCGTTTTGAAGGTGAGGACAATGATGGGAACAATACCTGAAGAAGAGAATGTAGTGAGCATCTCAAAGTTTTTAGTTTTTAGTATTTTCCTCCCTACCTCCGCGGTCTGTAGTACTCCCACCCACTAGTATCAGATGCTGAAAATGTCACATTGGGTTAAGCGAGGCCTATAATACTATGCCATTTTTTACCTTGACCACCAAAGGATTTTTAGATCTTTTTCTTTTATTTATTAACTTTTTAAGTTTATCATAATAAAGTAGGACTATAGGCAAAACTTTTTTTTCATTTTGGATAGAGTAAGGGGGGGGGGGGGGAGAGGGTTATAACCTCTGTAAGATTTATTTTTGCCATCTTTATCCCATTGGGGAGATTTCCATTCACTTCCTGTCCCATAGCCAAAACAAGAAATGAGAGGAAATCCCTGAAAATAATGAGAATTCCTTGGGGCACCCCAGGTCACCAAAATTAGAAGATTTCCACTCTATTACTTTTCTGGACAACCCAAAATTTGGGATTTTCTTTTACTTTCACAAACAGGATAAAAAAATAAAAGAAAAAAGATTTGCCTTTTAGTTATACTTTCAGTTCAATGTTTTTTATTGAAATTGGAAAAATGAACAACAAATGTGACATCACATATTAAGCTCTAACGAGAAGGGCCCTCTGATCCCTCCTGTATTGATTTGTATTGTAAGTGTACTGTCAGGAATATCGAGAGTTGTAAGAAGTAAAAAACCTCAGACTCAGAGCAGGGAAGGGGAGGAGGGGGGGGGGGTTGGAGTGGGTTAGAAGTAGAAGCAGAAAAAAATCAATGTGCATAACTATTGACCCCCCTAAAGTCAAAACTTCGTAGATCCACCTTTTGTGGCTATCACAGCTCCAAGTCGCTTTGGAGAAGTCTCTATGAGCTTGCTACATCTTACCACTGGGATTTTTGTCCATTCCTCCTTGCAAAACTGCTCCAGCTCCTTCAAGTTGGATGGTTTGGGTTTGTGAACAGCAATCTTTAAGTCTGACCACAGATTTTCTATTGGATTGAGGTCTGGGCTTTGACTAGGCCATTCCAACACATTTACATGTTTCCCCTTAAACCACTCAAGTGTTGCTTTAGCAGTGTGTTTGGGGTCATTGTCCTGCTGGAAGGTGAATCTTCGTCCTAGCCTCAAATCACACACAGAGTGGTACAGGTTTTACTCAAGAATATCCCTGTATTTGGCACCATCCATCTTTCCCTCAACCCTGACCAGTGTCCCAGTCCCGACTGCTGAAAAACGTCCCCACAGCATGATGCTGCCACCAGCATGTTTCTCAGTGGGGACGGTGTTCTTTGGGTGATGTGATGTGTTAGGTTTGCGCCAGACATAGCGTTTTCTTTGATGGCCAAAAAGTTCAATTTTAGTCTCACCAGACCAGAGCACCTTCCTCCATACATTTTGGGAGTCTCCCACATGTCTTTTCGCAAACTCAGAACGTGCCATTTTGTTTTTTGCTGAAAGGAATGGGTTTCTTCTGGCCACTCTGCCATAAAGCCCAACTCTGTGGAGCGTACGGCTTATTGTGGTCCTATGTACAGATACTCCAGTCTCTGCTGTGGAACTCTGCAGCTCCTCCAGGGTTACCTTAGGTCCCTGTATTGCCTCTCTGATGCCCTCCTTGCCCGGTCCATGAGTTTTGGTGTGCGGCCGTCTCTTGGCAGGTTTGCTGTTGTGCCATGTTCTTTCCATTTGGTTATGATAGATTTGATGGTGCTCCTAGGGATCATCAAAGATTTGGAGATTTTTTTATAACCTAACCCTGACTTGTACTTCTCTACAACATTGTCCTTTCCTTGTTTGGAGAGTTCCTTGGTCTTCATGGCAGTGTTTGGTTAGTGGTGCCTCTTGCTTAGGTGTTGCAGCCTCTGGGGCCTTTCAAAAAGGTGTGTCTATGTAATGACAGATCATGTGACACTTAGATTGCACACAGTTGGTCATCATTTCACTAATTATGTGACTTCTGAAGGTAATTGGTTGCACCAGAGCTTTTTTATCGGCTTCATAACAAAGGGGGTGAATACATACACACATGCCAATTATCAGTTTTTTTATTTATAAAAAAAAGTTTTATGTATATATTTTTCTAATTTTACTTCACCAACTTAGACTATTGTGTTCTGATCCATCACATATAATTCAGATTTAAAAAAATTGAACTAAAGCCTGTAATGTACCAAAATAGGTAAAAAGCCAAGGGGGATGAATACTTTTGCAAGGCACTGTATGGTGGACACTGAGGTTCTTTATAATTAAGTATGTGTTTTGTTAACCACTTCAGCCCCGGAAGGATTTACCCCCTTCCTGACCAGAGCTCTTTTTACAATTTGGCACTGTGTCGCTTTAACTGCTAATTGCGCAGTCATGCAATGCTGTACCCAAACAAAATTTGCGTCCTTTTCTTCCCACAAATAGAGCTTTCTTTTGATGGTATTTGATCACCTCTGCCATTTTTATTTTTTGCGCTATAAACGGAAAAAGACCGAAATTTTGAAAAAAAATGATATTTTCTACTTTTTGTTATAAAAAAAATCCAATAAACTCAATTTTAGTCATACATTTAGGCCAAAATGTATTCGGCCACATGTCTTTGGTAAAAAAAATGTCAATAAGCGTATATTTATTGGTTTACGCAAAAGTTATAGCGCCTACAAACTAGGGTACGTTTTCTGGAATTTACACAGCTTTTAGTTTATGACTGCCTCTGTCATTTCTTGAGGTACTAAAATGGCAGGGCAGTACAAAACCCCCCCAAATGACCCCATTTTGGAAAGTAGACACCCCAAGGAAACTGCTGAGAGGCATGTTGAGCCCATTGAATATTTATTTTTTTTGTCCCAAGTGATTGAATAAGGACAAAAAAAAAATTTAAAAAAGTTGTCACTAAATGATATATTGCTCACACAGGATAGATTGCACCCCAAAATACATTCTGCTGATTCTTCTGAGTATGGGGATGCCACATGTGTGGGACTTTTTGGGAGCCTAGCCGCATACGGGGCCCCGAAAACCAAGCAGCGCCTTCAGGATTTCTAAGGGCGTAAAGTTGTGATTTCACTCCTCACTGCCTATCACAGTTTCGAAGGCCATAAAATGCCAAGATAGCACAAAACCCCCCAAAATGACCCCATTTTGGAAAGTAGACACCCCAAGCTATTTTCTGAGAGGCATGGTGAGTATTTTGCAGCTCTCATTTGTTTTTGAAAATGAAGACAAGAAAAATGTATTTTTTTTTTTTCAATTTTCAAAAGTTTGTGACAAAAAGTGAGGTCTGCAAAATACTCACTATACCTCTCAGCAAATAGCTTTGGGTTTCTATTTTCGAAAATGGGGTCATGGGGGGGGGGGGGGGGGTTGTGCCATCTGGGCATTCCATGGCCTCCGAAACTGTGATAGGCAGTGAAGAGTGAAATCAAAAATTTACACTCTTAGAAAGCCTGAAGACGGTGCTTGGTTTTCGGGGTCCCGTACGCAGCTAGGCTCCTAAAAAGTCTCACACATGTGGTATCCCCATACTCAGGAGAAGCAACAGAATTTATTTTGGGGTGTAATTTCACATATTCCCATGGCCTGTTTGAGCAATATATCATTTAGTGACAACTTTGTGCAAAAAAAAAAAAAGTCTTTCCCGCAACTTGTGTCACAACATAAAAAATTCCAGGGACTCGACATGCCTCTCAGCAAATAGCTTGGGGTGTCTACTTTCCAAAATGGGGTCATTTGGGGGGGTTTTGAACTGTCCTGGCATTTTATGCACAACATTTAGAAGCTTATGTCACACATCACCCACTCTTCTAACCACTTGAAGACAAAGCCCTTTCTGACACTTTTTGTTTACATGAAAAAATAATTTTTTTTTGCAAGAAAATTACTTTGAACCCCCAAACATTATATATTTTTAAGCAAATGCCCTACAGATTAAAATGGTGGGCGTTTCATTTTTTTTTTTTCACACAGTATTTGCGCAGCGATTTTTCAAACGCATTTTTTGGGGCAAAAAAAACACACTTTTTTTAATGCACTAAAACACACTATATTGCCCAAATGTTTGATGAAAAAAAAAAGATGATCTTAGGCTGAGTACAGGGATACCAAACATGACATGCTTTAAAATTGCGCACAAATGTGCAGTGGCGACAATATAAAAATACATTTTTAAAAGTCTTTAAAAGCCTTTACAGGTTACCACTTTAGATTTACAGAGGAGGTCTACTGCTAAAATTACTGCCCTCGATCTGACCTTCGCAGTGATACCTCACATGCATGGTGCAATTGCTGTTTACATTTGACGCCAGACCGACGCTTGCGTTCGCCTGTGCGCGAGAGCAGGGGGGGACAGGGGTGCTTTTTTTTTTTTCTTATTTTTTTGCTTTTTTATCTTATTTTTAAACTGTTCCTTTCATTTTTTTTTTTAAATCGTTTTTATTGTTATCTCAGGGAATGTAAATATCCCCTATGATAGCAATAGGTAGTGACAGGTACACTTTTTTGAAAAAAATTGGGGTCTATTAGACCCTAGATCTCTCCTTTGCTCTCAAAGCATCTGACCACACCAAGATCGGTGTGATAAAATGCTTTCCCAATTTCCCCAATGGCGCTGTTTACATCCAGCGAAATCTAAGTCATGAAATGCTCGTAGCTTCCAGTTTCTTAGGCCATAGAGATGTTTGGAGCCATTCTGGTCTCTGATCAGCTCTATGGTCAGCTGGCTGAATCACCGGCTGCATTTTCAGGTTCCCTGTTGAGACAGGAGAGCCAGAGAAAAACACGGAAGACAGTGGGGGGGGGGTCATTCCCTCCCACTGCTTGTAAAAGCAGTCTAGAGGCTAATTAGCCCGCTAGGATTGCTTTTACATGAAAGCCGATCGCTGGCTGAAAAGAATGATACCAAGATGATACCTAAACCTGCAGGCATCATTCTGGTATAACCACTCAAAGTCCAGCAACATACCAGTATGTTGCTGGTCCTTGTTGGGCATCTATTGTAAACTTTTTTTCATGCAGCCTGTGGGCTGAACGAAAAAAAGATATTGATCTGTGGGTATGCCCACCATTAGAATACCTCCCTTCATCCACCCACTTCTAATGATGGGCATAAATGCACCGTTTATATATGCCGAAGCATGGGGGCATCCTCCCGCAAAAGGCAGCAGCAAATCGCTCCTTCACCCACTGCTGCCCCCACGCTTCGGCATATATGCTGAAGTATGTAACTGTGGTGGTGAAATCACCTCCGACAGCGCTGGAGTCATGGCTTTATGTATCGTGGGAGCAAACGCTGTTGCTGTCAAGATAAATCCGCTCTGCAGCTGAATAGCGTACCTTAAAACAAAAAAGTGGTTAACAATAAAAAAACAAAGTATAAAAAAATTGCATACCTATAAAGCAAACATGATAAAAACATAACAATAAAACATTGAAGTATAGAATGCAGAACAATAGAGAGAGAATAGAGAGAGAACAATAAAACGACAACTATTTTTTTTTTTATTTTTTTTTTTGTGTTTTTTTTTTTTCTTTTTTTTTGTAACTAACTTCAAAATGCAATGGCATCTTGGGAGACCCTGTGGAAGTGTGCCTAGTCTGTGGAATGCTGTACCCTACGCTAATATTTCACTAGTGTATGGTAGCATTCAAAACATTCACCCATGCAAAAACCAGGATTGTCAGGACAGGAGGGACAATAATACCGGGTGTCACGCCTAAATCCGCGCTTGCTGCAGACACAACATCTTTTTTGGGGGGCTCGTTGGGTAGGGGTACTCTGGAGGACATTAGGAAAATGCCTCTCATGCAGCCGGCCTACTGCATTTGGTTGGGGAAGGTGAGGTGGAGCACCGTCGTTGAGGTCCACCCCTCCCATATTAAGGTTATATTCGTGGACACAGGGGTTTCTCCACAACACCAGTCGCCGTAGGAATTTGGACCGTCGTGTCTGCATGAAGGGAGGTGAGAACGAAAACATTCTTATTGTCCCTCCACTTCACAGCGAGCAAATTATTATACTTCAAGCAGGCTCTCTCCCCCAGCCTAAGACGGGAATCTACAAGCCGCTGGGGAAAGCCCCAGCGATTAGGTCGCACGGTGCCACATGCTCCAATCTGATGATCAAAAAGTTGGCTAAAAAGTGGCACGCTCGTGTAATAATTGTCCACGAACAAGTGGTACCCCTTTCCGAATAAGGGTGACACCAAGTCCCACACTATCTTGCCAGCGCTTCCTATGTAGTCAGGGCAGTTTGTCGGCTCTACGTGACTATCTTTGCCCTCGTAAACCATAAAACTACATGTATAGCCTGTGGCCCTGTCACAGAGCTTATACGTCTTGACCCTGTATCTGGCACGCTTGCTGGGAAGGTACTGTTTGAATGACAAGCGGCCAGAAAATTTAATCAGGGACTCATCAACGCAGACAACTTGATGGTTGGTAAACAAGTCTGCAAAACGTTGGTTGAAGTGGTTTACGAGGGGCCGAATTTTGTAGAGCCGATGGTATCCAGGGTCTCCATGAGGACAACAGAGTTCCTTGTCGTTGAAGTGCATGAACCGCAAAATCTGCTCGTATCGTGCCCTGGCCATGGAGGCAGAGAACACGGGCATATGGTAAATTGGGTCAGTGGACCAATATGACCGCAACTCACTTTTTATTTATGCCCATGTTGAGGGAAAGGCCCAGAAAGATCTTGAATTCGGAAACCATAATTGGTTTCCAATCTCTGGCAAGGGAGGACTGGGGATTAGCGGTGATGTGTTGGCCAGCGCATAAATTGCTTTGGTCCACAATAGATCTATAGAGATCTTCGGTGAAAAACAGTGAATAAAAATCCAGTGGTGTAAAATCAACTGTTTCCACCTGAATTCTGGGTTGGCCAGTGAATGGGGGAAATACGGGTGGTGCAGAAGTGGTGGGTTCCCAATTCGGATTGGCGAATGCAGCAGGAAGGGCACTATGGGCACGATGGGCCTGTCTTTGTCTTCTTGGTGGCAGCGGGACACTACTAGTGCTTGCCACCTCGCCAGCTTGAACTGCACTTATGGGACTCGCCACGTCACCACGTGATACTGCAGTGCTGGATGTACGACCAGGGTGTACTAGAAGGAATGGTGGCACTAGTACTTCTCTGCTCCATACAAGAGCCCTGTGGTTCTTGCACTTCAAGAACAGAAGAAGATTGGGGTCTGGTACGCCTGACCTTAGCAGGGACCACAACTCCGTCGTCAGAGCTATCTGTCATGGAGCCGCTGTCCTCTACAGGATCATATTCTGAGCCTGAATCTGACAGATGAGTGACTTCCTCTTCACTATCTGTCATGCTCAGAAATGTGTAGGCCTCTTCACTAGTGTACCTTCGATTTGCCATTTTGGGCTCTAAATTTAGGGGTACACTAGTGAGACTCACAGGCAAAAAAGCTCCTGACTGTTAGCGACTGATTCAAAACGCTACCAAAAAATTGTTAGCGATCGCAGGGATCAGGCCTGACTCTGGGAACGCTGCAGTTATGTGTTTAGTGTTTTGTAAGTGTCAGTTATCGATCGATACTGCACTTGGGTGGGCTGGGCTGGGCCGAGGGGCAAAACGCAGGTGCTAGCAGGTATCTGGGCTGATCCCGCTAACACTGCGTTTTTGGGAACCCTAAACTGCTGGGGACGCCAGTATAGATCTGATCGGATCAGATATTGATCCGATTAGATACTATACCACTAAGGGAGGTGTACGGTGCGTGCGTGGGTGTTAGCAGTACTGGCGCTAATCTGACGCTGCTTGGGGCTGGTGCTTGCCAGTTCACCAAAACGGTACCAAGAAATCTGTTAGCGATCGCAGGGATCAGGCCTGACTCTGCGAACGCTGCAGTTATGCGTTTAGTATTTTGTAAGTGACAGTGATCGATCGATACTGCACTTGGGTGGGCTGGGCTGGGCCAGGCGGAGGGGCAAAATGCAGGTGCTAGCAGGTATCTGGGCTGATCCCGCTAACACTGCGTTTTTGGGAACCCTAAACTGCTGGGCAGTATAGATCTGATCAGATATCGATCCGTTCAGATACTATAGCACTAAGGGAGGTGTATGCTGCGTGCGTGGGTGTTAGCGGTACTGGTGCTAACCTGACGCTGCCTGGGGCGACGCAGACCTTATCTGATCTTAAAAACGTAACTTATATCACCGCCGGGCAATTAGGGGGTTAAACCCTTATAAAGGTAATAAACGGCGGGTGCCCTAAAACTATAATAAACTGTAATAAACTGTAATAAACTACAAAAAACAAACTAGCTAACCAGCGTCGCCCGTAACACTTATACAGTGATCGCTGGTATAAGGGTTAACTAGGGGGCAATCAAGGGGTTAAAACCTTTAGCAGGTAGTATATGGGGGTCCCTGTCGCTATAAAACACTGACAGCGAACCTATATACTTACCTCCCTAACTAGCGTCACCTGTGTCACTAATACAGCAATCAGAAAAAGGATCGCTTAGCGACACTGGCGATGGGGGGTGATCACGGGGTTAACCTTTATTAGGGGGGTACCCCAGACCTAAAGGGGGGTACCCCAGACCTAAAGGGGGCTAACCTAACTGCCCTAACACTTATAACTGTCACAAACAGACACCAATGCAAAAAAAAAAAAAACTGCTATTGGTGTCAGTGTGACAGAGGGTACAGGGGGGTGATGGGGGGTGAAAAGTGTGCCTGGCGTGTTCTACTGACAGTGTAGTGTTGTGCAGACTTACTTGATGTCTTCTCTTCTCGGCGCCGGATCAAAAAGACCGGCTCGAGGAGGGATGACATCACTTCCTCTCCCTCTGTTTACATTACAGAGGGAGAGGAAGCATTTTCATTCGCTGGGAGCGATCGGGAGGGGGTGGTCAAAAATGGATGGCCTCCCCCTCACCTCTCATCGCCCGCGAACTCGAGCCGACCGCCTCTGGCACCGGGGGGGGGTCCGATCGGACCCCCCGCCCGCGGGAAGGCAATCACGTACCAGGTACGTGATTTTGCCTGCCCGTGCCATTCTGCCGACGTATATCGTCGTTAGGCGGTCGGCAAGTCGTTAAAGGAGTAGGCAGCTCCTATATTTAAAATGTATAAGCAGCGTTGGAAATTTGAGAGACCAACCAATGGTTTTAGAGTCCAAGTGGGTTTATTGCATCATAGAGATTCAAGATAACAAACCAACTTAAAAAAGTGTCAGCTAATGATTCAGTGGAGGGACAGGCAGTACAAAGCCTTAGTCTCTCCAACAACCCTCAAGATCTTGACCAGCAAGCTTTATTACTTCAAAAGAGCCAAATAATTGGTAGCACTGATGTAAAAAGAACGTTAACAAAAGAAAAAGGTAGATAGATTGGTGTCACCAAAAAAGATCTTCACACAGGAATAAGTTACCTGTCATTTTTACACAGTTGTCCAAAAACGTTCTCAGTTCCTCCATTTCTGTAGAATGTATCCGCTTCATAGCACTAAATAAGAGTAAAACAACACCATGTATATCAATGTACAATGAATAAGACAATTGAAGGAACTTTCTCAGCTGTGTACATGCAATAATGTGTTTATTTAATTTAAGCAAAAGTAAGTTATATAAAAAAAAAAAAAAAAGCTGCTTTTTTTTTGTGTGTGTGTGTGTGTGGGGGGGGGTTGTGTTAGGAGGGGCTTATTATTTCATGCAGGAAACAGCTGACAGTGCTGCACATTGTAAAGGGCATAGAAACATGTGCTATAGGCACAATGCATTGACATGCACAAACCTGAAGGCATTTCAGAAGGAGCCCCTGATGATGTCCGATCGAACGTAACGCGTTGCACAACTGAGTCTTCAGTGTTGATGTATCAATAAACTCTTAAAACTGTTTCCTTCTTATCCCATGTGTCATTTGGTGTTTGGATGTCATTGTGGAGTGTTATTGTCCTGTCTGATACCACAGTGGAGACACATGCAGAGGAGATTCATGCAGCAGCTGTCCTCCTGCAATGGGGATTGGAATTCTGTGCGATTCTATTCTGAGCTAAATATACATCTGAGGGTGAGGTACTTGGTCTGATGAGTGTCCTACTTATCTTTCAGTAATGGGATCATTATCTGAAGATAAATAACAATAGTTCTGCGCTTAGGAAAGGAAAGGAAAAAAAGAGAACTGCAGCCCCCCTGACACAGAATATCACCTAAGTGAAATTCAAGTAAACAAATGTTCTAATAAAGGGGAATTGGCGCTGTTCTACTATATGTGCATTAAATACGGTTCCTATATAAATACATATGTAAAAAACTTATATGAAAAATAAATAATATTTAGGTGCAGCTAATGTGCTCTTGGGAGCTATAAATGAGTGCAAAAAACTCCACCAAGCAATGTTATCTAATAAAGTGCAAAGTGCTAAAAATATAACTTAAAAAGTAAGTTTTTACTATCACATCTTGTATTGTACATCGTTGTTTCTGCAATGTATGCTGTATTGTATGCAATATTATACTTATTCAAGTCTATTTCTGTTATTTGTAGTTTCCCCTGGCTTGTTCTAATAAACTGAGATCAAAGAAATATGGTATCTGAAGTTATTGGGATAAGAAGGTTTAGCTAGCTGTCCAAGAGACAGAACAGTGAAATTTTTAAGCTGACCTCTGAAGGGAAGATAAGCCGACTTCGGAAGTCTGTACAGCCTGGGGCTACGCAGTATCCATACAGTCAGAAGCCTTAAAGATACAGGCCTGCAGCAGGCAAAGCAAGCAGCCACGCTACACAAGGTACACAGCCTTCATACAAGCATCAAACACCAGTCTTCACTCCAAAGGTGTATGCAACGGGCCGGTACAAACTGCCTACTTTATGCAAGTTTGAAACCAGCGCACCTAGACTTTTACCAGGTATGCCTTTACACCGCACCACAATACACCAGCAGCCTACCCCAATGCCAATCAGGCTACTGTAGACTTTGCCAAGTTCCTGGCAAAAAGAGTTAGTTACCCAAGGACTTGTCAAATTTAGTGATCGCCCTCAACACTACAGAGCCTGACGATCCACTTTCCAGAGTGTCGTTCAAGGTCTAGATCTATCCTGCAGGGAACAGATAGAACTCCTCGTAAAGTGGCTTGGTAATGATTCTGCTGAACATGCCAAAAGGATCAGAGACATTAATATAAACCACCCTGAGATAGGCCTTACAAACATCTGGAACAGACTGGATAGATGTTATGGCTCACCAGAGGCTATAGAGAGTACACTGTTTAAAAAGGAGCTTACCAAAGACTCAGAATTCAGTGACCTGTGTATGGAGTTACAAGTTGCTAAAGCAGAAGGAGACTTACCTGGCCTTTCTTAGCTTGACTCTCTGCTAGAGGTAATAACTCCTTAGCACAAAAACTTCCTTATGAGTTACACGAAAGATAGGTTACTCATGGCTGTAACTACAAACGAAAACACAATGTGCCTTTTCCACCCTTTTAGTGAGTTTGTGGACTTTGTAGACAGACAAACAGGAATGAAAGATGACCCCAGCTTCATTTTTCCAGTGTCTTATACCACTTCTTCTGGCCCTAAACAATTTAGAGCTCCAGTAGCAGTGCACAAAACTAACATTTCTTCCCACAGATTTGCAGAGTCTCAACCAGATCGAGACCACGACCCTACTAAGTTATGCCCTCTACATAAGATGCCACATCCTCCTCTGGAATGCAGAGCCTTCAGGACAAAGACCATCCAAGTCCGCAAAGCTTTCCTCAAAGAGAACAACATCTGTTACAAGTGCTGCTCTTCATCCACACATTTCGCCAAGGACTGTAAGGTCAGTTTCAAATGTACTGAATGTGACAGCACAGAGCACAACACAGCTCTACACCCAAGGCCTACTCCAAGAAATTTCCCACCTGTTCATAGGGACAAAGAGCAAGGCGGGGAGACCAAAGATTCTAGCACAGACGCCATAGCAATCACTTCACAGTGCACTGAAGTTTGCAAAGGAAGTACAGGTAGCAGGTCCTGCTCTAAAATCTGTCTTGTGAGAGTTTACCCAAAAGGACGCAGAGACAAAGCAGTCAAGCTCTACGTCATCTTGGATGATCAGAGTAATAAGTCACTAGCTAGATCTGTGTTTTTTGACATTCTAAACCTTAAAGGCCCCAGCAGCCCCTACTCCCTTAGGACTTGTGCAGGTATAGTGGAAACGGCGGGGAGAAGAGATGATGGCCTACAAATTGAATCTATGGAGGGTAATACATGCCTACCCTTACCAACCATAATAGTGCAACCAGATGCCAGACAACAGATCAGAGATTCCCACACCAGACGCAGCAGCTCACCAGACTCATTGAACCACATAGAGCACATCTCATACCAGAACTAGATGATCAGGCTCAAATAATCTTACTCCTAGGGAGAGATATCTTGCAACCAAAGCGACTTAGGAAGCGCAGTGTTCCAGAGAACAAAGGAAGATAACCAGGTAGCAATCTCCATTGAGGATGGGCTCTTCCTAGAAGTTATGGAAAGGAGTATGGAGAAAGATGGGACTAATAGCTGGGTTGCACCTCTTCCCTTTAGACCACAAAGATGACGTTTGCCTAACAATAGAGAACTAGCATATAAACGTCTCACTTCCCTAAGACACATTCTTCAAAGGAAACCAGAGATGAAAGAACATTTTCTTTCCTTCATGGAGAAAATATTCCAGAATGGTCATGCTGAGATAGCCCCAAACCTCAAAGACTCAGAGGAATGCTGGTACTTACCTATATTTAGGGTTTATCACCCTAAAAAGCCAGGACAGATTAGAGTGGTGTTCGAATCTAGCGCAAAGCATGAGAGTGTCTCTCTAAATGATGTCCTTCTCTCTGGCCCTGACCTGAACAACAGACTATTAGGAGTACTTCTTCGCTTTCGCAAAGATTCAGTCGCATTCATGGCAGACATACAACAAATGTTCTATTGCTTTCTTGTTAAAGAAGAACACCGTAACTTTCTGAGATTTCTCTGGTTCAGGGACAACAACCCCTCTGGAGACATCACAGAATACCGCATGAGGGTGCACATATTTGGCAACAGTCCTTCCCCTGCAGTTGCTATATATGGCCTCAGACACTCTGCTAGAGTGGGAGAGTTAGAGTATGGGTCAGATGTCAGACAGTTTGTAGACAAGGATTTCTATGTAGGCGATTGCTTGAAAGCACTACCCACCTATGAAGCCGCTATCAGTCTCCTCAAAAGAACTCGGGCAATGCTTGCGTGTTCCAACTTAAGACTCCACAAGATTGCTTCTAACAGTAGAGAAGTTTTAGAAGTCTTTCCTGTCCAAGATCATTCTAACGAGTTAAAGGACTTAGATCTAGGCACAGACTCACTTCCCATGCAACGCAGTCTTGGTTTGCTTTGGGACTTAAGATCTGACACATTTACTTTCCAAGTAAACACAGAAGAAAAACCCTTTACCCGTAGAGGTGTCCTGTCTACCATAAACAGCCTGTATGATCCCTTAGGCTTTGCAGCACCTGTCACCGTCCAGGGTAAGGCACTACTTCACCGTGAGTCACTAGATTGCGATCACCCTCTCCCCACTGACAAGAAGAACCTATGGCTAGAGTGGAAGGACTCACTGACGGCTCTATCCAACCTTAAAATTCCACGACCATATGCTCCTCTGTCATCTGCTGACATTCAGATGCAAAGACTGTGTTTTCGAATGCTTCTGTTAAAGCAATTGCTGCTGTAGCTTACCTGAAAACCATAGACACTAAA
This sequence comes from Lithobates clamitans, assembly GCA_037952925.1. Lineage (NCBI taxonomy): Eukaryota > Metazoa > Chordata > Amphibia > Anura > Ranidae > Lithobates > Lithobates clamitans. The sequence goes on from JBBGZY010000151.1 coordinate 2,960,627, forward strand.
GGACAATGCCACATAGGGTTTGTAATGGGGAAAGCAAAACTTGCACCACTTCCCGAACACACCATACCCAGGCTGGAACTTTGTGCTGCAGTATTAGCTACAGAGCTAGCGAAACTCATTGCAATCAAAGGCCCAGTGAAACTCATTCGCTCCGACAGAGGGTCCAACTTTGTAGGAGCAGTAAAAGAACTTCAAATTCCTTCTACTTTGGACGTTCTCAGATTAGAAAGATACTTGAGTGAACAAGACTGCACGTGGATCTTCAACCCACCTCACTCTTCTCACATGGGAGGTGTTTGGGAGAGAATGATAGGCACAGCACGCAGAAATCTTGACTATATCTTCCTACAAGTAGGAACTGTAAGGCTTACTCACGAATGTTTAGTGACATTTATGGCAGAGGTTACAGCTATCATTAACAAAGTAAAGTAACACATGCAAGAGTTGACACAGCTGCACACCCCAAAAAGCATTGCAAAATTACCTTCGTGGAAAAATTTCCCCAGGGGGCTTTTAAGCAGCAAAATATTTCTGAAACAATGTTTAGTAACCATGTTTAGTAAAAATATTATTTAATTCAGACATAGAATGCATTACATAAATACAATCAATATCACATAAAATTTCCAGTAGTCGACATCAGCAACAACAAAGGACCATCTCCCATGGCAATCAATTCATTGAAAAAGTTCTAATTGTACAGTTACATTGTATCAATACTATCCATATGAATCCCCATGAATACCCCAATGCATTTCAACCCTTTTTCCTTTTCAGCGGGGTTTTAACTTCTAAAGAGATACATCAAAACATTCCATTAGGATTTTCTACAATATATAAAACATAACAGATCAATTCGTGATATTTTGAAAGTTTTTGAAAGTACATCGCCATACATATGGTGAAGTATTTACCATTTGGGAATAGGAAAGTGGGCTTGTGTCGCATAGTTTTAAAAAACCGTTGCGTGCGGTGGTCCCACAATGTTTGCTCATTCCCTCTGTCGCCTCTGGGTGCGTCCATAGTCCAAGGGGCTTGCAAGAAGCCACGCATTTGGACCCAGTGGGGAAGGTGTAGGGCGAGGCACCTGTAATTTGATATTTGTAAAAATTAGTATATAGTCAGTGGGTGTCGGTTGGGTGTTCCGTATTGTCCTATATAGCCAGACTGCTTAATATTCAAAACAATTAATAGAGTGGTCCCGACTAATATTGTCCCTTTGCTCATATTTTAATAATTTTTGGATCTAAATTGTGATATGTGAATGTATGATAGGTTGAACTAAGTGTATAGAGTACTTGATGAAAAAAAAACACTTTAAACAAGCACTATACTGGGTGGTGGGGTAGTGTGTGTAAAAAAACTAAGTGAAGGGATCTATGTGATAAGGTGTGACATAAATAAAATGTTGTTGACCAGTGCCAAAAGCATGGGGTCTGTGTAATGAAATATAGCATAATAAAGTGTTGTTGATGTGTGCCAAAAACAAAAAACAAAGACTTGTAAAAAAATATAACAAACATGTGAAAAAGGGAAAAGAACTAAGAAGGCTGGTGATGTGTGATGGTGAAAACAATCTATACAAGGTGAAGTGCCTAATAAAGGAATATCCAAGGTTATAAACAGGTGCTTAAAATGATAATACTGTTATTATTACTTATTATTGGGCTATGTGTATAAGATGTCAATGTGATAGATGTATTGAGAAACCTAAATCATAAAAAATATATGAATGTATTCCATACTGTGTGAGCTGCGGCTGGCAGGACTCATCCAGTACAAGCACTTACTTGTTGGTTCTGACCCTTCCTGCGTGTGTTGGCAGCCATCCAGGGATCACCTCAAGAAGCTGCACCTTTATTTATAGGAGTTAATTGCCTCTTGGTCACAGGTGCTCATCTCCACCCCACAGCAGCAATCCAGGAATCGTCTGAAGATCCTCAGGAAGCTGCACCTTTATTTATAGGAGTTAATTGCCTCTTGATCCCAGGTGCTCATCTCCCCCCCCACATCCTCCCCTGCAACTGGAGACCCAACCGCAGATTGGCGTTATTGGCGTGGCCCCCTCGGCGTTCCGGAAGGTGATGCCCCGGCAACAGCTGTCATCCCACGACGCAATGTGCGTGACGTCATGACATTTCACGCATGCACAGGTCAAACCTCGCACGCGCGAAACCGCTAAACGTATCTATCATTAACGCCAGACCTTTGACATCCATTTCAAGTGACTCTGAACATCCAGTGGTCCTCACACCTGCCATGTTATGCAAAAGACTAGTCTTGATGGTGTTCCAGCTGGAGAGTTTTGTGAGAAGGACAATTGCAGCTATCGTGCCCATCAAACGCAGCCACTTGTGCCCATCATATGCAGCCACTTGTGCCCATAAAACACAGCCACTTGTGCCCATCAAATGTAGCCACTTGTGCCCAGTATATGCAGCCACTTGTGCCCACTGACCCCCCCCCGCACGAGTGGCTCTGGCAGCACCACCAACCCCCCACTTCCCCCCACAGTGCGTGGTTCTGGCAGACCTCCCTGACACTTACCCCGCCAGGCAGCAGCTCCATGCACCAGAGCGACAGCGACCTCAGCTTCAGTGCGTGTCTCCTCCGCTCCTCTTCCTAAGTGCCAGGCATCCAATAGAGCGACCTGGCACATTGACCAATCAGAAAACGGGTCTGACGCCCTGTCTACTGATTGGTGGGGAGTAGGGATGAGCTAAACACCCCCCCCCCGGTTTGGTTCGCACCAGAACCTGCGAACGGACCGAAAATTTGCACGAACCTTAGAACCCCATTGACGTCTATGGGACTCAAATGTTCGAAATCAAAAGTGCTCATTTTAAAGGCTAATTTGCATGGTATTGTCCTAAAAAGGGTTTGGGGACCGGGGTCCTGCCCCAGGGGACATGTATCAATGCAAAAAAAACTTTTAAAAACGGCCGTTTTTTCGGGAGCAGTGATTTTAATGATGCTTAAAGTAAAAAAAAAAAAAGTGAAATATTCCTTTAAATATCGTACCTGGGGGGTGTCTATAGTATTCCTGAAAAGTGGCGCGTGTTTCCCGTGCTTAGAACAGTCCCTGCACAAAATTTTTAATTTTTAAAGGAAAAAAAGTCATTTAAAACTGCTTGCGGCTTTAATGTAATGTCGGGTCCTGGCAATATGGATGAAAATCAGTGAGACAAACGGCATGGGTACCCCCCCCAGTCCATTACCAGGCCCTTTGGGCCTTATATGGATATTAAGGGGAACCCCACACCCAAATTAAAAAAAGAAACAGCAGTATACAGGCTCTGTACTCTGAACAGCAGTATACAGGTGGTGCAAAAAATCTATTTTAAGCTTTTTGGAAAACATAGGGAAGGGTTATCACCCCTGTGACATTTGTTTTGCTGTCTGTGCTCCTCTTCAGAAGATTTCACCTCACTTTTTGTCCCAATGACAAATGTTTTTTGAAAATTTGGGTTTTTTTGTGAAACAAGGATTGGTGATAAAGCATCAGTGGAAAGGATAAATGTTTTTCCCATATTAACTCTTACAGGAGAGAATTTCCCTTCCTAGGGGTAGATTTCATCTCACTTCTTTTCTTGTCTCCTTCTGTTTGCAAGTAGGAGTCGTTTGTAAGTTGGATGTTTGAAAGTAGGGGCTTGCCCTATATACTCAGCAGAAATTTGGGCCCTAGGTGCTGTTGTGGCCACAACACTGTAAGCCCTCACAGGGCCCTGCTGTGAAATATTAGATCAAGAATTGTAATTACATACCCCTGTTGAACAGGGGCAGAAAAATTGGGCCTTTGTTGGTGGTGGTGCTGGTGCCACAACACTGTAAGTCCTCACTCGCTCTTGGTGGGCGCAGAAACGGGCCCTGCTGTGAAATATTAGATCAAGAATTGTAATTACATGCCCCTGTTGACCAGGGGCTGAAAAATTGGGCCTTAGGCACTGGTACTGGTGGCACAACACTGTAAGTCCTCACAGATACTCTAGTTGGAACGCAGGAACAAGCCCTGCTGCAAAGTATTGCTTTAAAAATTGTAATTACACGCCCCTGTTAAACAGGGGCTGAAAAATTGGGCCTTAGGCACTGGTGGCGGCGCCCAGAACCAAAAATGTTCTTACAAGCTATCAGCGTGATCACTGAGGAGGAAGAGAATCATTACTCAGGATAGTCACTCAGCTTTAGCATAGGCAGTCTTTGAAGGGATCTGAGATTTCAAAAAAAATTATTTGGTTACATCAGCATCAGGTGCTTGGTATCTGGTGGTGATCCAAGACTGATTCATTTTTATGAAGGTCAGTCGATCGACCGAGTCAGTGGACAGACGCACCCTGTGATCGGTTACAAAGCCTCCAGCAGCACTGAATGTGCGTTCCGAAAGAACGCTGGATGCAGGATAGGCCAGTAGCTCAATTGCATACTGTGCAAGCTCTGGCCAGTGATCCATCCTCAAGACCCAGTAACCCAGAGAATTTTCGGTGGGAAAGGTGTCCAAGTCAGATCTTGCCCCTAGGTATTCCTGCACCATGTAAAACTAAAAAATTGTCTGAACGCATCGGTCAGACGGCCACATTCTCCACCGCTCCTTCTTTGACTGACCGAAGCCTCAGCAACACGTTGTCCAGAAACAGGAGTTTGTAACCTCCCAGTCTCTGGGAACGCGTTTCACAGACCTTTCTGCAAGGCCTCCCGAAGATGTTTCATCCTCTGCTCCCTCTGCAACGGCAAGATAAGGTCCGCAACCTTACCCTTGTAACGTGGATCAAGGAGGGTTGCCAGCCAGTATTGGTCCTTCTCCTTGATACCACGAATACGAGGATCCTTACACAGGCTTTGCAGGATCAGGGAGGCCATGCAGCGTAGGTTTGCTGAGGCATTCAGCCTGGAGTCCTCTGGGTCACTAAGGACGACGTGGTCCGCAGCCACCTCCTCCCAGCCACGTACAAGTCCATGTATTTCTTGGGACTGATCCCTTAAAGACTGGTGCTAATGCTGAGTGCCAGGCTCCACCTCCATACTGACACAATCCTCCTCCTCATCCTCTTCCTGTGTGATCAGCGGCCACGCAGGAACACTGTCTGGATAAAGGGGGCCTTGAGAGCTAAGGAAGTCCTCCTCTTCCTGCCTCTGTTCTGCCTCAAGTGCCCTGTCCATTATTCCACGCAGCGTGTGCTCCAACAGGTGGACAAGGGGGACAGTGTTACTGATGCATGCACTGTCACTGTTCACCATCCTCGTGGCCTCCTCAAATGGTGACAGGACAGTGCATGCATCCCTGATCATGGCCCACTGTGGGGAAAAAAAAACAAGCAACCCTGTCCTGGTGCCATAGTCGCACAGGTACTCATTGATGGCCCTCTGCTGCATGTGCAGCTGCTGCAGCATGGCCAACATTGAGTTCCACCTGATGGGCATGTCACAGATTAGGTGGTTCTTGGACAGCTTAAACTCCTTTTTGGAGGTCCGCCAGCCAAGTACTGGCATTATATGACCAGCGGAAATGCACACAGACTTTCCTGGCCTGCCTCAGGACATCCTGTAAGCCCGGGTACCTGCCCAAGAACCGCTGCACCACCAAGTTGAGGACGTGAGCCAAACAGGGCACGTGGGTCATTTGTCCCTGTCGGAGTGCAGAGAGGAGGTTGGTGCCATTGTCGCAAACCACCATTCCTGCCTTAAGTTGGCATGGCGTCAACCACCTCTGAACCTGCCCCTGCAGAGCTGACAGAACCTCTGCCCTAGTGTGGCTCCTGTCCCCCAAGCACACCAGCTCAAGCACCGCATGGCATCTTTTGGCCTGTGTACTTGCGTAGCCCCTTGAACGCCTAGGAAGCACTGATGGTTCCGAGGACAAAGCACAGGAAGAGGCCATGGAGAAAGAAGAAGAGGAGGGGGTGGAGGAGAGAGGTGTGTCAAAATCATTAGTAGTGGCATTTTGGAGGCATGGTGGCGGAACAACCTCCAACACTACTGCACCTTGTCCTGCATCCTTCCAAGCTGCCAGCAGAGTCACCCAATGCGCAGTGAAACTTGGGTAACGTCCCTGTCCATGCCTGCTGGACCATGAGTCAGCAGTAATATGCACCTTACCGCTGACCACCCTGTCCAGCGAGGCATGGACATTGCCTTCCACATGCCGGTAGAGAGCCGGAATCGCCTTCCATGAGAAAAAGTGGCGTTTGGGTACCTGCCACTGAGGAACCGCACATTCCACAAACTCACGGAAGGGGGCAGAGTCTACCAACTGAAAAGGCAGCAGTTGAAGTGCTAGCAATTTTGCCAAGCTAGCATTCAAACGCTGGGCATGTGGATGGCTGGGAGGGAACTTCTTTCAGTGGTGCAGCAGCTGGGGCAGGGAAATTTGCCTAGTACAATCTGACGTCGGTGTACCAAAAGCAGATTGCCCACAAGTACTTGGCTGTGACACACCTAATTCTACACCTTCATTCCTCTCAGTGCAGGTCTCAGAGAGGACTGAAGGTATAGTGGGGTTGGAGATCTCAGCTGATGAGGAGCGAGGAGAGGTCCTCTTTGTTCTTTGGTGTGGGTCTTTTAAATACGCTTGCCAATGAACTGCATGGCAGGTCAACATATGTTTGGTCAAGCACGTGGTGCCCAAGCGGGGGATGTTTTGGCCACGCGAGATACGCTTGAGACATATGTTGCAAATAGCAGCGGTGCGATCTGATGCACCCGTCTCAGAAAAGGCCTACACCAAAGAACTTTTTGAATAACGCGCAGAGACTGCAGCGCCCTGCACATGTGGTGCTTTGGGGAGTGATGCAGTCAGTGTGCTGCCCTTAGGCTGGCCCCTGGAGGGCATCCTGCCTAGTTGGTGATGTGCCTCCTCCTCCTCTCTCCTATCAGGCACCCACGTTGAGTCAGTGACCTCATCATCCCCTCCCTCCTCATCACTGGAGCAAACCTGGCAGTATGCTGCAGCAGGGGGAGCATGACTGCCAGATTGTTGTCCTTCTTGGGCATCCCCTCAGTCCGTGCTCACGTTACTGCCTTCATCTAGCTCAGTATCATCATCAGAGCCTTCCAAACGCTGGGCATCCTCCTGGAGCATGTACTCAACACTGTGGTCAAACAGTTCGAGGGACTCCTCAGGAGGACATGGTGGGGCTAGAGAAGAAATCACTGATGCCATTGAGTCGAGGGAAAAGGCCGCGTTGGCAGCTACTTTGCCAGACAAAGTACCCTGAGCATGGGTGAGAGAGGATGAGGACGGCTTGGTCATCCACTCGACCAAGTCTTCCGCATGTTGCGGCTCAACACGGCCAGCTGCCGAAAAAAAAGGCCAAGTGTGTCCCACGGCCACGTGCTGATGAGGATGCACCGTCTCCACGACCAGCACTGTTGCCTCTAGACACAGAGCCTGCTTGCCCTCTTTTATTGGCTTGTGACTGTCTGCCTCTCCTTGTTGGCCTTCCAGACATACTAATGGCCTGTAGATGCACTAAGCTGGGATATATATATATACTGTAGTATGAGAACACCACCAACCTTCTACAGGTAGCTTTAGGGGAACACTGTGCAGAGCTCGCAAAAAAATAACTTGTAGTTTTAGCTGAACACTGTGAGGAGAACGCACTACACTGTAAATAGTCTAGCTGCCTGACTGTGGTACTAATAGGATCAAAAGAACACCAGCAATTTTCTTCTGGTAGCTGTAAATACTGTAACAAGACAAGCCTGCCTGTCAGTAGGAAGATAACAGGAACGGATCTAGCTAAACTGAATACAGTGTGTGTGTGTGTATATATATATATGTGTATATATATATATATATATATATATATATATATATATATATATATATATATATATATATATATATACAATACACTGTAAGTGCAGCTAACTCACTGACTGTCCTTCCTAATCTAGCTAACTCAAATGAAATGACACTGTCTCTCTCTCTCTGTAAGCACGCCGGAACACACTACACAGGGCCGCCGTGCAGGCGGACTTATATAGTGTGGGGCATGTTCTAACCCCCTGAGCCATAATTGGCCAAAGCCACCCTGGCTTTGGCCAATTACAGCTCTCTCTACCGACAGCGCTGTGTGTCAGGGGCATGTCAGCAGTCGTCGGGTGAATCTGCGTGCACGTAGGTCCTCAAGGATTATTTCTAAGCGTATTCAGCCAAAATCCCCACCAGGGGGCGCCCGTTCGCACTAGCGCCGTTTGGCGCCAAGGGGCCTTTAAAAGGGTGACAGGTGCTCATGTTAGCTGCTGTTCGTCTGCAGCTCTGCACCTGAAAGTTCCTGTATCTGCCTGCTTGTTGTTTGATATTGACCCGGCTACGTCTGACCATTCTCCAGTCTCTTATCCGACCCGGCTTGTCTGACCTTGTTTTCTCTGCTACCCGTTGCCGAACTCCTGCCTGTCTGACTACCCTTGGATCATCCCTCCTGTTTATATCCTGCCTGATCTCCTGCCAAATACGGACTGTCTGATCTTGCTTGCCTGTGTCCTGTAACGCTGCTTCCATCCTGCCTGTTTGCATCCAGCTGCTGTCTTCGCATCCGGCTACCAGCCTACCTACCGGCCTGCACCAGTTACCTGCATCCACAGCTCAGCCATCCCTGAGGGACATCATCCCAGTTCCGGTGTCTGCCTCTGCTGGAACCTGCATCAGGCCCTCCTACCCACTGTGCTCAGGAGACCACTGTTTCCACTTCCAGCGGCTCCTGAACCAGCGCTTAAGAGAGGTCTCCTTCTACCAGTCAGGCTCAACTACCAGGTACATTACAGTCTCCTTCTACCAGTCAGGCTCAACTACCAGGTACATTACACTGTGATTGGCCAAGCATTCGGGTCAAAGTGCATGCTTGGCCAATCATCAGCCAGCAATGTACTGCGATGCCGCAGTGAATTATGGGCCGTGACGCGCCACGCGAATTTGGCGCGAACGGCCCATATCGTTTGCAATTCGGCGAACGATCGAACAGCCGATGTTTGAGTCGAACATGGGTTCAACTCGAACACGAAGCTCATCCCTAGTAGGGAGGAAGGTTAGTTTGAAAATAGCCAAAGTTAATTCGCTATCGCCTCTAGCTCTAATCAGGTGCTTCAAAATGTACTACCCTCTCCTGCCCCTGCCATAGGAATCCATGTGTCCGGCGACCTGAAAGGGATGGGGGGGGGTGGCGCCTGTGAGCCCACAGTGCACGGGCCGCCACTGATGGGATCTCTCTGTTGGGACCACAGCCTGGATCTGCAAGCAGTGACTCGGACAGTAGATTGTGCTGTGGCCGGGTTGTGGCCTGTGCTATGGAGAGAGAGTCATTGCGAGTGAGTGCAGGTGCATCCGCTGCTAATAACATCTGGTTGTTTGGTGGCAGTCTGGAGGCCACCTTCATCACACCCACTCCAGATCCAGCTGGACAGCAGCGCGGTGCAATGCCAGACCTTGCAGTGTCTTCACACCTCTCTTCAAAACCTCTCTTCAAAACAGAAGGTCACTTCTCTCCACACTGAGAGAATCTAGTGTACATCTTACTTGCCTTGACACATAATGCCCATCTTAAAGAGCTAGCAGCAGACGTCACTTTAAAGGACTACAGAATATACCCCCCCACAAGGGATAAAAACTCTTGATGCCTACTTAGGCCCACACAACAACCAAGGACTCTGTTTGTTAGAGAATAGGGATAAGGAGAGTTGTTTGCTTAACCACTTCAGCTCCATATACGTGCAGTGGCTGGGTGGGAGCTGGTTAAGAAAAACTTTTTTTTTCTTTTTTTTTCCTTTTTGTAAGTGCTAAGTGTACTTCCATTCCACCCGGGCTGCGGCACAGCACATTATGTCCTCTTGTGCGGCAAGTACCCCTCCTCCGCTGCCTTCTAGGACCTGTTTGTGTCCCAGAAGACAAGCTGGCCATTCACAAAGCGCGCCGCCGCCACGCGACTCGCCCATGCGCAGTAAGAAATTGGTGGTGAAGCCTGAAGGCTCCACTGCCGGTTTCCCTTAGATTGAATGGCGGCACCTGCACCCAATCTGATGGACTTTGTAGCTGCTGACTTAAAAAAAAAAAAAATTTGCAGCTGGAACACCGCCTTAAGTAATGACAAAGTTATCGCTGAATAAATAGGTTCATAGCAGAAATGTGAAAATTGCTCTGGTGCATACGAGGTAAACAGGTGTGAGAGCGGTGGTTGAACATTACCAATCCGTAATTTCCTTCAGTTCTGAAAGTATCACCATCATCAAATCAGCCCCTCGCCTAATTCTGGGAAAACAAACTGCTCCAAGGGTGCATCATCCAACATAAGAATCACTTACCTGTACACAAAGATGGGGACGAGGAAGTCTGTGAAATTCGGGTCCATTTCTGAATTTTCTATGGCCTCCATCATAGCTCTGTAATTTGTTTTCCAATTAACTTCCTGTCCAATGGGGATGAAGTTTCCTGCAATTGATAAGACACAGAGAATGGGCTACAGCAATGATTTGGAGTCCAAAAGTATTTATTCAATTTAAATAGTTCAAACAAAATCTGCATGTGCTGTCAATGCATTTCAAAGGCTCACAGTTTCCTCCTTCTTCAGGGCTTAGGGTAAATAAATTGTGGATTTGGTGAGTTAGGAGGAATTTGAAGCTGTGTGGGCAATATGTAGACACACTCATCAACAGCTGGTTGTTACAGCTGAAGGCAAACTTTTTTTGGTGACAACTATCTACGAGGAGAATTCCCTCACGTTGAAGAATTCCTTCACCTGAGCGTTGCACGTTCCCATGAAGTCCCCGTGCGTCAGAGGAGGGCGGGGTCACCGGGTGGCCCCACCCTCCGTTATATAAGAAATATCAGAAGAAGCGAAGCGTCACATGGCTGAAGACTCCCAATTTTTTTGTGAAATGGTAGGGGTACATTTGTACCCCATTACCAATTCACACAGGGGGGCTGGATCTGGGGGTCCCCTTGTTAAAGGGGTCTTCCAGATTCCGATAAGCCCCCGTCCGCAGACCCCCACAACCACTGGGCAAGGTTTGTAGGGATGAGGCCCTTCTCCCCATCAACATGGGGACAAGGTGCTTTGGGGGGCTACCTGAAAGCACCCTCCCAATGTTGAGTGCATGTTGCCTGGTATGGTTCAGGAGAGGGGGCGCTCTCTCGTCCCCTCCTTTTTTCCTGCAGCCTGCCAGGTTGCGTGCTCGGATAAGGGTCTGGTATGAATTTTTGGGGGGACCCCACGCCATTTTTTAAACATTTTGGCGTGGGGCTCCCCTTAAAATCCATACCAGACCTGAAGGGTCTGGTATGGATTTTGAGGGGGACCCCTATGCCATTTTTTTTTTTTTTAAATTTTGGCACGGGGTTCCCCTTAATATCCATACCACGCAATTTAAAAAAAAAAAAATTTGTGCAGGTTTCCCCTTAGTATCCATACCAGACCTGAAGGGCCTGGTATGGAATTTAGAGGGACCCCCGCGCATTTTTTTTTTATTTTGGTTCGGGGTTCCCCTGTGGGGAAATCCCATGCAATTTTTATCAATGAACTTTTAAGTGTATTGTCGGACCGACAATTCATTATAGCCGCAAGTAGTTTTAAATGACTTTTTTTCCTTTTGAAATGTCATTTTGCTGTCAGACTGTTCAACTTCTAAACACGGGAAACATGTGCCCCTTTGCAGGCATACTATAGACAGCCCCCAGGTATGAAATTTAAAGGAATATTTCACTTTTATTGTTTCACTTTAAGCATTATTAAAATCACTGCTCCCAAAAAAATGGTCATTTTTAAAACTTCTTTTTGCATTGACACATGTCCCCTGGGGCAGGACCCAGGTCCCCAAACACTTTTTATGACAATAACTTGCATATAAGCCTTTAAAATTAGCACTTTTGATTATTCATGTTCGTGTCCCATAGACTTTAACGGTGTTCGAACAAATGTTTTGCCTGTTCGCATGTTCTGATGTGAACCGAACGGGGGGGGGGGGGGTGTTCGGCTCATCCCAAGTTAGGTAGTGGAAAACTTCCTGAGGTTGGAGAGAGGTGTTTGCGGAGTGAGGATATTTCTGCCGGCGAAAGGGCCCCTGTGCGATGCACAGACATTCATCTGGGGGGGTGTCTTTGCTCTGCAAACACATTATCGGTTTAGCGGATGTGCACTCGTGTCACCCCTGTATGCCTGATCAACATATTTATGGTGCCATAGGCATACACCTGCAGATAATCTCCCATCAGCAGGAATTTTAGTCATTGTACATTGGTTGTTGTATAAATTCATTTTTGTTGTGTTGTCACATCCTGTGTTGTCACATCCTGTGTTGTCACATCCTGCGTAGGAGGCGATTGGCTGTTGGAGGCAGGGATTCCTGTTTGTGACTTCCTTTGTGTGTGTGAATAAAAGCCAAGAGTCTCTGCCCAGTAAGGCAGTTGATTTCAGCGATGGAGCTAACAACATCAGAGAGGTGACTATGTCTGTTTACTGGGGAAGAGGGGAGACATGGGTTATTTAAAGACGCATTATACCATTATGCTGAAAGGGCGCTTATTAGCGCAAGAGTATAGTGGGTTTATCCACGACAGATCTGGTGTTGCAAGTAGTAGGACTCATTGACTACACATAGTGAAGTCCATGTCTGGTCAGTGATGTCACCTGGGAGACCTTACCCCTTTGTTTACTTTAGTGTCAGGGACTGGGAGATATCATTTGGTGTGAGCGAAGGAGATTGCATCGAACATGTCTGTTGCTCAACGTTTTTTCTTTTCTTTCAGCGGGTGTCTCTGCAATGTTGGACAATGTGATTAACGATAGATGTACATCGTGGGTCATTTTTTGTTTTGTTTTTGTTATTAAAGGACCTGTCAAAAACTGTGTGTTTATTTACTATTATTTTTTTTTTTTTGTGAATACGTATGGGTACTACAAACCCCTTACACATTTATATGGGTTAGGAGCTGGTACCTCATTATTAATATTATTATTATTATTATGAAAGGGGGCTTCCAGATTCTGATAAGCCCTTGGTTTGGGGAAGGGGCTCTTGTCCATATCAATTAAAGAAAATTATGAGAGACAGGATGTTCTTTAGGGAAGGAAAGGCTTAAAAATGGCACTCTAGACACAAACAAACACTACACCCAAGTGTGCTCAATAATTTCTCTAGAAACTCTCACTCATTCTCCAGTGTATCCTCTGCTTCTATCCAACCACAGGCTCCTTCCAAATATAAAGGCAACGTTTCAAACTTATAAAGAAAAGGTGAATGAGCACAGGATGCAATGTCCAAGAAATCACTTTTGGAAAAAAATCAGCACTCGATTCAGAACCTTCACACACATGGGTGTTCCTCTAACTCTATGGTGACAGGTAACTCACTGGTTGTGGCTAATGAGCTATCCTCAATTTCATCCTTTGATGACACACAAAGAGACACTAACACTTTCACCCACTCCTCACACATCACAAAGTCACCCTTTACAGAATTGCCAAATTCTCAACACCACCAAGGGCAAAAAACTGACACACCCGCACACAATGATACCCAAATGAATAAAATAAACCTTTCTTCATACTCCCTTACCGAATATGAGACACAACTTCTCATGAAGGGCCTAGGTTTCTGTTCTAATGCAAATATTGACAAATTCGATCTTATAAAAGATTTACAATTATTTGCCAGAAAGTTGACACTCAAGATTATGTTCAACAAAGAGGAAAAAAATCCCACTCAGTACCCTAACAAGGATGAACAAAAAGCCATTGACCAATTCATTTCCCTCTTGGAGGAAAGCGATCAGACTGATCTGATAGACTGCATTAACTTGGAGCACCTTTTGCAGAAATGTGATAAATCTACAGAGGAATCTACATCTCATGGATCCTCACTCAAGAAAAAAATCTGACCGCTTTCTCACACCTAGCACTAACCCTAATGTAGCAGCTTTTCTTAAATTAATATCTAGAGAGACAATGAGAGACTACCCATTCAATCCAAACACAAAAAAAACTTGACTTTGTACAACAAGCCCTGCATAATTTAGCTAAGAATCACTCACTAACCATTAAACTATCGGACAAGCGAGGTAACATTGTAATTATGGACAATGAGCAATATGTGTCCATGTGTAAAAAAATTCTAAGTAATCTCGATTGTTATCGACCAATCTCCCCTAGACTAATTGAGAAAATCAACAAACAATTCTACAACTTTGTTTATGAAAAATATATGGGACTATATAAGCACTCCATTACCAAAAATCCCTACCCTTCACTCCCTTCCCAAGGTACATAAAAACATAAAGAATCCCCCAGGTAGACCCATCATTTCAGGGAATGGAGCTGACTGAGAACCTTAGTCACCTGATAGATGAACATTTGAGACCCCACGTGGTTAGCCTTCCTTCTTATGTGAAGGACACTATCCACTTTTTACACATTCTTGAGAATCTCTATGTACCACACATTCTCTTTCAGTGACCATTGACGTTGAGGCCCTATACAGCTCTATTCAGCATGAGCTGGGTCTCCCCTCCACCCATGTCCAGCGGGCATGCTCCATTCCTCTCCCCTCCCCATTGCCTAGGCAGCGGCGGAGGTGGCGCTCGCGGATGGGTCAGCGCTCATGTGTCGGCGGGTCTCTGGCGTGTGACGTCATCCCGCACGCAGCACTGTTTCCAGTGGGCGTGGCGGGGTGACGCTACACACCTGATTCCCAGGGGATCTTGTACAATGGCGCCGATAGACTGGAGAACATGTAGTGGATCCCCTCCCCCGTGAGGGGAGGTCCACCAAAATTCACCCACTCTACAAAAAGAAGGCTGCAGCCACTTGAACCGAGCAGTCTGTTCCTGCGGCTGCAGAACACGGATGATTAATACTATGCACACCACAAGGTATGTTTCTTTAACTAGATATGTGATGATACATACTCATATGCAAGTGACTAGTTTAGACATTTATGACTTACTATTGTCCCTGATTACTTTTATCAGCCTGACCTTTGGAAATCAACACACACAATGATCAAGCTGAAAGTGAAATGTGAACTGTTTACAACCTGCCAGGGGAGGCATGCACATAAAAAAAAAAGACAAATCGAGCTTCAAGGGTCGTAGCTCCTCGACCTGAGGGGGTAGGTTGCCTAAGTCCTATCCCACCACTGGTAAAAATGTGGGGCTCCTACAACCTATGGTTCCGGAGATACAGGGCTCTTTGCGCAGCCTGTCAGAAGCTACATACAGAGCGGCTAGTTTAACCACTAGGCGTCCGCGCTATAGCCGAAAGATGGCTACAGCGCGGACGCTAATTGCCGGGAGGCCGTCCCTGGATGGCCTCCTGTTTACTTCCGCGTTGCGCGCTCCCGTGGGCGCGCATCGAGGAAGTTCTGTGCTGGCCGTGTCCCTTGGACACAGCCAGTCACAGATCGCTGAAAACGGCCAATCATAGCGGCCGTTTTCAGCACGATCGGCGGTGCCAATGAGAGATGATCTCATATGTAAAGATATGAGATCATCTCTCATCGCCGGTGTTTTGCGGCTCGGCCTCCTCACACAGAGACAGCGTGTGAGGAGGGAGAGCGAACCGCTGCGGCGGTAAGTGAAAAAAAAAAAAAAAAAACGAAAAAATAAAGTGTCCTCACTGTCATCTGTCCCTGTCATCATGTCCCTGCCATCTGTCCCTGTCATCATGTCCCTGCCATCTGTCCCTCTCATCATGTCCCTGTCATCATGTCCCTGTCATCATGTCCCTGCCATCTGTCCCTGCCATCTGTCCCTGTCATCATGTCCCTGTCGTCATGTCCCTGTCGTCATGTCCCTGCTGTCATGTCCCTGCCATCTGTCCCCACTGCCATCTGTCCCCAGTGCCATGTATAAGTGCCATCTGTCATCAGTGCCATCTGTTAGTGTCACATGCCATCTGTCATTAGTGTCACATGTCGTCAGTGCCACGTATCAGTGCCATCTGTCATCAGTGTCATCAGTGCCACGTATTAGTGCCATCTGTCATCAGTGCCACGTATTAGTGCCATTTGTCATCAGTGCCACGTATTAGTGCCACGTGTCATCAGTGCCACATATTAGTGCCACCTGTCATCAGTGCCATCTGTCATCAGTGCCACGTGTCATCAGTGCCACATATTAGTGCCATTTGTCATCAGTGTCACGTGTCATCAGTGCCATGTATTAGTGCCATCTGTCGGTGCCACGTATTAGTGCCATCTGTTTTCAGTGCCATGTATTAGTGCCATCTGTCATCAGTGCCACGTATCAGTGCCATCTGTCATCAGTGCCACATCAGTGTCAGTGCCACGTATCAGTGCCATCTGTCATCGGTGCCACATCAGTGCCACGTATCAGTGCCATCTGTCATCAGTGCCATGTCAGTGTCACATGTCATTGTCCTGGTGCTCCAGGGCCTTCAAAAGTGTAATAGGTAGTCAACAAGTTAGATGTGTAATTTATGCTCCTAGAACACGTGATGGTGCTCCCTGCATGTTGGGCCTCTGTATGTGGCTAGGCTGTCAAAAAGTCCCACACATGTGGTATCGTAATACTCAGGAGGAGTAGCAGAATGTATTTTGGGGCGTTATTTGTGGTATACACATGCCATGTGAGAGAAATAACCTATTACAATGACAATTTTGTGGGGGGGGGGGAATCTTCATTTTGCAAAGAATTGTGGGAAAAAATGACAACATCAAAAACCTCACCATGCATCATTCTAAATACCTTGGAATGTCTACTTTCAAAAAAGGGGTCATTTGGGGGGGATTTGTACTTTACTGGCTTGTTTGGGTCTCAAGACATGAGATAGGCCGTCAGTACATCAGGTGTGATCAATTTTTTATGATTTGCACCACAGCTTGTAGACTCTCTAACTTTCACAAAGACCAAATAATATCCACTAATTTTGGTTATTTTTACCAAAGATATGTAGCAGTAAAAATTGTGGCCAAAATTTATGAAGAAAAATTAATATTTTGCAAAATTTTATCACAGAAACGAAGAAAAATGCGTTTTTTTTTCAAAATTTTCGGTCTTTTTTCATTTATAGCGCAAAAAATAAAAAGCCCAGAGGTGATCAAATACCACCAAAAGAAAGCTCTATTTGTATGAAAAAAAGGACACAAAATTCATTTGGGTACAGTATTACATGACTGAGTAATTGTCATTCAAAGTGTGAGAGCGCTGAAAGCTGAAAATTGGTGTGGTCACGAAGGGGGGTTTAAGTGCCCAGTTGTCAAGTGGTTAAATACAAGCTGACACACTCTGTTTGCAGCAGACTGAGAGGATGAGCTCCCAGTGTCTCTCCTCACTTCTTGTCAGAGGCACTGAGCTTAATGCACAGCTTGGAGTCTTGGACCAATGGTAAAGCACCATTGATCCCAACTGTCCAATAAAAATGCTGCAGTGGAGGCACGCCTCTCACTGCAGAGTCATAGAAGGGGGCGTGTCCAAAAGACAAATGCTCCCTTCCAGCCCAGCCCACTTAACTAAAAGGAAATAACATGTTTATGGGTATAAGATTTACCCACAATCCCATGTTTTTCTCCCACAGTTAAGAGGGAGAATGAGAATCTGCTGCTGCTGATGAAAAGGTACAAGCTAATTCATATATTATTATGCTATAAGATAATTTATTATTTATCTATTTACTGTAAAATTACTGGTTGGAGGTTATAATTTCAAACTTCAGTAATTTGTCCGTTAAGCCACCTGCTTGAGTACAGATTTTGAAAATATAGTAAATTACCTTAAAAACAATATATAATAATTATTTGCATATTACTTACTTATGGTAATTAACCCCTTACCACCCAGGCCAATTCTGACACTTCTCTCCTACATGTAAAAATCATCATTTTTTTGCTAGAAAATTACTCAGAACCCCCAAACATTATATATATATATATATATATATATATATATATATATATATATATATATATATATTGTTTTAGCAGACACCCTAGGGAATAGAATGGCAGTTGTTCCAACGTTTTATGTTGTGGGGTAGCGATGCCGCTCCAAGTGTGTTGGTGTCTCTAATAACCTCCCTCCCCACTCACAACTTCAGGTGCAGGCTCTGCAATGGTGTAGAAAATTGAAGAAAGCTTAATCAGCTATGATTAAGCATCTATATTGACGTGAAACGCGTTAGCCTGTCTGTACCTCTCATCACCATGATGTAAGAGATTTTGGATCTTCTACACTGTTTTGCCACGAATAAAAGGTGTTATTCGGAGTGCGGCCGTTCAGCTGTTTTCTTCAACTTTTTATGTTACACGATATTTGCGCAGCAACTTTTCAAATTTAGTTTTTTTTGGAAAACAACTGTTTCATGAATATAAATATACACTAAAAATAACCGATTTTTTTTTTTTTTATAATGTGAAAGATGATGTTATAATTAGGTAAATAGATACCTAACAAGTCACGCTTTAAAATTGCGCACAGATGTGGAATGGCGCCAAACTTCAGTACCTAAAAATCTCCATATGTGACACTTTAAAATTTTTTACAGGTTACATGCTTAGTTACAGAGGAGGTCTGGTGCTAGAATTATTGTTCTCGCTCTAAGGATTGCAGCGTATGTAACCTGTGTGTATCTGGCTCTGATACCAGCCAGTACCCCACCAGACACTCACCTCACCGCACGTCCCTCCAACCTGCCATATAGGCAGCACTTCCTAATCACTGGGACACTTGGACTGAGGCTTATTGAGACACCAAAAGCAACTTCAGGTTTTTTTATGGTAGGTGTCCCGGCCATAATTTCTCTCTCTCTTTTTTTTTATGTATGACAACCTTTTTGACACCATCACTCCACATATACCTGTTAGCTAATTATTGTCTCTCTCCAACTGATGCCAGGTGATCCCAGTACATACTAACTCGAGCCATTCCACTGTCTGAGGAGGCCATTCATTATTCTTTCTAATGACATACTCATCTAAATCTCTTTATTCTGCCGGACTGGCACTTATTGTCTTCAATTTTGTTTTTTGGTTTGTGACCATCCTTTGCCTCTGTTCATGGAGACACTGTAAGTAATGCGGTTTTATCCACTCTGGCTCCAAGATGATGCTTTTTTTACACAAATATTGATATATATATATATATGTATATGTTCTAATTTGTTTTTCATTTTGTAGACCACATTTACAACTATTGCTAAACTATTCCTGTGGAAGGAGTTTAACCACTTAAAGACCGCCCACTGCATATATATATACTGCGGCAGGGCGGCTCTGTTGAGCCAAACAACGTACCTGTATGTCGTTTCATGCAATAGATACTGTGAGCACACGCGCGCACACCCACTGCACAAAGGAGGAGCCAATGCGCGTGCCTGGTGGACCCGATGTCCGCCGGCCACCCACGATCGCTTCACAGAGAGGCAGAATGGGGATCTGAATGGGGCAGAATGGGGATCTGCCGTTCTGACAGGGGACAACATGGAGATCTGCTGTCCCTAGTGATCGGGAACAGCGATCTCTGTGTTGTATTCTCCATCTTTATATTATGTCTTCGACATGTACTGTATGTAAAGTTTTAACGTTGCACAATTTTTTGATACATTAATAAACATTGGATCTTTTTAAAGACTACAAACAAATGTACACTTTTTGAGCCTATAAAGTCCCATTTCTATTAGGGGGTATTTTGTTCTATATTTCCAAGGGATGTGCCCATATCAAGTAGACTAATTAACCCCTAAGTTGTTTATAACATGGGGACAAGGTGCTTTGCCAGGGGAAGACTTCCTCCCTGATAAGGTTCTCCCCATGTTGAGGACACGTGGCCAGCTATGGTTCAGGATGAAGGGGCCACATGCTTGTCCCCCATCTTTCTCAGCCTTCCAGGCTACATGCTCAGATAAGGCCTAAATAAAAGAACAAAGAGAGGGTGCACCAGCCCAGTATCTTTCAATGCTGTTTTAAAAAGAAAGGGAAATAAGCGATTATACGAAAACCGCTAAGCATACTTCTTGGGAAGATGCCACACTGGTCTACAGATGCTAAAACATTTTGAGGGGGTCCCCTCTTCATCTGAGCTAGTTTTTTTTTAGCTCAAATGAAGAGGGTAACCCCCTTGAAATGCATTTCAAGCCATTTATCAAATACAAATTTTCAGGAAAAAATACATATTAATTCTAGTGCACACAAACACTAGGGATGAGCTTCGTGTTCGAGTCGAACCCATGTTCGACTCGAACATCGGCTGTTCGGTCGTTCGCCGAATTGCGAACGATATGGGCCGTTCGCGCCAAATTCGTGTGGGGCGTCACGGCCCATAATTCACTGCGGCATCGCAGTGCATTGCTGGCTGATGATTGGCCAAGCATGCACTATGACCCGCATGCTTGGCCAATCACAGCGCCGCCTGAACAGAGAGCCGTAATTGGCCAGAGCCAAGGAGGCTTTGGCCAATTATGGCTCAGGGGATTTAGTACACGCCCCACACTATATAAGGCCGCCTGCACGGCGGCCCTGTGTAGTGTGTGTTTCGGCGTTCATTCAGAGAGAGAGAGAGACAGACAGTGACATTTGATTTGAGTTAGATAGATTAGGCAGAACAGTCAGTCAGTTAGTTGCACTTACAGTGTATTGTGTATATATATGCATCCCAGGTGTTGCATATATATATATACACTGTATTCAGTTTAGGTAGATTTGTTCCTGTTATCTTCCTACTGACAGGCAGGCTTGTCTTGTTACAGTATTTACAGCTACCTGAAGAAAATTACTGGTGTTCTTTTGATCCTATTAGTACCACAGTCAGGCAGCTAGACTATTTTACAGTTAGTGGGGTGCATCCTGCTCACAGTGTTCTGCTAAACCTACAAGTTAGTGGGGTGCATCCTGCTCACAGTGTTCAGCTAAACCTACAAGTTAGTGGGGTGCGTCTTGCTCACAGTGTTCAGCTAAACCTACAAGTTAGTGGGGTGCGTCCTGCTCACAGTGTTCAGCTAAACCTACAAGTTAGTGGGGTGCATCCACCTCATAGTGTTCAGCTAAACCTACACGTTAGTGGGGTGCGTCCTGCTCACAGTGTTCAGCTAAACCTACAAGTTAGTGGGGTGCATCCACCTCATAGTGTTCAGCTAAACCTACAAGCTAGTGGGGTGCGTCCTGCTCACAGTGTTCAGCTAGATCCGTTCCTGTTATCTTCTTACTGACAGGCAGGCTTGTCTTGTTACAGTATATACAGCTACCTGAAGAAAATTACTGGTGTTCTTTTGATCCTATTAGTACCACAGTCAGGCAGCTAGACTATATACAGTTAGTGCAGTGCGTCCTGCTCACAGTGTTCTGCTAAACCTACAAGTTAGTGGGGTGCGTCCTGCTCACAGTTTTCAGCTAAACCTACAAGTTAGTGGGGTGAGTCCTGCTCACAGTGTTCAGCTAAAGCTACCTGTAGAAGGTTGGTGGTGTTCTCATACTACAGGCAGGCAGTTGATTTTTTTAGCTGCAGTATGAGTACATATATATATATATATATATATATATATATATATATATATATATATATATATCCCAGCTTAGTGCAGCTACAGGCCATTAGTATGTCTGGAAGGCCAAGAAGGAAAGGCAGACAGTCACAAGCCAATAAGAGAGGGCAAGCAGGCTCTGTGTCTAGTGCTGGTCGTGGAGACTGTGCATCCTCATCAGCACGTGGCCGTGGGACAGGCTTGGCCTTTTTTTCGGAAGCTGGCCGTGTTGAGACGCAACATGCGGAAGACTTGGTGGAGTGGATGACCAAGCCGTCCTCATCCTCCTCATCCTCTCTCACCCATGCCCAGGGTACTTTGTCTGGCAAAGCAGCAGCCTCTTCCCTCGGTTCAATGTCATCAGTGACTCCTTCCCTAGCCCCACCATGTCCTCCTGAGGAGTCCCTCGAACTGTTTGACCACAGTGTTGGGTACATGCTCCAGGAGGATGCCCAGAGTTTGGAAGGCTCTGATGATGATACTGAGCTCGATGAAGGCAGTAACATGAGCACGGACAGAGGGGGTGCCCAAGAAGGACAGCAATCTGGCAGTCATGCTGCCCCTGCTGCAGCATACTGCCAGGTTTGCTCCAGTGATGAGGAGGGAGGGGATGATGAGGTCACTGACTCAACATGGGTGCCTGATAGGAGAGAGGAGGAGGAGGAGGAGGCGGCACATCACCAACGAGGCAGGATGCCCTCCAGGGGCCAGCCTAAGGGCAGCACATTGACTGCATCACACCCCAAAGCTCCACATGTGCAGGGCGCTGCAGTCTCTGCGCGTTATTCAAAAAGTTCTTTGGTGTGGGCCTTTTTTGAGACAAGTGCATCAGATCGCACCGCTGCTATTTGCAACATATGTCTCAAGCATATCTCGCGTGGCCAAAACATCTCCCGCTTGGGTACCACATGCTTGACCAGACATATGTTGACCTGCCATGCAGTTCGTTGGCAAGTGTATCTAAAAGACCCACACCAAAGAACAAAGAGGACCTCTCCTTGCTCCTCATCAGCTGAGATTTCCAACCCCACTAGACCTTCAGTCCTCTCTGAGACCTGCACTGAGAGGAATGAAGGTGTAGAATTAGGTGTGTCACAGCCAAGTACTTGTGGGCAATCTGCTTTTGGTACACCGACGTCAGATTGTACCAGGCAAATTTCCCTGCCCCAGCTGCTGCACCGCCGAAAGAAGTTTCCTCCCAGCCATCCACATGCCCAGCGGTTGAATGCTAGCTTGGCAAAATTGCTAGCACTTCAACTGCTGCCTTTTCATTTGGTAGACTCTGCCCCCTTCTGTGAGTTTGTGTAATGTGCGGTTCCTCAGTGGCAGGTACCCAAACGCCACTTTTTCTCATGGAAGGCGATTTCGGCTCTCTACCGGCATGTGGAAGGCAATGTCCATGCCTCGCTGGACAGGGCGGTCAGCGGTAAGGTGCATATTACCGCTGACTCCTGGTCCAGCAGGCATGGACAGGGACGTTACCTAAGTTTCACGGCGCATTGGGTGGCTCTGCTGGCAGCTGGGAAGGATGCAGGACAAGGTGCAGTAGTGTTGGAGGTTGTTCCGCCACCACGCCTCCAAAATGCTAATGATTGTGACACACCTCTCTCCTCCACCCCCTCCTCTTCTTCTTCCTCCATGGCCTCTTCCTGTGCTTTGCCCTCGGAACCAGCGGTGCTCCGTAGTCGTTCAAGGGGCTACGCAAGTACGCAGGCCAAAAGATGCCATGCGGTGCTTGAGCTGGTGTGCTTGGGGGACAGATGCCACACTGGGACAGAGGTTCTGTCAGCTCTGCAGGGGCAGGTTCAGAGGTGGTTGACGCCAAGCCAACTTAAGGCAGGAATGGTGGTTTGCGACAATGGCACCTACCTCCTCTCTGCCCTCCGACAGGGACAAATGACCCATGTGCCCTGTTTGGCTCACGTCCTTAACTTGGTGGTGCATCGGTTCTACCCAGGCTTACAGGATGTCCTGAGGCAGGCCAGGAAAGTCTGTGTGCATTTCCGCCGGTCATATAATGCCAGTGCTCGGCTGACGGACCTCCAAAAGGAGTTTAACCTGCCCAAGAACCGCCTAATCTGTGACATGCCCACCAGGTGGAACTCAACGTTGGCCATGCTGCAGCGGCTGCACACGCAGCAGAGGGCCATCAATGAGTACCTGTGCGACTATGGCACCAGGACAGGGTCAGGGGAGCTTGTTTTTTTTTCCCCACGCCAGTGGGCCATGATCAGGGATGCATGCACTGTCCTGTCACCATTTGAGGAGGCCACGAGGATGGTGAGCAGTGACAGTGCATGCATCAGTGACACTGTCCCCCTTGTCCACCTGTTGGAGCACACGCTGCATGGAATAATGGACAGGGCACTTGAGGCAGAACAGAGGCAGGAAGAGGAGGACTTCCTTAGCTCTCAAGGCCCCCTTTATCCAGACAGTGTTCCTGCGTGCCCGCCGATCACACAGGAAGAGGACGAGGAGGAGGAGGAAGATTGTGTCAGTATGGAGGTGGAGCCTGGCACTCAGCATCAGCAGCAGTCTTTAAGGGATCAGTCCCAAGAAACACATGGACTTGTACGTGGCTTGGAGGAGGTGGCTGCGGACCATGTCGTCCTTAGTGACCCAGAGGACTCCGGACCGAATGCCTCAGCAAACCTACGCTGCATGGCCTCCCTGATCCTGCAAAACCTGCGTAAGGATCCTCGTATTCGTGGTATCAAGGAGAAGGACCAATACTGGCTGGCAACCCTCCTTGATCCACGTTACAAGGGTAAGGTTGCAGACCTTATCTTGCCATCGCAGAGGGAGCAGAGGATGAAACATCTTTGGGAGGCCTTGCAGAAAGGTCTGTGCAACGCGTTCCCAGAGACTGAAAGGTTACAAACTCCTGTTTCTTGACAACGTGTTGCTGAGGCTTCGGTCAGTCAAAGAAGTAGCGGTGGAGAAGGTGGCCGTCTGATCGATGCGTTCAGACAATTTTTTGGTCCGCAGCCCCAAGGTTTGATCGGTTCCAGCAACCATCGCCAGCGTCTGTTTTACATGGTGCAGGAATACCTAGGGGCAAGATCAGATTTGGACACCTTTCCCACCGAAAACCCTCTGGGTTACTGGGTCTTGAGGATGGATCACTGGCCAGAGCTTGCACAGTATGCAATTGAGCTACTGGCCTGTCCTGCATCCAGCGTTCTTTCAGGACGCACATTCAGTGCTGCTGGAGGCGTGGTAACCGATCACAGGGTGCGTCTGTCCACCGACTCGGTCGATCGACTGACCTTCATAAAAATGAATCAGTCTTGGATCACCACCAGCTACCAAGCACCTGATGCTGATGTAACCGAATAATTTTTTTTGAAATCTCAGATCCCTTCAAAGACTGCCTATGCTGATGCTGAGTGACTATCCCTGAGTAATTATCCTCTTCCTCCTCAATGATCACGCTGATAGCTTGTAAGAACATTTTTGGTTCTGGGCGCAACCACCAGTGCCTAAGGCCCAATTTTTCTGCCCCTGTTTAACAGGGGCGTGTAATTACAATTTTTGATGCAATACTTTGCAGCAGGGCTCGTTCCTGCGCAACAACTAGAGTATCTGTGAGGGGTTGCAGTGTTTTGGCACCAGTGCCTAAGGCCTAATTTTTCAGCTCCTGTTCAACAGGGACATGTAATTACAATTCTTGATCTAATATTTCACAGCAGGGCCCTGTGAGGGCTTACAGTGTTGTGGCCACAACAACACCTAAGGCCCAAATTTCTGCAGAGTATATAGGGCAGGCCCCTACTTTCAAACATCTAACTTACAAACGACTCCTACTTGCAAACGGAAGGAGACAACAGGAAGTGAGATGAAATCTACCCCTAGGAAGGGAAATTCTCTCCTGTAAGAGTTAATATGGGAAAAACATTTCTCCTTTCCACTGATGCTTTCCAATCCTTGTTCCACAAAAAAAACCCAAATTCTCAAAAAACATTTGTCATTGGGACAAAAAGTGAGGTGAAATCTTCTAAAGAGGAGGAAAGACAGCAAAACAAATGTCACAGGGGTGATAACCCTTCCCTATGTTTTCCAAAAAGCTTAAAAAAGATTTTTTGGCTGGAGCTAAACACGTTAAAAATGTACCAGTTCAAAATTACAAACAGATTCTACTTAACAACAAACCTACAGTCCCTGTCTTGTTTGCACCGCCTGTATACTGCTGTTCAGAGTATATAGGGCCTGGTGGCCCCACACCTTTCCTTATTTTAATTTGGGTGGGGGGTTCCCCTTAATATCCATACAAGACCCAAAGGGCCTGGTAATGTACTGGGGGTACCCATGCCGTTTGTCTCACTGATTTTCATCCATATTGCCAGGACCCGACATTAAACCCGCAAGCAGTTTTAAATGACATTTTTTCCTTTAAAAATGACATTTTGTGCAGGGACTGTTCTAAACACGGGAAACACGCGTCACTTTACAGGCATACTATAGACACCCCCCAGGTACGATATTTAAAGGAATATTTCACTTTTTTTTTTTTTTTACTTTAAGCATCATTAAAATCACTGCTCCCGAAAAAACAGCCGTTTTTAAAAGTTTTTTTTGCATTGATACATGTCCCCTGGGGTAGGACCCGGGTCCCCAAACCCTTTTTAGGACAATACCATGCAAATTAGCCTTTAAAATTAGCACTTTTGATTTCGAACGTTCGAGTCCCATAGACGTCAATGGGGTTCTAACGTTCGTGCAAATTTTCGGTCCGTTCGCAGGTTCTGGTGCACTCAGCAGCCAACCGGGCTGTCTTCCTCCGTGGAGATTTGCCCGGCAGTGTTCTCCTGCTGTCCTTTTCCTGCTCCCGTGCCTCTGGTCAAGACATCTCTGCGTGTCGTGAAGAGGGTCCCTTCCTTAGCCGAGCTCCAGGGCTGAGGTCATCCCCCAGACTAGGGGGTTACCCTCAAGGGCCACAGACAGCCTAACACTCAATCTCCAGCTTCCACCTAAACTCCACTTCCCCCAGCTGGGCTGACCCTGAGTATTTGAGGGGGCCTGCCCCCTGTGAACCCATCTGTTGGGGATTAGTCAGGGCCCTCAAAATACTCCAGACAGTTCCTCCTCACCTCCACTCCCTTTCTTCTAGAATCTTCTCCAAGTTTCTAGAAGCAGGGGGAGGTAGTGGAGATGATACCTGTGAGTCATCCAGCTCTCCCTGAGCCACTAAAACCCTGACCCAGAAAAACAAAGGCCCGGCTGCCAGCCAAGCCAAACAATTTATCTACTGTAACAAAAATCCTAGACTAGAACTAGAGGGTGCTACAAGAGCACCAAACAAAAGGTTCAAAAGAGCCGAAAAATATTTTAATGATATTGGTTCAAAATAAAGTGTTTTGGAGGTCTAACAATCTCCCCTTTCTTTAGGCCCCCCTATTTTAGGAATGTTGTAAGTAGTTAAGACCCATTGATGTCATTGTCTAAATATGATTGTGTCTATATTTGGCCAATGATGTCACTCAGGAGACCCATGCTTTTTTTTTTTTTTATTTTACCGGTGGTGATCAGCAGATGTAATTTGGTGTGAGTGAAGGAAATGGAATCAAACATACCTGTCACTCGGAGGGTGCCTTTTATTGTGATTGATGTAGTTCTGCATTGTTGGATAATGTGATTGGCAATGGATGTACATCATGAGTATTTTTTATGTTATGGGACTTATCAATGTGTTTATTTACTTTTCATTTTTTTTTTGTGAATGAGTAGGGGCACTACCTAACACTTACTTTGTATCTCCCCATGTTGAAGGCACATCGCCTAGTATGGTTCAGGAGATGGATGCACACTCGCTGCCCCCCTTGGATAAGTACCTGGTATGGATTTTTTTTTCTGCATGAAATTCCCTCTAAAAATATAGGGGGACCACTATCAGTTTTTTCTGGGGGGTGGGGGTTGTTTTTTTTGCATTGGGTCCCCTTTTACATCCATACCAGAACCTCATCAAAGATAATGGACTGCTATAAATGAAAGGAATGTCTGGACAATTGTTTACAAACAAAGCAAAGTAGCCGGGAATGTTGCCAGCAATTTAAACAGCATTTTATTTGTAAGGCCCCTTTCATACTGGAGCGGACTCCATTTTAATCAGTAGGCGACCTGTCCACTGATCTCCTGCTGATCCGAGCAGAGCGGGTGGATGACAGGTCCGTGTCCGCTTAGTTCATGCAGAGTGGACACGGACAGAGCCTGCTCTTCTCTATAGGCAGCCGGGTGCAAACCAGGGACGTGCGGTGAGGTGAGTGTCTGGTGGGGCACTGGCTGGTATCAGAGCCAGATACACACAGGTTACATACGCCACGATCGTTACAGCGAGAACAATAATTCTAGCACTAGATCTCCTCTGTAACTCTAAACATGTAACCTGTAAAAAAATGTAAAGCATCGCCTATGGTCGCCTAAGTACTGAAAGCGGAGGTTCACACAAAAATTGAACCTCCGCATTTCGGAACCCTCCCCCTCTCCGGTGTCACATTTGACACCTTTCAGGTGGGGAGAGGGTGCAGATACCTGTCTAAGACATGTATCTTCCCTCCCCCCCGCGCTGCCTGCTGGGACACACACGGGTCCCAGAGACAGCACGGACCATTCAGATTGCGCTGCGCGACTCACGCATGCGCATTAGGGAACCGGGAAGTGAAGCCGCAAGGCTTCATTTCCTGATTCCCATACCGAAGATGGTGGGGGCAGCATTTGAGGACCGAGGGACGGTTCGGCCTCGGGTGCCGACATCGCTGGACCCTGGGACAGGTAAGTGTCCATATTTTAAAAGTCAGAAGCTGCAGTATTTGTAGCTGCTGACTTTAAAAAAAAAAAAAAAAAATTTGCGGGACTCCCTCTTGAAGTTTGCCGCCGTTCCACAAGTGTGTGCAATTTTAAAGCGTGACATGTTGGGTATCTATTTACTTGGTGTAACATCATCTTTCACAGTATACAAAAAAATCTGGATAACTTTTTAGTGGTTTTTTTTTTGTTTTGTTTTTATTCATGAAACAGTTTCTTTCCAAAATAAAAAAAAGGCTTTTCAAAAATTTCTGCGCGAATACTGTGTGACATAAAAAGTTGCAACGACTGCCATTTTATTCCCTAGGGTGTCTGCTAATAAAATATATACAATGTTTGGGGGTTCTGAGTAATTTTCTAAATGCTGATTTTTACATGTAGGAGAGAAGTGTCAGAATTGGCCTGGGTGGTAAGGGGTTAATTACCGTAAGTAATATACAAATAATTATTATATATTGTTTTTAAGGTTATTTACTATATTTTCAAAATCTGTACTCAAGCAGGTGGCTTAAAAGACAAGTTACTGACGTTTGAAATTATAACTTCCAACCAGTAATTTCACAGTAAATAGATAAATAATAAATGATTATCTTATAGCATAATAATATATGATTTAGGTGTCCTTTTATGAAACTGCGGTAAAATACCGCGATTGAGTTCTCAGGCATTCTCAGAGGAGATCGCTCTCCTCTGAGTGCCTGTTTATGAAAGTGTGTAGATCGCTTCTCATGTTGAGTTGAGGAGCGATCTACAAACGCCGAGAACTCCTGAGAACGGCTCCTCTCACTATAATCTCGTGTGATGTAGCGGGATTACAGTATGAGGAACCATAAAATACAAAAGTGTAACACAAATCAGCACACATTATTCCCCAACATATTAATAAAATAATAAAGTTAAATTCCCCCTACACAATATACATTAACCTAATTATAAAAAAAAACATTGTTTTTATCAATATTTAAAGATCATACATGTGCCTATTTAAATGTGAATGGTGTATAGTAAATGAATGTAATGCAGCTATACACCATTCATATAAATGCAAAATAAATTTATAATCATTAAAAAATCATTTTAATAAAGTATACAAGTATAAATATTTATTAATAAATTAAAATAAAATATATTTCATAATTGATAAACATAAAAATTGATAAACTGGTGCAATGCGAGAACACTGCGAATCCACTGCGGTTCCCGCATCGCACCGACTCGCATGTCAGTTCACACTGCCATATGCAAATCACTGGGGAGTGTCAATACATTGTTAACGACACCCCCAGTTCAGCTTCCATATCGCACTGCAAACTGACAGTTCGGACATGAATCGGATCACATATGTGTGAACACCCATGCGATCCGATTCTGCTGTGGACCAAAAAAAATGGTCCTATATGAGTTTGGTCCGAGTGCAATGCAAATTCAGCAATACTATCTGTATGGCTGAAATCGCATCGCACAGAGATCGGATGTGATTTGCACTGAAGTGCGGTGCGAATCACATCCGATCTCGGACACCGCAGCAGTGGGAACTGGCCCTAAATCATATTGCATTTGCACCAAAATGGTACAGGACCCTTTATTTGGTCCGCACTGGAATCGGATCGCATGGGTGTGAACACTCCCATGCGATCCGATTCCTGCACCATTGCATAGTTCGCACTGCGATCTGTGAAATGATCTGGGGGTGTCATTAACTTTACATTGACACCCGCAGTGGTGCGCAGATATCAATGTAGGTGTGATGTGAAAACCCGCACAGGAATCACGCTGGTTCACGCATCGCACAAGTGTGAACCCAGCCAGAGACGTGAACATCTAAAACAAATATCTATCTATTTCTCTCTTTCTCCAATATCTATCTATCTATCTATCTATCTATCTATCTATCTATCTATCTATCTATCTATCTATCTATCTATCTATCTATCTATCTATCTATCTATCTATCTATCTATCTATCTATCTATCTATCTATCTATCGATATAGATATATATGTATACACACTATAAATTCCTATCCTGCTGGTTTTGGGGTGTGTAATGGTGGGGAAGATGTACTCTGACTGTTTAGTGAAAGAAAGAAGTCAAAAGACTTCTTGCTTTCTCCAGAATATCAGCCAGTTTCAAGCTTCTCTCTCTAATTCTCCGTCTCTGGAATGGAGAATCAGAAAGTGAGAATTCTGTTACAGATCGCCAGTGAGGTGCTGAGATCGCACCTTCATAAACTGGCCGTTTCTGTGAAGTCAGTTAAGATTCTCACTGTGCTTAGATAATGAGTGGAGAACATGTTCTCTGCTGATTATCTCAGTTTCATAAACTGGTAATGACCTGAGATTAGCGGTGAGACTCGGGATCGCCGCTGATCTCAGTTTCATAAAAGGACACCTTAGCTTGTACCTTTTCAGCAGCAGATTCTCATTCTTCCTCTTAACTGTGTGAGAAAAACATGAGATTGTGGGTAAAACTTTTACACATAAACATGTTTTTTTCTTCTAGTTAAAGTGGTGTTCCACCCAAAAAAACAAATGCTTGAATGTGCCTGGAAAAAAAAAAAAAAAAACATTTGGAAATTATTATTTTTTTACTCACCTCTAAATGCCTGTTGCTAGGGGGTCCCTCGTAGTCTGCCTCTTCCAGTGCCTGGGCTGGTGACATCACTTCCCCCTCGGCACAGGAAGGACTCGGCTCTGCTCCCTCCCTCCTGTCAATCATCTGGGACCCATTACAGGTCCCAGGTGACTGAGCGGCCAATCACGGCGCGGCACCGCTCGCGCATGCGCAGTGGGTGCCCGGCTGTGAAGCCACAGCCCGGCGCCCACAGTTGCAATGCCAGCGCCGCCGAATGGAGGGGGAGACGAGCGGGGCTTCAATCCCCCGCCCCGCATTGCTGGACCCAAGGACAGGTAAGTGTCCAATTAAAAGTCAGCAGCTGCAGTATTTGTAGCTGCTGACTTTTATTTATTTTTTATTTTGTTAATGGGCCCTCCTCTTTAACCGGTTCAGTACAGGGCATTTTCACGCCCTTCCTTCCCAGACCAATTTTTAGTTTTCAGCGCTGTCACACTTTAAACGACAATTGCGCGGTCGTGCGACGTTGTACCCAAACAAAATTGATGTCCTTTTTTCCCCAGAAATAGAGCTTTCTTTTGGTAGTATTTGATCACCTCTGCGCTATAAACAAAAGAAGAGTGACAATTTTGAAAAAAACACAATATTTTATACTTTTTGCTATAATAAATATCCCCATTTAAAAAAAACAAAACAATTTTTTTTCCTCAGTTTAGGCCGATATGTATTCTGCTACATATGTTTCTTAAAAAAATCGCAATAAGCGTATATTGATTGGTTTGCACAAAAGTTATAGCGTCTACAAAATACGGGATAGATTTATGGCATTTTTAAAAAAGTTTTATTTATTTATTTATTTATTTATTTATTTATTTTACTAGTACAGGCATACCCCGCTTTTAAGTACACAATGGGGTTTATTTACTAAAGCTGGAAAGTGCAAAATCAAGTTCCCTTCTGCATAGAAACCAATGAGCTTCCAGGTTTTATTACCAAAGCTTAATTGAACAAGCTGGGGTTAGAAGCTCACTGGTTTCTATGCAGAAGTGAGCCTGATTTTGCACTTTCCAGCTTTAGTAAATAAATCTCATTGTGTACTTAAAAGCGGGGTATGCCTGTAATGGCGGCTATCTGCGATTTTTGTCGTGACTGCGACATTATGGCAGACAAATTGGACACTTTTGACACATTTTTGGGACCATTCACATTTATACAGAGATCAGTGCTATAAAATTGCATTGATTACTGTATAAATGTGACAGGCAGTGAAGGGGTTAACCACTAGGGGGAGACAAGGGGTTAAATATGTTTCCTAGGGCAGTGATTCTAACTGTAGGGGGAGGGGACTCACAAGGGGAGGAGACCGATCGGTGTTCCTCTGTACTGGGAACACAGATTGGTCTCCTCTCAACTGACAGGACGTGGATCTGTGTGTTTACACACACAGATCCATGGTCCTGCTTGGTTAATGGGCAATCGCGGGTGCCCAGCGGACATCGCGGCTGCCGGGCACACGCACCGGGTCCCGAGCAACGCGGGGGGCGAGCGCCCTCTAGACAGCCGGGAAGCCCAGGACGTCATATGACAGCCACCCAGGATGGGAGATCCCATCTGCGGCTGTCATTTGACAATACGTGGGTATTGAAGTGGTTAAGAAGGCTGGGATGGAAGGAAGTATTTGTCTTTTAGACACGCCCCCTTCTTTGACACTGCAGTGAGAGGCGTGCCTCCACTGCAGCATTTTTATTGGACAGCTTGGGCCAATGGTGCTTTAACATTGGTCCAAGGCTCCAAGCTGTCCATTGAGCTCAGTGCCTCTGACAAGAAGTGGCCGCTCTGTATGTAGCTTCTGACAGGCTTTGCAAGGAGCCCCATATTTCTGGAACCATAGATGATAGGAGCCCCAAATTGACCAGTGCTGGGGTAGGACTTAAGCTACCTATCCCCAAATTTGGGGTTTCTGTGACCCCAGGTCACTGAGCTATGACCCTCGAAGCTTGATCCTTTTTTTTTTTTTGCAAGGTCCATAAAGACATGGATGAGTGAGTTTGGGGTGGATGAACTTGACTGGCCTGCACAGAGTCCTGACCTCAACCCAATAGAACACCCTCGGGATGAATTATAGTGGAGACTGCGAGCCAGGCCTTCTCATCCAACATCAATGCCTGACCTCACAAATGCGCTTCTGGAAGAATGGTCAAACATTCCCATAGACACACTCCTAAATCTTGTGGACGGCCTTCCCAGAAGAGGTGAAGCTGTTATAGCTGCAAAGGGAGGAGCCAACTCAATATTGAACCCTACGGACTAAGACTGGTATGTCATTAAAGTTCATGTGTGTGTAAAGGCAGGCGTCCCAATACTTTTGCTAATATAGTGTATGTGTTGGCATCATCTACATTTATCTTACATTTTTTTTATTAGCTAGCTTACCAGTCTTGTAGCCTTTGGGGCTCTCTGAATGTTACTCACCCAGTTGGGCATACACTTCAGCTCTTTCAAAATCATCCATTGTTTTACAGCCTCTGTTGTCTATCATGGTAATCTGGTCGGTGAGTGGATAGGCATTTCTTATCGTGGTGCATCCTTCTTGTGTTTTTCGGGCCTCGGCATATTCTATGAAGTTCTCACCTTCTTCCAGGACGTACTTACAGGAGTTGATGAAGGAAGATTTTCCATGGCCCAAGTAGCCTAACAGTTGTAGTAGGACTCTTGTATAACCCTGACTGCCCAGATCTCCATCATCCAGGTTGAAGTTCCTGATGTTCTCCTTCAGTTGTCTAATATCCATTGCTGATAGTTATTATTATTTTGTGCTAATTTTTTCTCTTTCTCAGTTTTTTCTATTCTCCGATGTTAGGACTTCAGTTGTAGAAAGGACTTGGCATTTGCTTTCTGTTTCATGTGGCAATAAAAGATAATCAGAAAGGAGGAGACACACAGCAAACAGATTAAAGAGTAAAGGTTATTAACCACTTGATGTCCTCTGAACCTCTAACAAGCTCATCATTTTACAGCCGACAATCGACTGTTCAGTTAGCTGGGCAGCTCTACAGCAACCGAATAACTTTTCATTGTAGTAAGAAGGGGTTTGTTAGTTCTTTGTGAGAGCAATAAAGTTAAATTAAATAACAAAAAAGTGTAAAAAAAATAATAAAAAATTAACAAAATAAAAAAAATGTAAACATTCAACGCACCCTTCCATAGGTCCTGCATGTATATGTAACCAACAAAAGCACCACACATGTGAGGTATCATTGTGAACATCAGAGCAATAATTCCAGGGCCGTATTCATAGTAAACTCTACACTTATGACCTGAAAAGCAGGGGACCCCAACCCCCGGGCTGCGGACCGGTGGCAGTCAGAGGCCTGTTGTTGACCGGGCCGCACAGCAGGAGATGAGCTATCGCAGATCGCGCTTGCCGATCACCTCCTGCTGTACGTCCATGTCCGCATGTACTGTCCCGCCTCCTCCACCCGCTCTGCCGATGATGTCACCCTATCAGCAGGGCAGAGGTGGGAGGAGCTCTTCATTCTGAACTGCAGCTCCTCCCACCCCCTGCCCTGCTGATAGGATGACATCTTTGGGTGGGCTGGTGGGCGGCAGAGCTGGGAGAGGACTGTTAACAGCCTCTGTCCTGAAGGTAGGAGTCCTGAGCAGGGGAGGCAGATATTAATGTTAGAGAAGAAAGGAGGGGGGGGGGGGGGCAGACTGCAGAGGCACTGTAATGTAAAGGGGGGTTTGATGCTAAGGGGGCATTGTAATATAAAGGGGTCACTGTGATATAATGGAGACTGCACTGTCAAGGGGGCACTGTAATTTAAATGGGAGCTGTGATGTAAAGGGGGCACTGTAATATAACGGGGACTGCACTGTCAAGGGGGCACTGTAATTTAAAGGGGGCTCTGATGTGAAGGGGGCATTGTAATATAAAGGGGGGCTGTGATGTAAGGGGGAGCAATGTAATATAAAGGGGGCTGCACTGTAAAGGGGCACTGCGCAGTCCCCTTTAAATCACAGTGACCCCTTTACATTACAGTGCCCCCTTTACATCACAGCCCCCCTTTAAATTACAGTACCCCCTTTACAATACCTTTTATATGACAGTGCCCCCTTTACATTACCGTACCCCCTTTATAGTGCAGTTCTCATTATATCACAGCGCCCCCTATACATCACAGAGCAGTTCCCATTACATTAATATAAAGGGGACTGCACTATAAAGGGGCACTGTAATGTAAAACGGGGCTGTGATGTGCAGGGGAACTGAGGACACTGTGGGACTGCTTTAAAGGGGAAAGTGTAATGTAAAGGGGGACTGTGGACACTGATATAAAGGGGGGACTGTGCTGTAAAGGGGGGGGCCTGTGGTGTGACGGGGGCTGAGGACAGACTTAATATCCCAACCCCCGACTTGTCCACCACAACCACCATTCTCCCCCAGCACAGCACCTCTCCCTCAGTTCCTTGGAAAATTGGCTGCCATGA
The DNA here is from genome assembly GCA_037952925.1 of Lithobates clamitans. NCBI lineage: Eukaryota > Metazoa > Chordata > Amphibia > Anura > Ranidae > Lithobates > Lithobates clamitans. The sequence goes on from JBBGZY010000151.1 coordinate 2,995,948, forward strand.
AACTGGTCCCTGGTGCAAAAATGGGTCGGGCGCCGCTGCTTTAAAGGCTTTTAAAGTGTCACATAAGAATAATTGAATATATTTGAGGTGTCGTAGTTTGTCCCATTTTCACGGGCATGCACAATTTTCTTTGCATGTTTGGTATCCATTTGCTCTACACAACTGTGTCTTTTATATTTTACCAAAAATATGGATTTGATATTGTGTTTACCAATTTACGTTCAACTTGCACTTTAAATAATCATCTCCCCCTAACGCCCAAAAGCAGCTGGAAAAATATTTTTTATCCCCCCCGGGATAAACCATTAAAGTGGTTCTAAAGGCAGGTTTGCATGCAGCTCCCCTCCCCCAGCCCACCCCTCCTCATTGGGTCAGCGAAAGCATTGGGACCCATTGGCAGCAAGATGGGTGGGTAGGATGGACACACAGAGCGGGGCTCGAGAGTGAACCCCACATGAGCAGGGCTTCTGTTAGAAATCATGGGGCCCAATACAGGCTTCCAGATGGAGCCCCCTCTGAGTCCCACCTACACCCCACCCACCCTTCTGGGGTGCAGCAAAACAGCGGCACTGACTTTATCCCCCTACACCCCCCAAAAATGAAAACAATTCCCACCTCCTGGGCCCCTCTGTTGACCTGATAGGGCCCAGGGAAATGTAATCTAAGCTCTGGTAAGCATATAAGAGCGGCATAAGCATGTGCATGGAGTGTGCCTGGGCACACCCTAATCATCCCATGCGTGTTAGTGTAGTCGAGTGTCGGCTGTCTCCCGGGATCTCCATCTTTGGCACCGAGGGTAGTGAGACACCATAGGAGAGGCAGCTGTGCTGTTATCTCTCTCCTTCCTGCCCTATCACAGTATATTTCTTTCCGCCTGGGGGCTGCCCGCTGGGCTGCTCTGAAAGGCGCCATCCATAGGAGTGTGTAGCCTGCGCTGTCTGTAAAACAGTTTCACATTGAGAAGATAGTGAGGTTTGCCAGAGCCGCTCAGTGTGTCAAACTGTCAGGTAATGTAATTACTTGCGGGACCGAACAGCTATCAAACATCAGCCAATGGGTTGGGGTCTGGGCGGGTCATTACATTTATGTGGCTTTCTTAAGCAGCCCAATCATTGGCTGGTGTTGCTCGGTCCCGCCCATCCTTGACATCACTGCATCACTTTCTTTATAATTTCTTGAATAGGTTTTGGATTTCATATGTCTAATAAAACTTTGTATATTGTGCAACATGTACTTCATGGTCATTTTTTTTTAACATTAGGTAAATAAGGTCGTTTGGGTTCCTGGTTTGTTTTTTTATATATATGTATGTAACATATGTTCTATATGTATAATTCATAATGTAACATGTTACAACCATAACTTGACCTACCAAATAAAAAACCCTGATGTGGGGAGGGAAGGGATGGAAATGATCAGGGAATGTTGTGAAGGAAGCAACTGTGAACATTTAACAATCTATTTTATACCTCCAAAAGAATGGAACCAACCGTCATTACTCCAGACCAGAGGTGGCTGGTGCTCCATTTTTTCCTCCGCCAGGTTCACACTTACCCCATCCAGGTCGCAGCTTTCCCAGCTTCTCCTCCTGGCCAATCCTCCTGTCCTGATTGGCCAGGAGGAGAAGCCAGAAGACAATAGCAAATATTGATTCGCTAATGTCACAAGTGGGTGGGCTCGGGGCGCAGTGCTCTGCCCCCCAAGCTCAACCTTTTTAAAGCCAATTGGAGCCTCAGGCTCTAATCACGTGCTTAAAAAAGAAGTAAAACTTGTAGAAATCTATGCGTCCGCCACCCAGCATGGAGATTAGGGGCCGGCACATGGAGATTAGGGGGGTGGCACCCCTGTGCCCCTCATGGACCGGCTGCAACTGGTTAGCATTAAAGGTAATTGTAAAAATAAAAATAAAAGAAACGCAAAAAACGTTTGACGTTGCTTGTTCCAGCCCCAAATTTTACACGCTACCAGCACAGAGACCTGGGGCCTCACTGAGAGTCCTGGGTCACGTTCTAACAATTGGAACCTGGAAACGTCCAATTCTAGGTCACCTGATTGCTATGATAGCCTGTGATTGGCTATCAAAGTGGTCAGTCACTGTGAAGCCCACCCCCCGTGTTTATGAAGGAGAGAGAGATACATTATATCTTTCTCTATGGGAAAGAAACTCCCCTTGAAAGATTAGGACTTTTTAGGCTCAAGGAATGCCCAAACATCAACTAAACATAGTATGATTTAAAGGATTTATTGGTATCAAAAGTTAAAAGAAATTATTAAAATTATACATGTAACAATAGCACAAGGCAAAAAAGAACCACTCAATGGCAGTGGTGGAGATTATACAAAAAACAATCACCAATTCGTTTTTGGAGTCCTTTATGCTCCTTCTTCAGGGTAGGTTTAAACAATCTTGATAAATACAGTCTATAAGACAAAACACACATTAGAGCATTGTCGCTGAGTAGTTACAACATGATCAAGGCAGAAAAGGGGGAAATAATGGAAAGTCAACGTAGCATGAAATACTCACAATGCCTAGGCGTGGAAGTGCAGCACACAGGTGCAGACTTAAACCTCCACTTTCTAAGGGAAGGGGAGGGAACCTAATCCCAAAATGAGTCCCAGCTGTCCACAGTGCCAATCAGCGCCAATGTGGTAGATCCCCCGGGAATGGAGCGCACGGCGTCACCCCACAGGGAGGGGGCGTAGTGTGCGGGGAAACCCACCGACACACTCGAGCTGTCCCGAACCAGTGGGCTTAGCCGGCATCACCGCGGGAGGGGCAGATAGCCAGGCAGAAATGACGTCCATAGGTCACGGGTGCGAATGGAGTCACAACCCGATAATGGACAGCAGAATCAGCTGATGTGATGCAGGCAGTGCTGACACAGGGGAACACAGCCTCCAGCGTCAAAAAGTGCCTGAATATCACCGGCCTGGGCGTGTCAGGTTCACCACCCAGCGGGAGCACACCAGAGCCAAAGAGGAGGGAAAAAACAAAGCAAAAATAAAAAAGTAAAAATGAATATAAAAATAAAACAACACCGGAAAAAGAAGAAAAAAAATGTCTTTGCAGAGAGAGAGAAAAAAAGTGTGTGTAGAAATAAAAAATATATTAAAGCGGAGTTCCACACAAAAATGGAACTTCCACTTTTCTGAACCCTCCCCCACTCCAGTGTCACATTTGGCACCTTTCAGGGGGGAGGGGGGTGCAGATATCTGTCTAAGACATGTATTTGCACCCACTTCCGGCATAGACTCCCATGGGAGTCTATGCCTCTTCCCGTCCCCACCGCGCTGTCTCCTGGGAAACACACAGCTCCCAGGAGAGAGCGGGGACCACTTGGGACGCGCAGCGCGACTCGCGCATGCGCAGTAGGGAACCGGGAGGTGAAGCCGCAATGCTTCACTTCCTGATTCCCTCACCTAGGATGGCGGCGGCAGCTGCCGAGAACCGAGCGGGTTCTCGGCGTCCCCTGCCGACATCGCTGGACCCTGGGACAGGTAAGTGGCCATGTATTAAATGTCAGCAGCTGCTGTATTTGTAGCTGCTGGCTTTTAATATTTTTTTTTTTTGGCGGTGTGGGTGGACCCCCGCTTTAAAATATTAATTAAAAAAATAAAAGTATTGCTAGCTGCGATTGGTCAGTGTGATCACATGGTACAGACAGGGCCAATCACATCCCATCTGTACCATGTTATTAGCTCTGGCCAATCACAGCTAAGCACAACAAAACAAACTCAATTATTAGACTCAAACTTAAATATCAGTTTTTTTTCAGTAAAATGCTTGCTTATAGCCATGAAATTCATGGCTATAAGCAATCATAACGTGTAAAAAAAAAAAAAATCCTGATCACTTCCCCAGAGTAGTACAATGTGTAGCACTGACAACTTGTGTTTCTAGTCATATGTGTGTTATACAGTACATAAGTTGTGTTAGTGCCATCTTGTGGACAATTGAGAAAGTAAAATATGTTTACGTTTCATGATTAAGTGAAGTGACATGGAAGTGATTGATTGTTTACTTCGGAACTGTAGCTCTGACCCACCTACAATGCTCCTGGACAGGGTGAGAACTGAACTGCATTGTGGGAGGATATAAAAGGGTATTGAGGTCATTTTAGGTCTCTTGTTCCTGGGACGCGTGGCCTGCCAGCAGAGCTCTGTGGGTGTGTGTGTCCCACAGGGTTGCGACCTACTTTGTGAAGGAGCAGAGCAGCTGCAAGGATCCTGCCATCGCATCACAGTGTGCTAGAACAGCAGAAGTGATCGTTCCGGAGACCCGTGTGGAGATAACCGAGGACTCCTGGTCATTATTGAACGGAACAGTGTGACGGCGAGGTGGTGGCTCCATACTGACCGAGAACTGCTGAAACAGAGGCATCCATCTGCCCGGATCCCGTGTGGTGAGAGGGTTAACACCCAGAAGTTTATTTCAATACTACACACACATTTAGAACTGTACAGAGTGTTGCTGGGACTGATAGTCCCACAGAACAAGTTAAGTTGGAGAACTTCACCTCTGAATAGACTTCAGTATTCAAGAGCGGATGCTGGATGTTTGTTTTCTTCATATGAGAACACAGTCAATCTGCTGGATTACAATTGTTTTAGTGTGTTATATTACACTGCGCAACACCCAGGAGGAACCCCTTTTGCGGATTACAATTATAAGAGCTAGCGAAGACTGAAGACGTGAGGACTACCTTTTCATTGCAGGGCCCTGCACTTAGGATAGTGACTTTAAGGTCTAGAGCAGGGGGAGCTCCCGGGTATAGATTTATACAATTATATATATATCTGTGTCTGTTATTGATTGTCATAACCATTTCTTATACTATTACACTACGTTGGTGTGATAGTATAGTTGCTGTAATAACTCTTTATATATTATTTACCCAAAGAAAGAAGTTATTTTTGGTTATTATTGAAATTTGTGTGCAGTGTTGTCATCTCTCCTGCAGGTGGAGCTACCAGCACCCAGGTAGAGGTAACTATAACCATAAGTGTATATTGTGGGTTAAAGTAGATATTCATATTGTTACAACACTGCACTACAGTTGTGTCAAGGGTATTGAACAATTTAAGAAGGCTGAAGTGCATATAGAGGCAGGCCCGCTTTAAATCAGCAGCTCTGCCGAGAGTTATTGCTACAAATGTTACTATGGTAACATTATATTGCTCTGGTGTGTTAAAAAAAAATCGTAAAGAAAAACTTAAAAAAAAAAGAATTATTATTATTTATTTATTTTCGTACTGTTACCAGTCAGTGTCCCTGATCACCACCACACCAGTTATATGATAACGCTGTACTGCACTGGTGACAGTATGAAAAAAAGTAAAAGGAAAATTGTGAATTTTTTTTATTTCTTCATTTCCAAAACATTATGACAAAAAATACAAAATAAAAAAATGTGCTATGCCTCTTAATACCTTGGACTGTCATTTGGGGAGTATTTGTAGTGACCTGACATTTTCGGGCTTCAAGAAATCAGTTTCCAGATACTGTATATATACCATAGTTTGTGGACTCTAACTTTCCTACACGCTAAATAATATATACTGATTTGGGTTATTTTCACCAAAGAAATGTAGCAGAATAAATTTTGTCCTAGATTTATGAAGAACGATTATTTATTTGCAAAATTTTATAACAGAAACAAAGAACAACACGTTTTTTATTCCAACATTTTCAGTCTTTTTTCGTTTATTTAGCAGAAAGTAAAAAAAAAAAACAGTAGTGATTAAATGCCACCAAAAGAAAGCTCTAGTTCTGTGAACAAAATGCTACAAATTTAGTTTAGGTACAGTGTTGCATGACCGCGCAATTGTCATTCAAAATGTGACAGCGCTGAAAGCTGGAAATTAGCCTGGGTACGATGGGGTAAAAAAAAATTTAAAAAAATTAAAAAAGAGTGTATTGAAGTGGTTAAAAGCCCAAAAGGTGTTCCTTGGGTTTTGGGCCCCTCTCTGCATCTATGATCTATGCATGAATGAGTCACATGCATGTGGTATCCACATATTCAGGAGGCATAGTATAATGTGTTTTGGGGTGTAGTTGTAAGTATGCTAATGCTGTGTGTGTAAAATGACTTGTTAATATGACAATTTTCTAAAAAAAAACAAAAAAAAAACACATTTGGTTTAGGTTCTTCATTTTCCAAAAAAGTGACAAAAAATTACGAGTTTATAAAATTCACCATGCCTCCTACTAAATACCTTGGACTGTCTATTTTCCAAAAAGAGGTCATTTGGGGGATATTTGTACTGTCCTGGTGTTTTGGGGCCTCATGTAGGCCATCAATACATCAGAATTGATCAATTATTAAATATATATACCATAGTTTGTAGACTCTGTAACTTTCACACAGTCTAAATAATATAAACTGATTTGGGTTTTTCACCAAATAAGTGTATCAGAATACATTTTAACCTTCATTTATGAAGTAAGAGTATTTATTTGCAACATTTTTATAACAGAAACTAGGAAAAAGAAAAAAAAACTGTGATGATTAAATACCATCAAGAGAAAGCTCTGTTTCAAAAAATTATATAGAAATAATCTGGGCACAGTGTTGCACGACTGAGTAATTTCAGCACTGTGACAGTGTTGAAATCTGAAAATGGCCTGGGCGGGAAGGGGGTAAAACAGTCCGGATTTGAAATGGTTAAATATGGAGCCTTTTTCAAACATTCCCTCAGCTTATAATGTTAACATAAAGTTGACATGTTAAGAAATTGCACATTCGCTTCTCCTCTTATTGTTACACTGTGTGTACTGAAGTGTGCATTGTACTGGTGGTACTCTCTGTCGTGCTCTTTCTCTCTCAAAACTTTCTCTCCTCTAATCTTCCTCTCTCCAATCATTCTCTCTATATTCTTTCTCTCTCTGATCTTTCTCTCTCCTGATGAAGTTGGATAGATGTAGTTGTACATGAATTTCTTCCTCTCTATCCGTTCTCTTCTCGGGTTTCTTGGCTGTTGCAGGCGGAATCTGACGTTCCTCAAGGCAGTGTCTATCACCATCAGGATGTCCGTGGTTCTTCCCAGAGTCTTTATGTGGCTCGTTGATGTGTAATTGTCAATGGCGATTACCATCTCCGCTTCCATGAGCCTAAATCTTTTCTCAATTTCCTGGTAATCTCCTTCGGTTTTGAAGGACGAGGACAATGAGGGGAACGATACCTGAAGAAGAGGAATGTGGTAAGGCTATCTCAAAGTTTGTAGGAATTCTCGGTAGCGAAATTAGTATTTTTAATTGGCCATGGCAGGCCTTTGCCTAGGTTTAGCTGTGTGTTAGATATCCTCATGTCCTTCCCTGTGTTCATTCTTATTGTCAAATCAAATTTAGTAAAAATTTGCTACAGCTCCTTCACTGATCAACACAAGGGGAGGGAAGGTGCACATGGATCTCACATCCTCTCTCTGGATCTCAGTTTCTCTTGATGAATCTCACTTCCTCTCTATGAATCTCACTTCCTCTCTGCAGATTTTGTTTTTTCTCTATATGTCTCATTCCCTCTCTATGGATATCACATTTTCTCTATGAATCTCACATCCTCTCTGTGGATCGCAATTCCTCTCCATGAATCTCACATCCTTTCTATTGATATTACTTTCTCTCCATGGATTGCACATCCTATCTATGGATCTCACATTCTCTCTATGACTCTCACATCCTCTCTATGGATCTCACATTATCTCTATGGATCTCACATCCTCTCTTTGGATCTCACATTCTCTCTATGGATCTCACATCCTCTCTTTGGATCTCACATTCTCTCTATGGATCTCACAACCTCCCTATGTATCTCGCTGCCTCTTCATGGATTTCACTTCCTCTCTATGAATCTCACATCCCCTCTATGGATTCCACTTCCTCTCCATGAATCTTACATCCTTTCTATTGATATCACTTTCTCTCCATGGATCGCACATACTATCTATGGATCTCACATTCTCTCTATGGATTTCACATCCTCTCTATGGATCTCACATCCTCTCTATGGATCTCACATCCTCTCTATGGATCTCACATCCTCTCTATGGATCTCACATCCTCTCTATAGATCTCACATCCTCTCTATCGATCTCCCATTCTCTCTATGGATCTCACATCCTCTCTATGGATCTCACATTCTCTCTATGGATCTCACATCCTCTCTATGGATCTCACATCCTCTGGATCTCACATTCTCTCTATGGATCTCACATCCTCTCTATGGATCTCGCTGCCTCTTCATGGATTTCACTTCCTCTCTATGAATTTCACTTCCTCCTATGAATCTCACTTCCTCTATAAATCTCACTTCCTCCTCTATGAATTTAGCTTCCTCTCTATAAATCACTCTTCCTCTGTATGAATCTAATTTCCTCTCTATTGATTTCACTTCCTTTCTATGAATTTCACTTCCTCTCTATGGATCCCATTTCCTCTTTATGGATCTAATTTCCTATCGCTATGGATCTCACTTCCTCTCTATGGCCCCTTTCCGACGGGGCCGATCCGTTTGACGGATTCCGCTTGCTCAGCTGATCCCTGCTGAGCAGGTGGATGACAGGTCCGTCTCCACCTACTGTGCAGAGCAGAGAGGGACAGAGTCCCGCTCTCCTCCATGGGGAAATCAGATGAAAACGGACCACCTTTTCTTTTTCCATCCGATCCGCCAGACGGATGGAAAATAGTACCACCGTCTGTCTGGATTTGGTGGACAGGATCAGATAGCGGCGGGTGTCAGGGGACATGTCACTGCTGATATCCTCCGCTCCATAGGAGTGAATGGAGTGCCCGATCAGGTCTGACTGAAAAACTGACAGGCAGACCTGATCGGACAGCCGTGTGAATGGGGCCTATGGATATAATTTCCTCTCTCTATGTATCTCACTTGCTCTCTATGGTTGTCACTTTCTCTCTGTGTATCTCACTTCCTCTCTGTGGATCTCATTTCCTTTCTCTATTGATCTCACTTTCTCTCTGTGTATCTCACTTTCAAAAATGGGAATTTACGCCCAAGGTTGAGGGGTTTTCTAGGCAGCGAACAACAAATGCAGATATTATATGGTTTAAAAGGTAGCTTTATTAAACATAGGACATTAGAGTAAAAAACATGAACTGTGTACACGAAGTTATAAAAAGCACCGGGGCATATACAGAGCTATACATCAATTATGCAATACACAAGTGTTTGGATGGTCTGACGCGTTTCGACCCCATCGGGTCTTCTTCAGAGGAAATGCATGCGCTGTGGGAGAATTTTGTATACATAAAAATAATACCAATGTGATTGTGCACAATTGTATATAATAAGAATTTTGAACATAATTACCGAAAATATGTGTATAGCCATGTCTCCTAAACGTGCGGTTTTCAGAATAGCCTCCACCATCCGGTCCCAGCACCGGAGCCCCCCGGTCTGCCAACACCCCAAAAGAGGAATCCAAGCAAAAACTGCGCGACTTACGATGAATTACATCTAGGGAATGCCCTGCATTCGGCAAGGGGCGTGTGGATCAGCAGCACCTGTGGTCTAAACATCAAGCAGCAACATCAACGGGTGCGTTAAGAAAGGGTAATATAATCTATTTGTATAAACTTGTATAAGTCAAATGATACTAGTAATATTATAAAGTTTTTAAGGCTATTTGGCCTAAATTATTTTAGCAATAGTTAAACTTTTTTTTGTAAATTATAGTAGAAGATTATAAAGCGTGTATGGATATATGTACGCTGTAAGTTGAAAGAAGAATTGTAAAGAATGGAGGGAGAGAAGGAAAGAAAAAAAGAAAAGAGAAAAAAAGGAAGAAAAAGCAAAGAAAAAAAAGGGAGAAGAACAAAAAAAGGGAAAGTGGGGGGAAGAAAGGGGGGGAGAGGAGAAAAGTGTGGAAAATGGTGAGGAGTGGAGTGGGAAGTGAGAGGAAAAAAGGGGGAAGGGAGAAAGGGGGGGGGACGTGATGGAAGTGAGGGGGGGGGGCATAACTAGACATGGGAGGAAATGAAAAAAAAAAAAAAAACAGGAGAAGAAAGAATGAAAAGAAAAAGAAGGGAAAAAGAGACTAAGTCAGCAGGAACGGAAGGATAAAGGTGTAGAGAGAATGTGATAAAAGAAAGGGAACAAACTGGTGCACAGGAATAGGGAAAGTGAGTGAAAAGAAAATGCTGAGAAAAGGAAAAAAGTGTACGTGCAAAATGTATGGCAAGTGTGTTGGTGAAGAAACAAACAACAGTGTGAAAGGGAATGCAACATTAATTGTCAAAACATCAAGAAATACCAATGTGTAAAATAATAAAGTGGTTTACCTAGAGATGCCAGACATATAGCAGCACACCAGTGTGCGGGAGGCAATCTGTGAAGATAGCACCAATGGGGTATATGGTAACTGAAGTGGGATTGTGAAACAAGTGTTATAATCAAACTGAGGGAAATAGTGAGGTATAGGGGATAGGAAAATACCTGTATTTCTTGTCAAAAGAAGTTTATTGAGTATACAATATTATAAAGATACATAAAGTAAGTTTACAAGGATCTATAAAGTAAGCTCATTGTTTTACAGTAGGGTTTATATAGGTAAATATCATGAAATTTCAAATATTAAACATTGGGTTCATGTAAACCTAAATTAAAGATATATATCATTTCCTTAGATACTTTTGTAGGTATTTAAATGATTTATACCTACTATACATATTGTTTACAGGTAGAGTGTATATAGGTCAAATAAATTCTGATAATGAGCTTTAATCGTAAGGTGGAGAAAAGGAAAGAGAAAGAAGAAAAAGGGTAGAAAGGTAGAGGTATGGTCCACAAGGTTGTCCCGCTCGTCAGTTTATTATTCTTTTTAGTTCTCTTTGAAGCCTTAGAATGGGTGTCTCTGTAAGTCATTTAATCTGTTACCATTGCAACAGGACAGAGTCATTGAAGTTTGACAGGAACTGTTGTTTTATCCAAGGATGCCAAAGTTTTTCAAATTTTGGAATTTGATTTTGATCGATGGCTACCATCTTAGCATGGGACATTGTATTATTCATTCTGTGAATTGTTTCTGCTAGTACCAATGTAGGAGATTTCCATGCCTTGGTCACTGTTTGTTTTGCAGCCGTTGTTAGTTGGATCATAAGTTTGAATTGAGAGAGTGTTAACCATTCCGGTTTTAGATTAAGTAAAGTTATATATGGATCTGGTTGTATTATTTTTTTAAAATATTTTAGATGCAATCACGAAGACTTCCTTCCAGAAGGTTTGGATTACTGGGCACATCCACCATATGTGTAAATGTGTGCCTATTTCTGGGCATCCTCGAAAACAAAGAGCTGAGGTATTAGGTGAATATTTTGCCACTCTAGCGGGTACAAGGTACCAGCGAGTTAGGACTTTATAATTTGTCTCCAGTGCTAAGATGTTGGGTGAAGATGACTTAGATGTGAGCCATATGTTAGACCAGTCCGTGTCTTCTAAAGTTCGTCCCAGGTCCTCCTCCCACCTCTGAACGTAAGAGGGTCTATTAAGATTTGCTACTCCACATAATTGATTATAAAGTGATGAAATTGTACCTTTAGCAAATGGATCTTTTGTACAGATTGATTCAAAAATGGATAATTGGGATAATGGTGTATCCCCCTTTAGGAATGGTGTATAGAAATTTTTGATTTGGAGATATCTAAATATCTCAGAGTTTGGTAGATCATATTTTTCTCTAAGCGATGGGAATGAAAGGAATGATTTAGATGCTATGAAGTCATTTAGTGTCTGAATGCCTGATGTTGTCCAAGCTTTAAAAGAATTTGGGTAGATCCATGCCGGATAAAAGGCCGGATTTCTGATAAAAGAAAGGAGAGGATTGTGTAGAGATTGTAACTGATATTTGGTTTTTAGTTTATCCCAGAGAGATAAGAAGTGTTTAGTTATGGGATTATGAATTTTCAACAGTAAAGTTTTTTTATTTTATTAAACATGTAAGACAGTACAAACAATGTCAGCATTTGATGAGGATCCGACATGAATCAACAGACTACAAACTTATAGCAGTACATATGTAAAACATAAACTCCTCCATTCCATTTGCTAATATAATAAGCATAAGCTTGATCAAAGAAGCAACCGGGGGGTCCAAGCCTATACAGGATGAGAGATGTGTTATCTTCATATAACTTTTCCTTGATGGGATAATTTAAGAAATTCCGTACATATACCATTAGTGTGCTATTGATCGCTCTTCCCCACCACCTCCCGGACCAGGGAGGAGGGGGGGGAGGGGGAAGAAGACACAGGCGCCCATGGTCCCCCCCAACTCTGGGGTCAACCACCAGCATCCATCCAGCTCGACCACACCTTGTCGAATTTCTGAGGACAATTCCTGCTCTCATAGGTTAAGCGGTATAGCGGCAGTGCATTGTTTACCGCCGCTTCCCATGTCCCTCTAGTAGGGGCCTCTTTGTTCTTCCAGTTAAGGAGAATTTCTCTCCTGGCGTAGAATATGGAGTATGTTAGGCATTGTTTAATATATCGGTCACCCTCTATGTCCTCCAAATGACTGAGTAATAGAACCGATGGGTCCTCTGGTACCTCGGCTCCACATACCACCCCCAGCTTGTTTGCCACCGCGCTCCAATATGGGCGGAGCTTGGGACAGGACCAGACCATGTGGAAGAACGTTCCCACTTCTAGTTCACATCTAGTACAGGTGGGGGACTTTTCAGGATATATTTGTGCTAAGCGCTGAGGCGTATAGTAGGCTCTATGGATAAATTTTAGTTGAATAAATCTATCTTTGGCTGCAATCATGGACGGGATAAACGTGGACAGGCACTCTTCCCATTCCTCCTCCCCCAACGAGGGAATATCTGTCTGCCACTTGATTCTGGTTCTGTCGGTTTTAACATCGTGGGCCACTGTTAAATACAAGTAAAGAGAAGACAGGGGTTTCTCCAGCATCCCGGAGATCAAGAGACGCTCGATTGAATCTGGCTCTAGCGTCACCCGATCAGGAAACTGGGCCCTGAGGGCGTGCTGCAGCTGTATATATCTGAAAAGGAAGGAGCTTGGTAGATTATGGGCCTGTTGCATCTCTCTAAATGACATAACTCTCCCCCGTGACATCACCTGTTTTAATTTGGTGATGCCTCGCCTTGCCCATATTGCCGGGTCTGGGACAGTGAAGAGGTGCGGGAGCATAGGATTGGCCCACAGTGGGGTATGTGGGGACACAGTGGCTGGTTGTAGTAGAGCTGCCCTAGCGGACCTCCATACCTGAATGGTGGTCTTCATGGGGCCTGTAACTGCAGGAGTGGCCTTCATTCCTCTGTACGGGAGGTTGGAGAGTGCCGCATAAGAGCCCATAACCGCCGCCTCCAATGTGACAGCCGGATTTTGGCGGGGCTGCGAGAACCACCACCTCACCGTTACCAGGACAGCCGCCCAGTAATAAATTAAAAAATTCGGCAGAGCCAAACCACCTCCCGAAAGAGGAAGATATAATATAGCCTTGGCAACCCTTGGCGCTCTCCCAGCCCAGATGAAAGCAGTCACAGCACTCTCCAGCCTGCGGAAAAAGGATTTAGGTATCAAAACTGGGGTCTGCCTAAAGTAATATAGAAATTTTGGTAAATAGATCATTTTCAATAGGTTCCCCCTACCCACCGGGGACAGAGGGAGAGATCTCCAAGTGGAGCATTTTTGTTGCAGTTGAGGCAGTAATGGGTAAACATTCCTATCCAGGTACTCCTTTAACTCACCCCCCACCCGTACTCCCAGGTATGTGAATTCTCTCACCCACTTCAGTGGAGTATTTGTGTCTATGGGTGGTAGGGAACTGCTAAGGGGAAAAAGCACCGATTTGTTCCAATTAATGCGGATGCCCGAAAACCGGCTGAATGTGTCAAAGAGGGCCAAAGCTGCCCTCAGGGAGTTCGAGGCATCCGCTAGATACAGGAGGGAGTCATCCGCATACAGCGAGATTTTCTCGGTGACAGCTCCCACCTGAATCCCCCTGACCATGTCATCTGCTCTAAGTAGGATGGCTAGTGGTTCGAGTGCCATAGCAAAGAGGGCCGGGGAGAGCGGGCATCCCTGCCTCGTGCCCCTCTCCAGGGAGAATCCCTCCGAGAGGGTGCCATTTGTGCGGATACGGGCCGTGGGCCTGGCATACAGCAGCCGGAGCCACGTCAGGAATTTAGGCCCAAAGCCAAACCTAGAGAGCACCGCCCGAGTCAAACGCCTTCTCCGCGTCGAGTGAGGCCACCACTCCCGAACCCCTCGACTCCGCCAGGGCTATATGCGTGTGCAGTCTACGGATATTTATGTCTGTTCCCCTGCCCGGCATAAAGCCTGTCTGGTCTGGATGAATTAGGGCCGTAATCACCATATTTAGTCTGTTGGCAAGGACCTTTGAAAGGATCTTAGTATCTACATTAAGTAGAGAGATGGGGCGGTAGGATGAGCATAAGGTCGGGTCCTTTCCTGCCTTGGGAATGACGACAATCACCGCCTCATACATAGAGTCAGGAATAGATTCCGCGGCCATGGATTTTGACAGTAGGGATTGGATTTTGGGGGCCAACTGTTCTGCATACATTTTATAAAGTTCGACTGGAATGCTGTCCGGGCCAGGGATTTTGCCCGTCTGCATCATTTTTAATGCTTTTAGAATTTCCTCGACACTAATGGGAGCATCTAGTTTATTAGCATAGGTAGAGGTAAGAGTTGGTATATCAATATTGTCCAAGTAAGCGGTCAGCTCCGCAGGGTGGTAGTCCACCCTGGAGCGGTATAAGTTCTTATAGTAGGAGGCAAATTCCTTGTTAATGTCATCTGGGGAGGTGAGCATAGCTACCTCATCATCACATATTTGTCCTATTGACATCCCCCCCGAGTGTTCCCTAGAGAGCCACGCCAGGAGGCGACCCGTCCTCTCCCCCTGCTCGAATATCCTCTGTTTTTGGTGCAAAAGTCTCTTTTGGGTTAGCGACGTTCGCACCATGAGGGTCTCTCTCAGAAGCTCCTGCAGTCTCACGTATGTCTGGGGGTCAGGGGAGCTGACGTAGAGAGCCTCCTGCCTTCCTGCCTCCTCTTCCAGGCGTGTAAGTTCCTTTCTCCTGTCCCTGCGAACCCCTGAGATGATGGTCTGGAACTGTCCCCTGGTGAACGCCTTAAAAGCATCCCAGACCCAGACCGAGGCCGCCGAAGCAGACCCCTCGTTCTCCACCCAGTATGTCTCCAACTGCTGTCTATACATCGGCTCCACCTCCGCATCCGAGATCCAATACCTCGACAGGCGCCAGAGTCTGTCAGATGGGGCCACCGAGGCATCTAGATCCAGGAGAAGCGGGGCGTGGTCCGAGATTCCCCGGGGAAGGATTTTAATTTCACGAACTCTAGGTAGGACAGAACTCCCCGCGTAAACTAAGTCAATTCTCGAGAAGGTTCTGTGCGACGCAGAGTGACAGGTATACGCCTTTTCATGTGGGTGCTTCCACCTCCATAAGTCAAACATACCATAGGTGGCCGCCCACTCCGCGAGCCCCTGCGAGGTCGCACCAGTGGGGGTCAGTCTGTCCAGACCTGCATCCGGCACCAAGTTAAAGTCTCCCAAGATTACTACGTTTTCTGTGGCAAATTCCGCTATTTTCGCAGTTATTTGATTCAGTATTTGGAGGGAGGCCGGGGGCGGGAGATATAGGCCCACAATAACCCATGGAACATTGTAAAGCAAGGCATGCAACACCACATATCTACCCCCCGGGTCCAGAGCGAGGCCAAGGAGCTTGAAAGGGAGTGTCTTGAGAATTAAAATGCTCACTCCTCTGGAAAAGGAGGAGTATGTCGCATGATAATGATACCCCACCCACGGTTTTTTAAGACTAAAAGTCCTTTTCCCCACCAAATGTGTCTCCTGGAGCACACACACATGGGGTTGATAGGTCTTAACAAACTGAAAGACCAATGAGCGCTTTACTGGAGAGTTCAGGCCCCGTGTGTTCCAGGAGAGCAGTCTAAGGGAGGACATCTATGTTGTAGAGAATTGTGTTAGGATCAATGGGAGGTATCAGCTCCTTGGCCAAAGGTCTGGGCCCAGGTGGGCTAAACCAGGATCTCAAGCAGCATGGAATGATTTGTAGGTAATCAGCCTGTAGCACTGTCAAAAGCAAAAAACTTATAAAAACAGAGAAAACAACAAAACAACACAAGTGGGTCTGCAACTGCAGGCCATTTAAACCAAACATCCCCCCCCACCCCGCCCCTCCCCCCAACATGGCAAGAGGGGCCTCATTCCCATCCAACAAAAAAGGGGGAAGGCCTAGAGCCGTCATGAGGGCAGTGTGCAAACGGCGCTCAGCCTGTCACCGGCAAGTCAGCTTCTTGTTATCCGGCACGGATAGTTTAGTGTGAATCACCCGGGTCCCCGGGGGCACTTACTTAAACTTACAACAGTTACATATCATATGCCTGCCCCAGTCAGTATCGAATAACAGCTTGGGTCCTCATCATGCCCCCCCATTCTTAACAGGAGGTGCCCTGCATAGGAAGTCCCGGGCCGGGAAGTCCAAAGACAGAGTCCCTGACCCCTCCGCCCCCACCCCCCCAAAGCAACGATGAAGGAGAGTCCCCTCCTTAGAAGAGGAAAGACAAGAGAGGGGAGGGGGGCACGCCCCGGGAGCTATCCCCCGCAAGGGAGATCACATGGGCAAACCAAGATCAGATCAGTTAACAAGTTCCAGGATCGCCATGTCATAGCCTCTCCCGAGTGGTACGATGAGACAAGGCGAACCCCGGGAGGCCAAGTTAATCTCCCTGGGGAGTTGCTGCATTAAGTTTGGTCCTCTCAGACTTGCACATGCACCTGTATGAAAAAGTCTCAAAAAGGGGGGGGATCAGTCACGCTTTCCATCAGGCACATGTGTGGAGGGGGGGGGCCCAACCCAGGATTAAATCAGAGGGGCAGCACATGAACAGAGCAGGGTGAGCGGGATTTAAGGGCGAAGAGTCTCAGCCCACGCTGCAGCATCTCTGGGCGATGTGAAAAATTGTACCCTCTCTCCATCCTGTACCCGTAGCTTAGCAGGAAAGAGCATGCTGTACTTCACGCCCTTTTGTCTCAGCATGGCTCTGACTTGGTCGAAGGATTTGCGGCGGCGTTGGGTCTCCACTGAGTAGTCCGGGAATATAAGCAGGGTTGCATCACCCACCTTCAGGTCTCCTTGCACCCTGGCTGCGCGGAGGATCGTGTCCCGATCTCTATAATGCAGGAGCTTAAATATAAAGGTGCGCGGTGGGGCTCCCGGAGGTCCCCTAGACGCTGGCATCCTATGGGCTCTCTCTATAGAGAAGTGAGGAGAAAAGGTAGCCTTGGGGAGCAGCTTAGGCAGGAGATCTTCCATGAATGCGACCGGATCAGCCCCTTCAGCCCCCTCAGGAAGGCCAAGGATCCTCAGGTTGCTCCTCCGATTGCGGTTCTCCGCGTCTTCAGCTCTATTTTCGAGGTATTTGACTTTCAATTTCAGGGCCTGAATGTCCGCGTGGTGCTCCCTCTGAGTGTCCTCCACATCTGATACCCGTCTTTCCGCCTCAGTCACCCGGTCCCTGAATTTATCCATGTCCCTGCGGATGAGGGCAGTTTCCGTCTGTACATGGTCAATTTTAGTGGTTAAGGTTGCCTGGCAAGTAGTTATGGCCAACATTAGGGCATCAAAAGCCGCAGAGCCCACCTGTATAGCTCCGTCAGGAGAGGAGGCCGACGGCGACGCCATCTTGGACGCCTCGTGTGCAGCGGATCTCGGGGCAGAGCGGGTCTTCACCGGGGTGTTAGTATACCTGTGCTGGCTCGATTTCCTCCCCGCGGGCATCGCCCAGTCCACACACCAGAGCCTCCAGGAGCGATAAGGTCCAGTTCTGCGATCCTTCACACTAGGATTGCTGTAGGATTGATAGCCGGAGACGGGAGCTCAGCTAACACACGTCTGCTCCCAGCGCCATCTTGGACACGCCCCGGGATTATGAATTTTAAAGCGGTCTTTAGGATCAAGCCATAATAAATTTGCTATTAATAGAGGGTCATTTTCCGAAGCCTCTATAAATACCCATAATGGGATTTCCTGTTTTGCATGGTATTTAGACAGACTGGCCAAATGTGCTGCTCTGTAGTAGTTAGTAAAATTAGGGTATCCCAGGCCTCCTTTATTTTTGGAAAGATGTAGTGTGTGTATAGGTATACGTGGTTTAGAAGAGCCCCATATAAACGAAGTTGCTCTTTTTTGTACTATTCTCAAAAAAGGAAGGAATTGGAATAGGGAGGACTCTGAATAGATAAAGCAATTTGGGTAGAATAGTCATTTTTATTGCATTAATCTTCCCTATCCATGATAAAGTTGCGACCATTGTTTTATTAGATTTGTGATCTGTCTTAATACAGGAGGATAATTGGTTGAGAATAAGTCAGAATGAGATGCTGTTAAATGAATTCCAAGATATGGGATTGATTTTTCTGCCCATGTGAATGGGAGTGCAGCCCTAGCCGGGATCAATTCCATGTTTGTGAGTGAAATATTAAGCACTAGGCATTTCTTAGGATTAATCATAAGGCCGGATAGGGCTGCAAATCCATCAAGAGCTGTTATTAAGTTAGGACCAGAGACCTGTGGTGATGATAGAAAAAGTATTATATCGTCTGCATATATACATAATTTGTGTGTAATACCTCCTACTTCAATGCCAGTTATAGTTTGGTTTGTTCTGATGTATTGGGCCATGGGTTCGAGTATAAGGGCAAATAATAAGGGAGATAATGGGCAACCCTGTCGGGTACCTCTTTCGATATTAAAGGCATCAGATTTGTATCCAGCATATTTTATATAGGCTTTGGGTTTATTATATAATGCTTTGATCCATGTTAAAAAGTGGGGTCCAAAACCTCATTTTTGTAATGAATATTGCATATATTGCCAGGATACTGTGTCAAATGCCCTCTTAATATCGAGAGATAGAAAACATAAAGGGATTTTCCGTTTTTTAGCAATATGTGCCAATAACACTGCCCTGCGTATATTATCGCCTGCCTGTCTATTTGGCAAGAAGCCTACTTGATCTCTATGTATTAATTTTCCTATAATGCTATTGAGGCGTTTTGCTATTATTTTTGCTAATAATTTAATATCAAGGTTTAACAGAGAGGCCGATAATTCACATAAGAAATATCATCAGAAAGGGGTTTTGGGATCATACAAACAATTGCCATTAGTGTTTCTTGCCGAAAAGAATGTCCATCTAGAAGTTTGTTAAAAGTTTCAGTGAGAATGGGAGAGAGTATTTCTGAGAATGTTTTATAGTATAAAGCCGAGTAGCCGTCTGGGCCTGGTCTTTTGTTAAGTTTTAGGTCTTTTATGGCGTTCGCAACTTCATCTATAGTTATAGGCTCATCCAAACTGCTTTTTTGATTCTGAGATAACTCAGGTAAGGTTATTTTTGAGAAGAAGGATTCAGCCTCTGTAGGATTAAATTCATTGTTTGTCTTGTATAAAGTTGCGAGATGTGAGTGAAATTTATGGACTATTTTAACTGGATTACAAGTATAAAATTTTTTTGATAATTTCAAACATATTGGTTTGAAAGATTTGTTAGTTGAATTTAATGCCTGAGCCAAATATGTACCTGGTTTGTTTGTTTTCATGTAGAAATTGTGTTTGGAGCGTTTGAGGGATTTATCAACTGACTCAGTGAGAAATAGATCGTATTCCAATCTAGATTTTTCCAGATGAGATTTTGTACTCTGAGATGGATTATCTTGGAATGATATGTAGGCTGCATTAAAATTGAGTTCTAGTTTTTTTGCTAGATTTTTGCGTTCCCGTTTAAATAGTGCCATTTGTCTTTGTATTGTACCACGCAAGACAGGCTTATGAGCTTCCCACAGTGTTATTGGGGAGATGTCTGTTGTATTATTAATTGATATGTATTCCTTTAAAGCTTGTTCAATGGCCATCTGATGTAGTGGGTGTTTGAGCATTATGTCCGGTAAGTACCACGTTTGGTCATGCGCTTTTGGTATGGCTGAGGCTATAGTAGTGAATACTGCATTATGGTCAGACCACGGAATCGGAATTATATCTGATGCAATAATTTCTGGTATCATTCCTATTGTTAGAAAAATATGATCTATTCTGGTGAAGGTTTGATGAGGGTGCGAGAAATAAGTGAATTTCTTTTTCATTGGGTTACTTTCTCTCCACGAATCTACCAGATTGTATTTGGAAAGAAGTTGAGAAAAAGGTAATCTAGAGGTTATTTTGGATGGTGTAAAAGGTAATTTATCTAGAAATGGGAGGAGGACCTGGTTCGAATCCCCACACATTATCACTGTTCCTATTTTGTGTGTATTAATCACTTGTAATATATGTGAGAGGAATGATGTAGGTTGTTTGTTAGGAGCGTAGTAGGAAATCACCGTGATTGCTGTATCCATTATATAACCAATGAGTATCAGGTATCTACCTTCTGGGTCTTTAATTTCTGATGATAAGGTGAATGGTGTGGATCGGTGAAGTGCAATTAGAGTTCCCCTTTGCTTGGTACAGGCAGAAGCCGCGTAAATTTGTTGATTAAAAAGGGGAAATATATTTTGGAGTAGAATCTTTGGTGAAGTGTGTTTCTTGGAGGCATACTATGTGAGCCTTCTTGTTATGGAAAGTACGGAAGGCTTTGGTCCTTTTTTGAGGGACATTTATTCCCTGAACATTCAGGGAAAGTATATTCAGTGGTGCCATGGCAACAGATCAAATAGTTTTGACTTACTTTTTGTTATGCAGAGCTGACTGCGCAGATCAACCTGTGTGGACTGAAGAGATGAAAAGATAGAAAAGAAACCAATGAGTTCTGGAGTAAAGAGTAAACAAAAAACATATGAGATTAGATGATACATTGTATAAATTATTTTTTGCAAGTAATCACAATTTACCCGTGAAAGAGAATAAATATCTCTCTCAGGGGAATAAGTGCCTTAGTCACACTCCCACATAATATGGTTGGGAGAATGAGGAGGGCTAATGGGGGTACACGGATCTTCCGCTTACAGGAGAGAAGTGCTATGTCAAAAGACATCAAAATGATGTTTCATTAATTGGAGTGCAGAATATAGTTTTTGTTGAAATTATTTATTCCAGGGTGGTTGTATATGGTTAGTCTTGCCCTAGGCTAAATAATTCAGTTAGAAAGGTACTGTTAATAACTTTGGTATTGATGAAGATAGTTTGAATTATTTTGGGATTTTAACCCTTTTAGAGTAAACAATTACATATTTTATCCATATGTAACTGTTTAGATATGTTAACTCATAAAATTGAGGTTGTATTGCTTCAGATTAGAATAAACAAAAACATAATTCTAGGAACTAGTTAGGTAATAATATATTTGTTTTAAGAAAAGAAAGAAAAAGCTTCCATTACTTCTGGATTATTGAACATATTTGTCCTAAAAAGTAATACATCTATTGTTATTACCTGATAATATATAACTGAACAGGAATTTCCTTATTTCACTTATATATTCTAAGGCTATATTAATCAGAAGTAATAAGAAATATAACTGGAATGTAACATGATCCCACACAGTGTGTGACTATCAGAATGCAGTTACATTCAGTTATAAATACAGGTTTTTTATAGAGAACCATCTCTTAGTATAATAAATGAAGAGATATCAGGAATTAGGATGTCAGTCCATTGAATCTTCTTGGTCCGTGGATGATGTGGCATAACGGCCTCTTTTGTGAGAATGATGATTCCCATTTTGTTCTGGAATTTTCTGGGTGCTGCCTGAAGGTGAAGATGATGCCATTCTTCTGCGTGTGGGAGTGTTGCTGCTTGTGGGTTCTGTCAGATTTAATTTTAAAAGGGTTTGTTGTAGTTCATCTGCTGATCTGCTTCTGTAAATTGTACCTTGGTAGTTAAATCTGACTGAAAAGGGGAAGCCCCATTGATACATAATGTTGTGGCGTTGCAGTTCCATTAGTTGGGGTTTCACGGATCGTCTTTTAGTAATAGTAAGTTGGGATAGGTCAGCAAAAATTTGATAATTGTGTCCTTGAAAATTAAGTTCCTTTTTTTCTCTTGCAGCAATTAGTATTTGTTCTTTCGTTCTGTAATAATGAAATTTTGTGATTATATCACGTGGGGGTCCATCTTTCTTTTTGGCTGTGAGGGCTCTGTGTACTCTGTCCAGTTCTAAACGTTCAATAGGGATATCTGGCTTTAGTTCTTGTAATAGAGCAGTAATAGTAGATTGCAGGTCTGTCACAGTTTCAGGTATTCCCCTTATGTGCAAGTTTGAACGTCTGGCTCTATTTTCGTAATCTTCGAGCTTAGTTTGAAGTATTAAATTCTCTTCTTTTAATTGTTCCAATTCTGTTATGTTTTCTTGGGTTGTAATTTCAATTTCATCCATTTTTATTTCTAAGGCTGCGGTGCGGTTTCCCAGCTCTCTTATTTCTTTGGTTAGGCTTTTTGTTATTTGGTCTGAGGTTTGTTTTAAAGCCTTATGAAGCATCTTTCAAATTGTAATAATATTACTGGGGATGCTGAGGAGGCTTGTGGAGAAGTTTGTGAGAGGATTTGTTCTGTATCTGACTCAAATGGAGAGTCTTGCTGTGACATTTTCTGTCTGTGAGAGCGCCCTGATGCTGTATCTTGTGAGGTGACTGGAGCTGCTTCAGCTGCAGTGAGTGCCTGTGAGCTCTTTGTGAGGTGATTTTTATTTCTGCCACGGTTTCCTCCCAGTACCATATTTCCTGCCCAAACTTTCACAGTTTGTTCCCTGGGGCAAAAAGGTTCAAATGGATACCTTTTGAGCCTGCAGGCTCCGCTTTGTCCTTCTCTTCTCTCCTCAGCGGTGCGGAGCTCTAACAATGCATGTCTGCTCCGCTAGGCTCCGCCCATCTCCCTCAAAATACCTGTATTTCAGGAGACCCTGTGAAGGTTGTACTTCCTGCTGAGACAGAGGAGTGTGAACTTTAATGACAATGGACTTGCTGTGGGTTGTAGTGCTGCAGGCAGTTAGCCCAGACCCATAGACAAAGTACAGCATGCAATTCAGTCTGATAAAAGCTGTCAGCTTCAGTCTGCAGAGAGGTTCATGGACAATACAGAGACTTTGCCTGGACCAGGCACAGTGGCTGTTCCTGTGAATGGTGGAGGAGATGCTGGGTGCAGTAGTGCTACAACTCTCCTGGAGTCTGCAGCAGCCATTGATCCCAGAAAAGAAGCTGAGTGTTCAGAGGAGGAGGAGGGGGAGGGTCCTGCCTCTGCTAATCAGAAGACTGCTATCCCAGCTGATTCAGACTCTCTGCCAGCTGGTTTGAATGTGTCTAAGGGCAAGACTGCAAATGCTTGTGGTGTAAGAAAAACTTTTGCTGGTGTTGCTGCCACAGGGTCTGGGAAGGGGGAGCAAGCAGGGAAGGAGCATGGAAATGTTTTATCTTCCTCCCTGTTTAAAAAGAGGAATGTTGTTCAATTAAAATGGGAAGGTGGTGGAATCCCCCCGCAGTGGTGGATAAGATTTTGCAAATGGGGTTTAGGCCTGCAGATTGTTCGCCCTGATCAGTCCAGCAGGTTCCTATGAGTACGATTTGTCCTAGGCCTAGGGCGGCACTTTGCGGGGGGCGGCGAAGAGGGCCGCCCCCGCATTAGAGCCCCACCCGTCTTGCCAATTCCCGTCTCCCGCGGCCGCCTCCCGCACACATGCAGCCCAAGGCGGCCGGCTTTCTGTAGCAGCGCCACTCTGTATGGGCGTGCTTGGCAGAGGGTGTGGGCGTGTATCTCACGCCCCCCCCACTCTCTGACAAGCACGCCCATACACCACGGCGCCGCTACAGCAAGGCAGCCGCGGGAGCCAGGAATTGGGAAGACGGGTGGGGGGGCTTTCTCTCATGCGGGGGGGGCGGCGTGTGACTCGCGCCCCTCATAAGTAGCAGGTGACAGGTGGAGCCTTAAGCTCCGCCTACCCTCCCCTGCACTGCTTTCCTGCAGTGAATCTTCTCCTCGGCCCCCGGGCGGGATCTGGCTGTGACGTCAGGGGGAGGAGAGAGAGGAGCACAAAGAAAACCCCCAGGACAGCAGGTAAAATGATTGAATAAATTATATCAGTGTTATGGGCACTGGCAGTGGCAGCATTTGATGGGCACAGTGTCCTTATTTGATGGGTACAGTGGGGGCATTTGATGGCACAATGGCTATATTTGATGGGGCACAGTGGCTACAATTGATGGGCACAGTGGCAGCATTTGATGGGCACAGTGGCTGCGTTTGATGGTCACAGTGGCTGCGTTTGATGGCACAGTAGCTGCGTTTGATAGCACAGTGGCAGCATTTGATGGGCACAGTGGCTGCGTTTGAGGGCACAGTGGCTGCAATTGATGGGCACAGTGGCTGCGTTTGATAGCACAGTGGCAGCATTTGATGGGCACAGTGGCTGTGTTTAAGAGCACAGTGGCTGCAATTGATGGGCACAGTGGTTGCGTTTGATGGCACATAGGCTACGTTTGATGGGGCACAGTGGCTGCGTTTGATGGGGCACAGTGGCTGCATTTGATGGGGACAGTGGCTGTGTTTGATGGGGCACAGTGGCTGCATTTGATGGGCACAGTGGCTGCATTTGATGGCACAGTGGCTACAATTGATGGGCACAGTGGCAGCATTTGATGGGCACAGTGGCTGAGTTTGATGGGCACAGTGGCTGCGTTTGATGGGCACAGTGGCTGCGTTTGATGGGGCACAGTGGCTGCGTTTGATGGGGCACAGTGGCTGCGTTTGATGGGGCACAGTGGCTGCATTTGATGGGCACAGTGGCTGCGTTTGAGGGCACAGTGGCTGCAATTGATGGGCACAGTGGTTGCGTTTGATGGCACAATGGCTACGTTTGATGGGGCACAGTGGCTGCAAATGATGGGCACAGTGGCTGCGTTTGAGGGCACAGTGACTGCGTTTGGTACAATGGCTATGTTTGATGGGCACAGTGGCTGCGTTTGATGGGCACAGTGGCTGCGTTTGATTGGGCACAGTGGCTGCAATTGATGGGCACAGTGGCTGCGTTTGATGGCACAGTGGCTGCAATTGATGGGCACAGTGGCTGCGTTTGATGGGCACAGTGGCTGCGTGTGATGGGCACAGTGGCTGCATTTGATGGGCACAGTGGCTGCATTTGATGGGCACAGTGGCTGCATTTGATGGCACAGTGGCTACAATTGATGGGCACAGTGGCAGCATTTGATGGGCACAGTGGCTGAGTTTGATGGGCACAGTGGCTGCGTTTGATGGGCACAGTGGCTGCGTTTGATGGGGCACAGTGGCTGCGTTTGATGGGGCACAGTGGCTGCATTTGATGGGCACAGTGGCTGCGTTTGAGGGCACAGTGGCTGCAATTGATGGGCACAGTGGTTGCGTTTGATGGCACAATGGCTACGTTTGATGGGGCACAGTGGCTGCGTTTGATGGCACAATGGCTACGTTTGATGGGGCACAGTGGCTGCAAATGATGGGCACAGTGGCTGCGTTTGAGGGCACAGTGACTGCGTTTGGTACAATGGCTATGTTTGATGGGCACATTGGCTGCGTTTGATTGGGCACAGTGGCTGCAATTGATGGGCACAGTGGCTGCGTTTGATGGCACAGTGGCTGTGTTTGATGGGCACAGTGGCTGCGTTTGATTGGGAACAGTGGCTGCAATTGATGGGCACAGTGGCTGCGTTTGATGGCACAGTGGCTGCATTTGATGGGCACAGTGGCTGCGTTTGATGGGTACAGTGGCTGCGTTTGATGGGTACAGTGGCTGCGTTTGATGGGGCACAGTGGCTGCATTTGATGGGGCACAGTGGCTGCATTTGATGGGCACAGTGGCTGCATTTGATGGGCACAGTGGCTGCAATTGATGGGCACAGTGGCTGCGTTTGAGGGCACAGTGGCTGCAATTGATGGGCACAGTGGTTGCGTTTGATGGCACAATGGCTACGTTTGATGGGGCACAGTGGCTGCATTTGATGGCACAATGGCTACGTTTGATGGGGCACAGTGGCAGCATTTGATGGGCACAGTGGCAGCGTTTGATGGGCACAGTGGCTGCAAATGATGGGCAGAGTGGCTGCGTTTGAGGGCACAGTGACTGCGTTTGGTACAATGGCTATGTTTGATGGCACAGTGGCTGCGTTTGATGGGCACAGTGGCTGCGTTTGATTGGGCACAGTGGCTGCAATTGATGGTTACAGTGGCTGCGTTTGATGGCACAGTGGCTGCGTTTGATGGGCACAGTGGCTGCGTGTGATGGGCACAGTGGCTGCATTTGATGGGCACAGTGGCTGCATTTGATGGGCACAGTGGCTGCGTTTGATGGGTACAGTGGCTGTGTTTGATGGGGCACAGTGGCTGCATTTGATGGGCACAGTGGCTGCATTTGATGGGCACAGTGGCTGCGTTTGATGGGCACAGTGGCTGCGTTTGAGGGCACAGTGACTGCGTTTGGTACAATGGCTATGTTTGATGGGCACATTGGCTGCGTTTGATTGGGCACAGTGGCTGCAATTGATGGGCACAGTGGCTGCGTTTGATGGCACAGTGGCTGTGTTTGATGGGCACAGTGGCTGCGTTTGATTGGGAACAGTGGCTGCAATTGATGGGCACAGTGGCTGCTTTTGATGGCACAGTGGCTGCATTTGATGGGCACAGTGGCTGCATTTGATGGGCACAGTGGCTGCATTTGATGGGCACAGTGGCTGCGTTTGATGGGTACAGTGGCTGCGTTTGATGGGTACAGTGGCTGCGTTTGATGGGGCACAGTGGCTGCATTTGATGGGCACAGTGGCTGCATTTGATGGGCACAGTGGCTGCAATTGATGGGCACAGTGGCTGCGTTTGAGGGCACAGTGACTGCAATTGATGGGCACAGTGGTTGCGTTTGATGGCACAATGGCTACGTTTGATGGGGCACAGTGGCTGCATTTGATGGCACAATGGCTATGTTTGATGGGGCACAGTGGCAGCATTTGATGGGCACAGTGGCAGCGTTTGATGGGCACAGTGGCTGCAAATGATGGGCAGAGTGGCTGCGTTTGAGGGCACAGTGACTGCGTTTGGTACAATGGCTATGTTTGATGGGCACAGTGGCTGCGTTTGATTGGGCACAGTGGCTGCAATTGATGGTTACAGTGGCTGCGTTTGATGGCACAGTGGCTGCGTTTGATGGGCACAGTGGCTGCGTGTGATGGGCACAGTGGCTGCATTTGATGGGCACAGTGGCTGCATTTGATGGGCACAGTGGCTGCGTTTGATGGGTACAGTGGCTGTGTTTGATGGGGCACAGTGGCTGCATTTGATGGGCACAGTGGCTGCATTTGATGGGCACAGTGGCTGCATTTGATGGGCACAGTGGCTGCAATTGATGACACAGTGGCTGCGTTTGATGGGCACAGTGGCTGCGTTTGATGGGCACAGTGACTGAGTTTGATGGGGCACAGTGGCTGCATTTGATGGCACAGTGGCTGCGTTTGATGGGGCACAGTGAGGCCCCCCCCGTGATAGCATTAAAACTCAGCAGCTACAAATACTGTAGCTGCTGACTTTTAATATTAGGACACTTACCTGTCCAGATCCAGCGATGTCGACACCTCAGCCGATTTTCGGATTGGCTCTCGGGTTTAGCCACTATCATTCATGGTAAGGGAAACCGACCGGTTCCCTACTGCACATGTGCGAAGCGCGTTGCACTTTCTGAATGACCCACTGGAGGAAGGAGGAGGGGGGGCAAACTTCAGAGGGGGCAGCGCAGTCTCCCGGAAGTGGGGAAGGGTACCTGTCAAAAATAGGTACCCCTTCCCCCCTGAAAGGTGCCAAATGAGCCTAAAGAGGAAGGGGTGTGGTTTACAGATGATAGGGTGGGTCTTAAACAGGAAGGGGTGTGGCCTCAGCAGGATGGGGTGGGTTGTGTTTAAATTAGGGGGGTGCATGCGTTTAGTCAGGCCTAGGGCAGCACAAAACCTAAATACACCACTGCCTGAACCCCCTAAAAAAGATTTTGGACGATCGGGGAATATGGATGGGGGGTGGTCTGTGCAGCTAAAATTAAAGGTCGTTGACAATGTCGTATTATAAGGTGCAATCTATGCAATGCGGTGGGACATCCTTACAGTCAGTGTCCTGAGGCAATGCACAACAAGCCTGAGCTCATGAGGGAGTTCCTCTGCCTGGACATGGAGGATGCTCAGAGCTCAGCAGCTGGAGTGCCTGTGAGTCCATCTGAGTCTGTGCCAACACCCAATGTGTCTGTGTCTTTCCAGTTTCCCCAGTCTGTGCCAATACCCAGTATGTCTGTGTCCTCCCAGTCTGTGCGTTTACCTAGTGTGTCAGTGTCTTCCCAGTCTGTAAGTAAGGTATCATTTGCCGAGAATGTGTCCAATCCTTCTGTGTCTATGTCTTCTAAAATTGCAGAGGCAGCGAGAGGTGCCGAGGCTGGTGCGCCAGGTGTGGTGCCAGTCCCCCTCCCCCAACACTGCAGGGTTTCTATTGAGGATTGTGGGGTGAAGAGGAGTGGGGAAAATGGTGGAGAGGCTGGCCTGGTCGTAGATAAGGGAAGAGAGAGTGGGGGGGAGGGGGTGAAGGGGAGGATAGGTGTCTGGAGGCTGTTGACTCCGGTTTGTCCAAGGATGATATGGGGTGGTTGGAGGATAGGAGGAGGAGGGGCAAAACAAAGGAAAAAAGGGATTCAGTTACCTTGAATCCTAAAGTTTTGCCTTTGGAAAATAAGTTTAAGGTCCTGTGAGATGATGATGATGAGTGTGACTCATTGAGTTCAGCATCCTCTATGGATGATGAGTGCCAGGGTGCAATGAAGCGCGCTGGTTCTCCAGGAAGAGGGAGTAGTCAGGCTAAGAAATGGGTGCCTTAACTACCCTAATGGAAGTTCCCAGTCCATTAAAAGTGGCAACCATTAAAGTTGCCAGCTTAAGATCAGTAAGTGCTCGTCATATGGCCTTATTTTTGCTCAGCGAGTTTGATGCTGACATTTTGTTTTCGCAAGAGACCCATCTGAGTAGTCTGGTCGATATACATCTGGCAAAGAAGAAGTGGAGAAGTGGTCCCTCATTTTGATCTCTTGCAGCCGAGCCTTACAGCGGGGTTGCATTCCTTTTTTATGGTATGGTAACGTGCCGGCGGGTAATTGAGGTAGAGATTGGGAGATCAAAATAGATAAGCAGTGCAGCGCTATAAATATAACCAGAAGACTCAAATGTTGCTCATAGCATAAATATAATAAAGTCCCCTTTGAATGTAGAAATAGACGGGTTTGGACATCACTGCAGCCACCTTCTCTACTGATGTTATCCCATGATGTCATTATACTCCTTTTATCCCAAGACTAGGGTTCTAGTGCTTTTTATGTGAGTGCCTGACTTTCAATAAATGAGATTATTTTAGCCACACAGTGTGCACTATAGATATATTTTTATATTTCATGTGAATATGACCACCAATTGAGAACAACTGAGTGCGGTCTCCTAAAGTCGTGTGACTGTCTACCCATGCAAGTTTCCATCCACTGAGAGTGGTAAATGCCTTTTTGACCCATCTGTTAGTTCAGGGGTCCATTTGCTGAGGTGAGCGGTTTGGCTAACTGGTGGTGGAATCACGGATTGCATTGCATTGCACTGTATGAACTGTTGTGAGCAACCAGACCACCGCAGAGGAGACTTCTTTTCTGTCAACCCGTCTATTTCTACATTCAAAGGGGACTTTATTATATTTATGCTATGAGCAACATTTGAGTCTTCTGGTTATATTTATAGCGCTGCACTGCTTATCTATTTTGTTACTCCTTAAGGTCTTATATGTTTGCCTTCAGTGTTCAGCTGCTTTTATTTCATAGTTAGGATATAGTTTTTTGTGCTGACTGAATTTCCAATTTTTCAGAGATTGGGAGTTGCATGGTCTTGGACGCCTCTGTGAAGGGGCAAGACCTGCGCCCGATTAACATCTATGGTCCCCAGATGAAGTGGGACAGGAAATGCCTCTTTACAAAGATTAAGCCTTTTCTTTTTACGGCCCAGCAGGTTATCTTTGGAGGTGATTTCAACACCATTACTAGGTCTAAAGACAGGAGAGGTTTCAGAGATAAGCTGGGCTATGACACCCTTTCTCTTACTGCGATAGTTAGGGAAGCAGGTCTGGTAGATGCAGTGGCATAGCGTGGGGGGGCCTGGGGGGGTTGCCCCGGGTGCAAAATTTAGAGGGGTGCAGTGGCAGGCGGCAGGTTACCTGCAGCTCTTCTCCTGCGCTGTACAGTCTAGGAGACTGTGAGCTCTTCCGCTTCGCTATGAGGAAGAAGTTGCGGTGCAGTCCCGGCTTAGGCTCCAGCGGTGACACTGACACAGCATTGAGTAACTGAACACTGAAGACCATCCATTCTTGGGGTGTATGTATGTTCTAAAAGCAAGTGAACCCTCATATGATATCCTGCCTAGAGTGTTCCTTCAAACCCATTCAGATCTGGAGATCATTCCGATGGAAATTATGACACACATACAAGGCATGCCGTTCAGAATGATCTAGTCTTTTACTTCCGTATTTCACTTATATAACCAAAATGACATCACAAGAAAAGTCCAACCTTTTCATTAATATATGCTAAAGCTACAGACATACAGGATATTTAAAACGGGCAAAAATAGAACATGATTTCTTCATACAGAAACTGTCAACAGGAAAAAGCTTTGTGCATCATTTCGGAGAAATCAAACCATTTATAAGAATTTGAAACTAACTTTTGATAAACGTCACATATACATATTATTCTAAAATGGATACACATTTTTATAGCTAAAATGGTGGAAAGCAAGCTAAAATATCCCTACAATCCATGATGATCCCAGGGATTGTGACCATGCGGAGACTGGGGGGAAGGAGAAGGGCAGGCGACTCACGAGGCATCCTCTCCATTACAAGCCACTCCCCACACACGAGGTCCAGGATCCAGGCTCGTGCGGCATGCTGTCTGTCCAATTAGCCCGCCCCACAGCCCGGACTTCCGACCACCGCCACTTCTCCTGAGTCCTGCCTGTGCCTGTCAGTGTGCTGTTATGCTACCCCTGTGTTTCTCGACAGGACACCAGCACTCTGACCCTGCACCGACCACCCCAGGAAGGAAATTGGGGCCAGGAGAAAAAGGATGAGGCATCATTCACACAGACAGAAGCCCCTCCTCACCCGCAGCTGCATGGACATTGTGAGTACTCCTCTACAGAGGAAAGCTATGTACTGGATGATGGCAGCCGGAGGGGGGCTGGGGCTGAACTCTGAACTGGAATCTGTGGGAAAGAGAGCTTTGTATTTGGGGGGGAGATGTACTCAGCGCACCCCCCTCAACCCTGCACGCCGCACACAGCACACCCCCCTCAACCCTACACAGCTCACCCCCTCAACCCTGCAAGCCACACAGAGCGCCCCCCCTCATCCCTGCAAGCCACACACAGCTCACCCCCCTCAACCCTACACGCCACACACAGCGCACCCTCCTCAACCCTGCAAGCCACACACAGCTCACCCCCCTCAATCCTGCAAGCCACACACAGTGCACCCCCTTATCCCTGCACGCCGCACACAGCACACACCCCTCAAACCTGTAAGCCACACACAGCTCACCCCCCTCAACCCTACACGCCACACACAGCGCACCCCCCTCAATCCTGCAAGCCACACACAGCTCACCCCCCTCAATCCTGCAAGCCACACACAGTGCACCCCCCCTTATCCCTGCAAGCCACACACAGCGCACCCCCCTCAACCCCGCAAGCTGCACACAGCGCACCCCCCTCAACCCTGCAAGACGCACACAGCGAACCCCCTCAACCCTGCACGCCACACACAGCGCACCCCTCTCAACCCTGCAAGCCACACAGAGCGCCCCCCCCTCATCCCTGCAAGCCACACACAGCACACCCCCCCTCAACCCTGCAAGCCACACACAGCGCACCCCCCTCAACCCTGCACACCACACACAGCGCATCCCTCTCAACCCTGCAAGACACACACAGCTCACCCCCCTCAACCCTGCATGCCATACACAGCGTACCCCCTCAACCCTGCACGACACACACACAGTGAACCCCCCAACCTTGCAAGCCACACACAGCGCACCCCCCTTAACCCTGCACTCCCCACACAGTGCACCACCCACTCTATTGGTGGGTCCCATCACTTCCGCAGTCTGTGGTGTGCAGGCAGTGAGATGATGTGCTGTAACCTTAAGCAACAAATCAGTGGGTTGTAATGATGTGCTGTAACCTCTAGCAACCAATTAATGAGCATTAATAATGTGCAGTAACCTCTAGCAACCAGTGAGTGGTAATGATGTGCAATACCCTTCAGCAACCAATCAGTGAACAGTAATGATCTGCTGTAATCTCTAGCAAGCAATCAGTGAGCAATAATAGTTTGCAGTAAACTCTAGCAACCAATCAGTTTGTAGTATTGATCAACCCTGCTAGCCACACACAGCTCACCCCTCTCAACCCTGCATGCCATACACAGCGCACCCCCTCAACCCTGCACGCCACACACAGCACACCCCTCAACCCTGCAAGCCACACACAGTGCACCCCTTTAACCCTGCACGCCACACACAGTGCACCACCCTTAACCCTGCACGCCACACACAGCGCACTCCTTTTAACCCTGCACGCCACACACAGCGCACCCCCCTCAACTCTGCACACAGTGCACCCCCTCAACACTGCACTCTGTACACAGCACACCTCTAAACCCTGCATTAAGTACACAGCACACCTCTCAACCCTGCACTCCATACACAGTGCACCTCTAAACCCTGCATTCTGTACAAAGCGCATCCCTCAGCCTTGCACTCCATACACAGTGCACCCCTCAACCCTCATTGCTAATAATTAGTTCTAGTTCTTCTGTCTATTGGTTGGTCCCATCACTTCCGTAGTCTGTGGTGTGCAGGCAGTGAGATGATGTGCTGTAACCTTAAGCAACAAATCAGTGGGTTGTAATGATGTGCTGTAACCTCTAGCAACCAATCAGTGAGCCGTAATGATGTGCTGCAATGTCTAGCAACCGATTAGGGAGCATTATTAATGTGCAGTACCCTCTAGCAACCAGTGAGTGGTAATGATATGCAGTAACCTCCAGCAACCAATCAATGAACAGTAATGATCTGCTGTAATCTCTAGCAATCAATCAGTGAGCAATAATAATTTGCAGTAACCTCTAGCAACCAATCAGTTTGTAATTATATATATATATATATATATATATATATATATATATATACCGTATTTATCGGTGTATAACACACGCCGGCGTATAACACGCACCCCAAGTTTAGGAGAGAATTTTAAGGAAAAAAACTTTTAGGAGGGAAGTTTAAGGAAAAGAAACTTACATTAAAATGCCCATCAATGCAGCCTCATCAGTGTTCATCTGCAGCCTTGTTAGTGTCATTGCAGCCTTTTCAGTGTCAGTGCAGCCTTGTCAGTGCAGCTTTGCCCCAGTGCAGCCTTGTCAATGCAGCCTTGTCCCCAGTGCAGCCTTGTCAGTGCAGCCTTGTCCCCAGTGCAGCCTTGTCAATGCAGCCTTATTAATGCAGCCTTGTCCCCAGTGCAGCCTTATTAATGCAGCCTTGTCCCCAGTGCAGCCTTATCAATGCAGCCTTGTCCCCAGTGCAGCCTTATCAATGCAGCCTTGTCCCTGCAGCCTTGTCCCCAGTGCAGCCTAGTGTCCATGCCTCCTGCCTCCTGCCGCCGCCGCCGCCGCCATACACATAGTAGTAGTTTTAAATATGGCGCCGCGGAGTTCGGAGAGACTCGGCGCCGGCGGAAGTGAACGAACGCCGCCGAGATACACATAGCCGAGGGTTCTCGGCTCTTTCCGGCGCCGCTCACAGTCCCGCCCAGTCCCGCCCTATGATGGACATAACACAGGTCCAATGGCGGGACTGGGCGTGACAGTGAGTGGCGCCGGAAAGAGCCGAATACACCCGACTATGTGTATCTCGGCTCTGTGATTTCGGCGGCGCTCGTTCAGCACCGCCGAGTCCTTCCGAAGTCCGCGGCGCCATATTTGAAACTACTCGCTATGTAAATGTTGGCGGCGATCGCCGACATTCACATAGCGATAGCGGGGATCGGCGTATAACACGCACCCACGACTTTCCCCTGATTTTAAGGGGAAAAAAGTGCGTGTTATACGCGATAAATACGGTATATATATATATATATATATATATATATATATATATATTGGTTGTATATTCTGTTAGAAGTCATATTGTGTAACAATTGTCTTGATTGTATTCAAAGGCTATATTTGAGCCTTAATTTGCAAATAATACTTACTCGGCTTTTGAAGGCCTGGTCAGTCAACAAGCCTTGGAATTGACTATGTAAACAAGTATTTTGCATTTCAATCAAGATTTGACTTCAAAGACACTTTAGCTATCTAGTTCCCACCCTTTTAGTAAAACATAAATTGTATTGCTTTCCCTAGCTACGCAGAGCAATCTTTTCACCATGTACTGTATACGTTTGCTCCCCTGCCTATGGCTAAAACTATAGGCTTGAATAATAAGTACATCTTTTTGAACGTGGTTCAGCAGTCAAAATGTTATTGGAAACCCCTAAGTTCTGGGATTTCCCTATAAATTGGTCCTTCGAAGCCGGAAATGATAACTCTACAGACATCACTAAGAAATGGAACAATACAAGCTGGGAATTCACTTCTGCTGGTCGGTGGTGTATTTAGGTTTTGTGCTGCCCTAGACCTGACTAAGCTCGCGCACCCCCTAATTTAACTATAGTTACATAGTTACATAGTAGGTGAGGTTGAAAAAAGACACAAGTCCATCAAGTCCAACCTATGTGTGTGATTATGTGTCAGTATTACATTACATATCCCTGTATATTGCGGTCATTCAGGTAATTATCTAATAGTTTCTTGAAGCTATCAATGCTCCCCGCTGAGACCACCACCTGTGGAAGGGAATTCCACATCCTTGCCGCTCTTACAGTAAAGAACCCTCTACGTAGTTTAAGGTAAACCTCTTTTCTTCTAATTGTAATGAGTGGCCACGAGTCTTATTAAACTCTCTTCTGCGAAAAAGTTTTATCCCTATTGTGGGGTCACCAGTACAGTATTTGTAAATTGAAATCATATCCCCTCTCAAGCGTCTCTTCTCCAGAGAGAATAAGTTCAGTGCTCGCAACCTTTCCTCATAACTAAGATCCTCAAGACCCTTTATTAGCTTTGTTGCCCTTCTTTGTACTCGCTCCATTTCCAGTACGTCCCTCCTGAGGACTGGTGCCCAGAACTGGACAGCATACTCCAGGTGCGGGCGGACCAGAGTCTTGTAGAGCGGGAGAATTGTCGTTTTATCTCTGCAGTTGATCCCCCTTTTAATGCATGCCAATATTCTGTTTGCTTTATTAGCAGCAGCTTGGCATTGCATGCCATTGCTGAGCCTATCATCTACTAGGACCCCCAGGTCCTTTTCCATCCTAGATTCCCCCAGAGGTTCTCCCCCCAGTGTATAGATTACATTCATATTTTTGCCACCCAAATGCATTATTTTACATTTTTCTACATTGAACCTCATTTGCCATGTAGTCGCCCACCCCATTAATTTGTTCAGGTCTTTTTGCAAGATTTCCACATCCTGCGGAGAAGTTATTGCCCTGCTTAGCTTAGTATTGTCTGCAAATACAGAGATTGAACTGTTTATCCCATCCTCCAGATCATTTATGAACAAATTAAATAGGATTGGTCCCAGCACAGAACCCTGGGGAACCCCACTACCCACCCCTGACCATTCTGTGTACTCCCCATTTATCACCACCCTCTGAACACGCCCTTGTAGCCAGTTTTCAATCCATGTACTCACCCTATGGTCCATGCCAACGCACCTTATTTTGTACAGTAAACGTTTATGGGGAACTGTGTCAAATGCTTTTGCAAAATCCAGATACACCACGTCTACGGGCCTTCCTTTATCTAGATGGCAACTCAACTCCTCATAGAAGGTTAATAGATTGGTTTGGCAAGAACGATTCTTCATGAATCCATGCTGATTACTGCTAATGATATCATTCTTATTACTAAAATCTTGTATATAGTCCCTTATCATCCCCTCCAAGAGTTTACATACTATTGATGTTAGGCTAACTGGTCTGTAATTCCCAGGGATGTTTTTTGGGCCCTTTTTAAATATTGGTGCTACATTGGCTTTTCCCCAATCAGCTGGTACCATTCCAGTCACTAGACTGTCTGTAAAAATTAGGAACAACGGTCTGGTAATCACCTGACTGAGTTCCCTAAATACCCTCGGATGCAAGCCATCTGGTCCCGGTGATTTATTAATGTTAAGTTTCTCAAGTCTAATTTTAATTCCGTCCTCTGTTAACCATGTAGGTGCTTCCTGTGTTGTGTCATGAGGATAAACACTGCAGTTTTGGTTACTGAAGCCCCCCGATTCACTCGTGAAGACTGAGGAGAAGAATAAATTCAATACCTTTGCCATCTCCCCATCCTTTGTAACCAGATGTCCTTCCTCATTCTTTATGGGGCCAATATGGTCCGTCCTCCCTTTTTTACTGTTTACATACTTAAAGAATTTATTGGGATTTTTTTTGCTCTCCTCCGCTATGTGTCTTTCATGTTCTATCTTAGCCATCCTAATTGCACCCTTACATTTCTTATTGTATTCTTTATAAATTCTGAATGCTGTGGATGATCCCTCAACCTTGTATTTTTTGAAGGCCTTCTCCTTTGCTTTTATATGCATTTTTACATTGGAGTTAAGCCATCCAGGATGTTTGTTCGCTCTTTTAAATTTTTTTACCCAATGGGATACATTGGCTAATGCCCTTATTTAATATGCTCTTAAAGCAAACCCATCTCTCCTCCGTATTCTTTGTTCCTAATATTTTATCCCAATTTATGCCTTTTAGCAAGGTTTGTAGTTTAGGGAAGTTGGCTCTTTTGAAATTCAGTGTCTTTGTATTCCCTTTATGTTTCCTATTTGTGTGATTTATACTGAAACTAACTGACCTGTGATCGCTGTTACCTAAATTGCCCCGTATTTCCACATCCGTGATCAGGTCTGTATTGTTGGTAATCAGTAGATCCAGTAATGTTTTATTTCTAGTTGGTGCGTCTACCATCTGACCCATAAAATTGTCCTGCAAGACACTAAGGAACTGGCGAGCCTTAAATGAATGCGCGGTTCCCTCCGCCCAGTCTATGTCTGGATAATTAAAATCCCCCATTATGATAACACTTCCCATCCTTGCTGCTAATCCAATTTGTGATAGGAGATCTGTCTCCACTTCCTCCCTCAGGTTAGGGGGCCTATAGCATACTCCCAGTATTATTTTCCCCTTAGCTTCATCCCTTTGGAGCTCTACCCATAAAGATTCCACCTCCTCCCTAGCTCCCTCAGTGATGTCATCTCTCACATTTACTTGTACATTATTCTTGATATATAGGCATACCCCTCCCCCTTTTTTACCCTCTCTATCCTTGCGGTATAGGGTATACCCTTGAATGTTTGCCAGCCAATCATGAGAGCTGTTGAACCAGGTCTCTGAAATTCCCACAAAATCCAAATCCTCCTTGTACAACAGTATCTCTAGTTCACCCATCTTGTCCACCAGGCTCCTGGCATTGGTGAACATGCCACATAGTTTAGACCGGTCGCATATTGTCCTCGTATTGGGTGTTTTAAGATTGCAACTAGGACTTGCTACTATACTCACCTTGTGTTTTTGTGCTTTGGTTAACCTACCACTAATGCCCCCAATACTACCCTCTGGAATATCTTCCACGCTGGCTATCACTGTCTCTGGACCCTCCCCCCCATCGCCTAGTTTAAAAACCCCTCTAACTTTTTGGCCATCTTCATTCCCAGCAGATCTGCACCCTCCTCATTTAGGTGCAGTCCGTCCCTTCTATAGTACCGGTTACCGACTGAGAAGTCGGCCCAGTCCTCCAGGAACCCAAACCCCTCCTTACTACACCAGCTCTTCAGCCACTTGTTTACTTCCCTAATCTCCCTCTGCCTCTCTGGTGTGGCTCGATGTACCGGTAGTATTCCTGAGAACACTACCTTGGAGGTCCTTTTCCTCAATTTAGCTCTTAAGTCCCTAAAATCGTTCTTTAGGACACTCCATCTGCCTCTGACTTTGTCATTGGTGCCAACGTGCACCATGACAGCCGGGTCTTCCCCAGCCCCTCCCAGTAATCTGTCCACAAGATCCGTGATGTGCCGAACCCGAGCGCCCGGTAGACAACATACTGTTCGGCGCTTCAGGTCTTGGTTACAGATTGCCCTCTCTGTCCTTCTAAGAATTGAGTCCCCTACCACCAGAATCTTTCTTTCCTTTCCCTTTGCTGCCCCCCCACTCTCACTGGAGGAGTTCTTCCCCTGGCAGCTAGGAGAGTCCCTCATCTCCAGCAGTGCTGGTCCCTGACTGGTTTCACCAATGTCACTCAATGGAGCGTACTTATTGGGATGCTCCAGTCCTGGATCGGCCTTTCTGGCACTTCCCCCTCTACCCCTCCTGACTGTCACCCATCTACTCTTTGCTAGTGCCTGCACCTCTTTGTCTCCACCCGCCTCTGTGCTGGCCCCTGCCGGCACCTGCCGTGTACGTTCCTAGCTCACCTTTAGTATGGAGGTACTTCTCAGTGCTGACAGTTGCTTCCCCAGATTCAGAACCTGGGCTTCCAGGGAAACAATGTGCTTACATTTTGCACAGCAGTATTCGCCCTCGATCGGATGATCAAGGAACGCATACATGTGGCAAGATGTACAAAGAGTCGCCTCTCCACACCCGCCGGGCATCGTACCTATTAAATTTAGTGAGGATTTGGGGATTTTACCCTGTCCAAATTACCTAACAGCTAGCTTCCTGGCACTAATACTCAAGACAATACACAGGTACACGACAATACACAGGTACACAATACACAAGTACTAACGATCCACATACACTACTCAGACAACACTCAGATACTCACACTACACAGGTACTATGACCCCTGTTATAACCTCCTGTTTTAAACTCTTGTTTTTAACTCCCACTTAATCCAGCTCCACTTACACCAAGCTCCACAGCTTCAAACTGAGCACGCTCAGACTGAGTCCTACAACAATTTAAATAGGCACCTGTGAGCAATTAACCACACCCCTTAATTGATAGACTGATGAAACCAAGAAAAAAAAAAAAAAGCTATTTAAAAAGTGACAGCAAAAGGCAAATTAAAAACTAAAAGGAAAAGTCCCCAAAATGCAACCCAGCAAACACCAACAGACAGCAAACACCAACAGACAGCAAACACCCACAGACAGCAAACACCCACAGACAGCAAACACCCACAGACAGCAAACACCCATAGACAGCAAACACCCACTATGACCCACCCCTTCATGTCAAGGCCACACCCCTTCCTTTTTAGGATCCGCCCTGTCATATTTATGGGAGGACAGAGGGATGCCGCGGGAAGAGGACAGAGGGACGCCGCAGGAGGAGGACAGTGAGCGATACGACATCTTTTCATTTGAGGGGTAAGGGGATATGTGCTGGGTGCTTTGGGAGGCTCTTGCACTGAAGTCGTGCCCCTCCTCTGTGGCTCCTCCTGGCTGTATACTGAGTGTGTGTGGCTGACAGTGGGGAGAGAGGTGTCGGCTGCTACGGAAAGCCCATCGCCGCTTGTGGGACTCCGGGCTGCAGATGTCCTGGGTGCCCACGCTGGCGCATCCCTGTCTGGCCAGTTACCGAAACTCAGTGCCGGAACTTGTTGTGGGCTCCGGGACAGTGGCGTCACTAGGGTTGGTCTAGAGGATATCAGGTTAGGCACTTCCTAATGGCTCAGTTCCTGGGAACAGTAATGGATAATGGCCAACAGGCTCTCTTACCAGACCTGGTGAAACTGCAACAGTGACCCCTCCGGCTGGACGTTCGCTCACTCTGGGTTGCCCAGGCCAACTCTAGTCAGTAGTGTAGCATGTCTCTACCCTGGCAGTGGCTTCATCTTTCTCCCCCTCTGTTGGTGCAGGTACAGTGTGGCTCTCTCTGGTGGTGCGGGTACAGCATGGCTCCCTCTCTGGTGGTGCGGGTACAGTGTGGCTCTCTCTGGTGGTGTGGGTACAGCGTTGCTCCCTCTCTGGTGGTGCGGGTACAACGAGGCTCCCTCTCTGGTGGTGCGGTTACAGCGTGGCTCCCTCTCTGGTGGTGCGGGTACAGCGTGGCTCCCTCTCTGGTGGTGTGGGTACAACGTGGCTCCCTCTCTGGTGGTGCGGGTACACCGTGGCTCCATCTCTGGTGGTGTGGGTACAACGTGGCTCCCTCTCTGGTGGTGCGGGTACAACGTGGCTCCCTCTCTGGTGGTGCGGGTACAACGTGGCTCCCTCTCTGGTGGTGCGGGTACAACGTGGCTCCCTCTCTGGTAGTGCAGGAACAACGTGCCTCTCTGGTGGTGTGGGAACAGGGGCCGCCCATCTTCAGGGATTAAATATATATAAAACACAAAGCGCTGTGATGCTAAATAGCTGATAATTACACATAAAACCCAGTGAGGGTGCTATCAAAAGAGAGTGTTTTCAGAGTCACTTAAAAAGAATAAATAATGATATTTGAAGCGCTTCACAATGTGCATGAAAATGAATATATAAGAATAAATATAAATAGTCAAATAAATCCAGCGGTGAGTAAAAATTCCTAAAAAATCCAGCAATCAAAATAGTGTAAAATTATAAAAAATTAGTGACACCAAATGTGTAAAAAATTCACAAAAAAAAATTCACATAAAAATAAATATATAGGGATGTATTCAGAAGGTTCAATTATACAGGTGTAGAATCCTGATTGGTATAGAGCTTTTGATCACTAGCAAAGCTGTTTAAAAACACTTGCTTAATTAAGGTGCTCATTGATAGTACCAATGTGTTTTTTGCTTCTATTCACAACCAATGTGAGAATCATAAACAGGCAGATAAGAGAAAAAAACAATCATTGTGCAATAGTTAGGATACCAAGGTACACAGGCAAACTTCAATCCACTCACGTGTGCCTTATAATGATAAGGTATATGCAGGTTTTACTATAGCAGTCAGCCACCTTAGACAGGAGCAGATTCAGTGCAGTACACTGTGTGATACTGCTGATCTGCACAGAGCGTCCTTGGCTCCTCCCGCGCGTTACATCACAGTCACGTGACTTTTTCAAGGATAATACAAGCTCTGACGGACTCAGCTTTATAGCACAACAGCAGAGTGGTTGCCATGGCTACAGCATGAGTTTGTCATCATTCTGCTTCCTGCATAAACTTCAATCCTGTTAAAACCTACTTTTATTAGACCTGTAATTCATATGAATATCGTTGGTTTATCAAAACCACAATTCCATGTGTAAAAAACGCAGTGTGTAAAAAGTAAAAAATATATATATTGATATCTCTAATCACGTTTACTTCTTCAACTCCCTCCAGTGGTCACAATTGGTATAACATCTCACAGAGGGAGTATATGGCAAAGCATTGTCTCTAATGGTTTTGATAATTGACCAGTGCCCCATGATATCACAAAAATGGGGTATCCACATGCTCTGCTCATAAATGTATGGAAAACGGAGTAAACAAGATGACATGCTATATATATATATATATAAAATATACATATATAAAATTAAAATAAGATATGATATAAGAAATAGGGAAATAATATTAAAATGTAAAATTAAAATCTAAAAATTCCATGATAGAATATTGCAAAAATGGATGATGACCATTATTTATATGCTAGAACTGAACCAAATATTGCCACTCAGAAAAAACTGGTATTGGACAAATAATGAGAATATTGGACCAAAAAAAAAAATAAATAAAAAAAAAATAAAAAATAAAAAATAAAATTAAAATATATACCATAAAAATATATATATAAATCTGAAAAACCTCTAAAAATCAGAAATAAAACAATTCAGGTCGAATTCAATGTTCAAACCATGGGGTTCTAATGTACCCATCTGGAATATCCATTTGGATTCATTCTTGCTGAGTTCCCTCACTTTATGGGAACCCCTCCAATGAGCCTTATACTTTTGAATAGCCCAGAATTGGAGACCCCTAGGGTCTCTGTTATGATACCTATCAAAATGTTTTGAAACACTGTGTTTTGGATAGCCTTTTCTAATGTTCTGGATATGCTCTCTTATTCTCTTCCACATTGGTCGCTTCATTCTGCCAATGTATTGGAGGGAGCAGGAGCACTGTAAAGCATATACCACCCCCTCAGTCCTGCAAGATATAAAATCCTTTATTTCAAATTCTTGTCCAGTATTTGTTGAAGAAAATTTCTGACATTTGTATCCATTTTGATTAGTATTTATGCAGGCATAACACCTTTTACAGGGATAGAATCCTTTACCCTGAAAAAAGGTTAAATCAGTTATTCTCTTGGGTGGGTTGGGTACATTTTTAGCTATGATGTCCCTTAGAGTTGGAGCTCGTCTATAAATGAATCTCGTTTTTTCTGGGAGTATATTTGCCAAAGTAGTATCAGTTTTTAAAATAGACCAATGTCTTTTTATAATCCTCTCCATCCTCCTGTGTTGTACACTGAAGTCCATTATCAGAGGTATGTCATCTGTTTTGTCATTTACCTTGATTTTATCTTGGATCAGCGCTTCTCTTGAGGTTTGATTGACTTCTGTTATTTTTTCTTCTATAAAACATTTATTGTACCCTTTTTCTTCAAACCTCTTACCTATCCACTGAGCTTGTTTAAGATAGTCATTATTTTCTGAACAATTTCTCCGTAAGCGAATAAACTGGCCCTTCGGAATATTGATTAACCATGGCTCATAGTGGCAACTCGTTACTGGTATATAGCTGTTCCTTTCCACCGGTTTGAAGAAAGTTTTTGTGCTGATGATATTGGCTGTTAGTTCTATTTCAAGATCAAGGAACTGGATTTTAGTCTCACTAATTTGATGTTCAAGTTTAATATTTTTTTGGTTCATATTCAAACGTTGGAAAAAGGATCTTAAACTCAGTTCATCACCCTTCCAAATAAAAATACAATTGTCTATGAATCTTTTATATAGAACCAGTTCCTTTGGAGTATTTAAAAAGATGGCATCCTCCTCCCATTTTGCCA
Source organism: Lithobates clamitans (assembly GCA_037952925.1). Lineage (NCBI taxonomy): Eukaryota > Metazoa > Chordata > Amphibia > Anura > Ranidae > Lithobates > Lithobates clamitans. The sequence goes on from JBBGZY010000151.1 coordinate 3,039,135, forward strand.
TGAATATGTTGGCTACACTTGGGGCATATTTAGCTCCCATCCCAATACCCGTTAGTTGTCGAAAATAATTGTCATTATACCAGAAGTAGTTATGTTGAATACCAAAGTCCAGGCTTCTAAGAAGAAATCTTTTCTGTTTAGAAATGAGATGGCTGAATGAATCCATAACCCATTTAGATGCTTCTATTGCATCGCTATGTTCAATTATTGTGTACAGTGAAGCAACATCAGCAGTTGCTAACAGATATCTTCCATTAGGGTCCAGGGTCAGAGATTTTAATATTTGTAATACATGTTTGGTATCACGTAGATAAGCTTTAGTGTTAGGTACTAGGGGTTGCAAGAATTTGTCTACATATTCCCCTAGTCTTGCATTGATCGATTGAATCCCATTAATGATGGGTCTTCCTGGTGGTGCCTCAGCATTCTTATGGATCTTCGGGATGGTGTAAATGATTGGAACTCTACATGTATCCGGTACTAAATATCTAGATTCTTTTTTGGATAGAATACTTTTGTTGATTCCTTTTTGAATCAAAGAGGACAGATCTCGTTTGTATTCTCTAGTAGGATTGCTACTGAGTTTCAGATATGTGTTATTATCGTTAAGTTGTCCCATCAGTTCCTGGTGGTAGTATTCCTTTGTTAGTACTACAATGGCGCCCCCTTTGTCGGCCGGTCTAATTATAATATCTTTATTTGCTTCCAATTGTTTTATACCTTGTTGTATATGCTGGGATTCCGAGATTCTACTGAACTTGAGTTGTTCCAGGTCTTTGATCACCATTTTTTTAAACACCTCAATATGTTCATTATTTGTAGAGGGTGGATTGAATAGTGACTTATTTCTTAAATCACTATGCTGTACTCCTCTGCCAAGTTCCACTCCTTTGTTCAATGTAGATGGTGGTCTGGATAATAAGTATTTCTTGATATTCAATTTCCTGGTGTATTTTTGTATGTCAATATACATCTGGAATTTGTTCAGATTCTTTTTTGGTGCATATTTAAGGCCTTTGTCCAGTGTGATTAATTCCGCTCGTGTGAGCTCTTTGCCGCTGAGGTTGTAGATGCCTTCCCCTAGTACTCTCCTTTTCTTTTGGGTTTGCCATCCTGCTCTGCATCCCCTTTTATGGTGTTTGGACTTCTTTCTCTGTTTGTATATTCCTGTAGGGGTGGGGGATCTTCGTTTCTGCGGAAATCTAAAAAAGATCTTGACTGTTCTTCCTCTATGTAATTTCTAAGAGGCTCGTATCTATTGGTGGTAGGCAATGGGCTCCTCCTATCAGGATATCTGTATTGGTCGTATTCTGTGGTCCCATTCCTATTACCATTGGACTGGTGGTCTCGAGATTCACCATTGCTCTGTTGATAGTCCCTATGATCTCTCCTATCCTGATCATACCGATAATCCCTTGGCTGATCCCTATGAGGTTGTTGGTAGGAGTTTCTGGGGTCATTTCTGGAATTATATTGATTTTCTCTTGGTTCAGTTCTAGTTGAATGTTGATAGTATCCTTGTTCCCCATACCTGGGGTACCTGCCATTTTCCACCTGATCATATTGCGATTCATTACCTGATTGGTGCGATCTTGATTGATTGTAGGGTGGATAGTGGGGTTTGTTTGGTCTTTTATTGGCATTATTTTTCCAGTAAGGTCTTCTTGGTGATTTATTTTTTGTTTTGTTCCTCCACCAAGGTTTTGGTGTTCTTGATCCATTGTCATGTGTGTTACTTTGTTCCCATTGTTTCTGTTGGTTATATCTTGGGGTTTCTGGTGTCCTGGATCTCCTTTCTGGAGTCCTATAATATGTATTTCTCCTGGGGCTAACTATCCTCACCTCTCTATCTGGTGATGAGGCTATAGACCCAGTTTTACCTTGTTTGGCATTGATTTGCCAATTGAAAACCTGTTCTAACTGATAATCATTGGTATCTCTGAGGTATTTTCTCTTTTTCCTTTGTTTCAATTCAACATCTTTCTGTTCTAACACTTTATTCAGTTGTTGAGTTAGTGATGAAAAAGGTGCTGTCTCTTTAAAAGGGTCCAGTATGGTTTTGCATTCAGCAATTTGCTGGTTAATCATGTTTAATTTCCTTTGTTTCCTTTTTAAGGCAAAATGTACTAGATCCAGACCTTTATCGTTAAAAAATTTATACCACTCATTAGTTGCGTCTTGATCTGTCAAACCATCACAGATAGGTACATCCCATCTCAATCTTCTCGGGACAATTTTATCTTTAATGTATTGTTCATGAGCAGCTATGTCCCACCATAGGCTCACCTTTTTTTCCATTAGGTGGATAGGTAAGAGGTTTGAAGAAAAAGGGTACAATAAATGTTTTATAGAAGAAAAAATAACAGAAGTCAATCAAACCTCAAGAGAAGCGCTGATCCAAGATAAAATCAAGGTAAATGACAAAACAGATGACATACCTCTGATAGTGGACTTCAGTGTACAACACAGGAGGATGGAGAGGATTATAAAAAGACATTGGTCTATTTTAAAAACTGATACTACTTTGGCAAATATACTCCCAGAAAAACCGAGATTCATTTATAGACGAGCTCCAACTCTAAGGGACATCATAGCTAAAAATGTACCCAACCCACCCAAGAGAATAACTGATTTAACCTTTTTTCAGGGTAAAGGATTCTATCCCTGTAAAAGGTGTTATGCCTGCATAAATACTAATCAAAATGGATACAAATGTCAGAAATTTTCTTCAACAAATACTGGACAAGAATTTGAAATAAAGGATTTTATATCTTGCAGGACTGAGGGGGTGGTATATGCTTTACAGTGCTCCTGCTCCCTCCAATACATTGGCAGAATGAAGCGACCAATGTGGAAGAGAATAAGAGAGCATATCCAGAACATTAGAAAAGGCTATCCAAAACACAGTGTTTCAAAACATTTTGATAGGTATCATAACAGAGACCCTAGGGGTCTCCAATTCTGGGCTATTCAAAAGTATAAGGCTCATTGGAGGGGTTCCCATAAAGTGAGGGAACTCAGCAAGAATGAATCCAAATGGATATTCCAGATGGGTACATTAGAACCCCATGGTTTGAACATTGAATTCGACCTGAATTGTTTTATTTCTGATTTTTAGAGGTTTTTCAGATTTATATATATATTTTTATGGTATATATTTTAATTTTTTTTTTATATTTTATTTTTTATTTTTTATTTTTATTTATTTTTTGGTCCAATATTCTCATTATTTGTCCAATACCAGTTTTTTCTGAGTGGCAATATTTGGTTCAGTTCTAGCATATAAATAATGGTCATCATCCATTTTTGCAATATTCTATCATGGAATTTTTAGATTTTAATTTTACATTTTAATATTATTTCCCTATTTCTTATAGCATATCTTATTTTAATTTTATATATGTATATTTTATATATATATATATATATAGCATGTCATCTTGTTTACTCCGTTTTCCATACATTTATGAGCAGAGCATGTGGATACCCCATTTTTGTGATATCATGGGGCACTGGTCAATTATCAAAACCATTAGAGACAATGCTTTGCCATATACTCCCTCTGTGAGATGTTATACCAATTGTGACCACTGGAGGGAGTTGAAGAAGTAAACGTGATTAGAGATATCAATATATATATTTTTTACTTTTTACACACTGCGTTTTTTACACATGGAATCGTGGTTTTGATAAACCAACGATATTCATATGAATTACATGTCTAATAAAAGTAGGTTTTAACAGGATTGAAGTTTATGCAGGAAGCAGAATGATGACAAACTCATGCTGTAGCCATGGCAACCACTCTGCTGTTGTGCTATAAAGCTGAGTCCGTCAGAGCTTGTATTATCCTTGAAAAAGTCACGTGACTGTGATGTAACGCGTGGGAGGAGCCAAGGACGCTCTGTGCAGATCAGCAGTATCACACAGTGTACTGCACTGAATCTGCTCCTGTCTAAGGTGGCTGACTGCTATAGTAAAACCTGCATATACCTTATCATTATAAGGCACACGTGAGTGGATTGAAGTTTGCCTGTGTACCTTGGTATCCTAACTATTGCACAATGATTGTTTTTTTCTCTTATCTGCCTGTTTATGATTCTCACATTGGTTGTGAATAGAAGCAAAAAACACATTGTTACTATCAATGAGCACCTTAATTAAGCAAGTGTTTTTAAACAGCTTTGCTAGTGATCAAAAGCTCTATACCAATCAGGATTCTACACCTGTATAATTGAACCTTCTGAATACATCCCTATATATTTATTTTTATGTGAATTTTTTTATGTGAATTTTTTACACATTTGGTGTCACTATTTTTTTATAATTTTACACTATTTTGATTGCTGGATTTTTTAGGAATTTTTACTCAACGCTGGATTTATTGGACTATTTATATTTATATTTATTCTTATATATTCATTTTCATGCACATTGTGAAGCGCTTCAAATATCATTATTTATTCTTTTTAAGTGACTCTGAAAACATTCTCTTTTGATAGCAGGCTCACTGGGTTTTATGTGTAATTATTAGCTATTTAGCATCACAGCGCTTTGTGTTTTATATATATTTTTTTCTACTTATTTTTCAGTTTTTTCACATATAGCTGCAGTGATGGATATTTTTGATTTTATTGAAAAACGCACAATTAATTTGAAAAATGTTTTTTCCACTGCACCTAGCACCGATAAGGGTGATTTAGACACCAATTTTAGGAAATTCGGCCACCTAATAGAAGAAAAAAAGGTGAGCCTATGGTGGGACATAGCTGCTCATGAACAATACATTAAAGATAAAATTGTCCCGAGAAGATTGAGATGGGATGTACCTATCTGTGATGGTTTGACAGATCAAGACGCAACTAATGAGTGGTATAAATTTTTTAACGATAAAGGTCTGGATCTAGTACATTTTGCCTTAAAAAGGAAACAAAGGAAATTAAACATGATTAACCAGCAAATTGCTGAATGCAAAACCATACTGGACCCTTTTAAAGAGACAGCACCTTTTTCATCACTAACTCAACAACTGAATAAAGTGTTAGAACAGAAAGATGTTGAATTGAAACAAAGGAAAAAGAGAAAATACCTCAGAGATACCAATGATTATCAGTTAGAACAGGTTTTCAATTGGCAAATCAATGCCAAACAAGGTAAAACTGGGTCTATAGCCTCATCACCAGATAGAGAGGTGAGGATAGTTAGCCCCAGGAGAAATACATATTATAGGACTCCAGAAAGGAGATCCAGGACACCAGAAACCCCAAGATATAACCAACAGAAACAATGGGAACAAAGTAACACGCATGACAATGGATCAAGAACACCAAAACTTTGGTGGAGGAACAAAACAAAAAATAAATCACCAAGAAGACCTTACTGGAAAAATAATGCCAATAAAAGACCAAACAAACCCCACTATCCACCCTACAATCAATCAAGATCGCACCAATCAGGTAATGAATCGCAATATGATCAGGTGGAAAATGGCAGGTACCCCAGGTATGGGGAACAAGGATACTATCAACATTCAACTAGAACTGACATAGAGGAAGAACAGTCAAGATCTTTTTTAGATTTCCGCAGAAACGAAGATCCCCCACCCCTACAGGAATATACAAACAGAGAAAGAAGTCCAAACACCATAAAAGGGATGCAGAGCAGGATGGCAAACCCAAAAGAAAAAGAGAGTACTAGGGGAAGGCATCTACAACCTCAGCGGCAAAGAGCTCACACGAGCGGAATTAATCACACTGGACAAAGGCCTTAAATATGCACCAAAAAAGAATCTGAACAAATTCCAGATGTATATTGACATACAAAAATACACCAGGAAATTGAATATCAAGAAATACTTATTATCCAGACCACCATCTACATTGAACAAAAGAGTGGAACTTGGCAGAGCAGTACAGCATAGTGATTTAAGAAATAATAATTTTTATATTATTTATAGATTTTTTATAATTTTACACTATTTTGATTGCTGGATTTTTTAGGAATTTTTACTCACCGCTGGATTTATTTGACTATTTATATTTATTCTTATATATTCATTTTCATGCACATTGTGAAGCGCTTCAAATATCATTATTTACTCTTCAGGGATTACTTTTCCCATGATGCCCCCAGAGTCTTCTGATTGGCCCTCTGCTGTGGGCAATCATGGGGAGGGAAATAGTGGGCAGGAAGCTCAGCGGCGGCGCAGCGAAACCAATTAGAGCCGCTCTCTCTCTCTTCTCCATTCGGCTGACAGAAAGGGGAGGGGGAGGCAAGCGGGGAAATATACAGACAACCCACAGCTCTCCTCTCCCTGTCACAGCGCTGCTGCTCTATGTACCAGAGAACTCTGCAGCAGCAGAGAACTCCCCTGCTTGCCCTTTCTGTCAGCAGAAGGGAGAAGAGAGAGCGGCTCTAATTGATTTTGTCGCGCCGCCGTCCAGCTTCCTGCCCGCTGAATCACGGCTTTACGGGGGCGGCTTGATGGCTCCTGCCTAAACTGCTTTCTGGCCCCATCTGCAGTCGCGATGCCACTGCACTCCTAAGCTGTACTCTCCTGATGTGCCCTGCTGTGCGGGAGGAGGGCTTGGGTGCCGTTTTGGTGGGGGGGCGGCTTTTTTGCAAAGTGCCGCACTTGGCCTGGGCCTTGTTGGCCTAGGCCAAAACACAGCACTGCTGCTGGTGAAGGTAAGCTAACTTTTTGCTTACTGTGACTTCCCCTTGTGCTGTGCCTATTTCTGTAAATTGGTGTCATGGATTACTCTTTCCAAGAACCTTGACTGTTGAATTTTGTTATTTTTATGTTTCTTTTTACTTTCAATGCTATCTGTACTTATTACTGTCCTTGCATGCATGTGTTCTGTGTGAATGGCTTGCCCTATTTCAGGTGCAATGTGTGCTTAGTAGGGATGAGCTTCGAGTTCGAGTCAAACCCATGTTCGACTCGAACATCGCCTGTTCGACCGTTCATCAAATTGCGAACGTTATGGGCCGTTCACGCCAAATTTGAGTGGCGCATCACGGGCTATAATTCACTGCGGCAATGCAGTGCATTGCTGGCTGATGATTGGTGGCTTTGGCCAATTATGGCTCTATGTACAGACGGCACTGTGATTGGCCAAGCATGCGGGTCATAATGCATGCTTGGCCAATCACAGCGCCGTCTGTACAGAGAGCCATAATTGGCCAAAGCCACGGTGGCTTTGGCCAATTATGGCCCAGGAGGTTTAGTACACGCCCCACACTATATAAGGCCACCTGCATGGTGGCCTTGTGTAGTGTGTTGCGGCGGCAGAGCAATAGACAGAGAGACAGTGTCACTTGATTTAAGTTAGATAGAGTAGGCAGGCGAGGCAGTTAGCTGCACTTACAGTGTATTGTGTATATATATATATATATATATATATATATATATATATATATATATATGCATCCTAGGTGTTGTGTGTGTGTGTGTGTATGTATATATGTGTGTATATATATATATATATATATATATATATATATATATATATATATATATATACACTGTATTCAGTTTAGCTAGATCCGTTCCTGTTTTTCTCTTCCTACTGACAGGCAGGCAGGTGTTTTTACAGAATTTAAAGCTACCTGAAGAAAATTGCTGGTGTTCTTCTGAGCCTATTAGTACCACAGGCAGGCAGCTATAGTATTTACAGTTAGTGTAGTGTGTCCTCTGCACAGTGTGCACCTAAAGCTATCTGAAGACAATTGCTGTTGTTCTGATCCTATTAATACCACAGGCAGGCAGCTGCAGTATTTACAGTTAGTGTACTGTGTTCTCTGCACAGTGTGCACCTAAAGCTACCTGAAGAAAATTGGTGGCGTTCTTCTGATCCTATTAGTACCACAGGCAGGCAGCTGCAGTATTTACAGTTAGTGTAGTGCGTCCTCTGCACAGTGTGCACCTAAAGCTACCTGAGGACAATTGCTGTTGTTCTGATCATTTTAATACACCAGGCAGGCAGCTGCAGTATTTACAGTTAGTGTACTGTGTCCTCTGCACAGTGTGCACCTAAAGCTACCTGAATAAAATTGCTGGTGTTCTTCTGAGCCTATTAGTACCACAGGCAGGCAGCTATAGTATTTACAGTTAGTGTAGTGTGTCCTCTGCACAGTGTGCACCTAAAGCTATCTGAAGACAATTGCTGTTGTTCTGGTCCTATTAATACCACAAGCAGGCAGCTGCAGTACTTACAGTTAGTGTACTGTGTCCTCTGCACAATGTGCACCTAAAGCTACCTGAAGACAATTTCTGTTGTTCTGATCCTATTAGTACCACAGGCAGGCAGCTTCAGTATTTACAGTTAGTTTAGTGCGTCCTCTGCCCCTAAAGCTACCTGAAGACAATTGCTGTTGTTCTGATCCTATTAATACCACAGGCAGGCAGCTGCAGTATTTACAGTTAGTGTACTGTGTCCTCTGCACAGTGTGTGCATAAAGCTACCTAAAGACAATTGCTGTTGTTCTGATCCTATTAGTACCACAGGCAGGCAGCTGCAGTATTTACAGTTAGTGTAGTGCGTCCTCTGCACATTGTGCACCTAAAGCTACCTAAAGACAATTGCTGTTCTGATCCTGTTAATACCACAGGCAGGCAGCTGCAGTATTTACAGTTAGTGTACTGTGTCCTCTGCACAGTGTGTACCTAAAGCTACCTGATAAAAATTGGTGGTGTTCTTCTGATCCTATTAGTACCACAGGCAGGCAGCTGCAGTATTTACAGTTAGTGTAGTGCATCCTCTGCACAGTGTGCACCTAAAGCTACCAGAAGACAATTGCTGTTGTTCTGATCCTGTTAATACCACAGGCAGGCAGCTACAGTATTTACAGTTAGTGTACTGTGTCCTCTGCACAGTGTGTACCTAAAGCTACCTGATAAAAATTGGTGGTGTTCTTCTGATCCTATTAGTACCACAGGCAGGCAGCTGCAGTATTTACAGTTATGCCCCGTACACACGGTCGGACTTTGTTCGGACATTCCGACAACAAAATCCTAGGATTTTTTCCGACGGATGTTGGCTCAAACTTGTTTTGCCTACACACGGTCGCACAAAGTTGTCGGAATTTCCGATCGACAACCACGCGGTCACGTACACCACGTACGACGAGACTAGAAAAGGCCGGTTCAGAACCAAGCGCGGCACCCTTTGGGCTCCTTTTGCTAATCTCGTGTTAGTAAAAGTTTGGTGAGAGACGATTCGCGCTTTTTCAGACTAGTGGCTTTCAGATCGTTTTCTGCCGTTCAGTTTGTGCTTGTGGGTTTGTATTTGCTCTTCAGTGCGTGCAGTCAGTTCGTATCGGAGTTTTCTGTGCGATCTTGTCCGCTCGTTGCTGTTTTTCAGGTCGCTCTTCACAGGCCTTGCTGTTCTTCAGTGCGTTCTGTTACTTCGTTCTGAGCAGCCGACCGCTTTCTAGCCATGTTTCGTATGCGTACTCCTCGTACAGTTCGTGCTGTGCGGGGGCTTGGTGTTGGGGTCCTGACCTTGACACAAGTCCAGTCCATGAACAGGGCGTGGAGGAGTTCATGGACCAAGAATTGGTTGCTTCAGCGTGACCAGTTCTGTCATATGCCTTTGCTCCGTGAGATCCGTGAGAATAATCCTGGTGATTTCAGGAATTTTCTCAGGATGACTGACCCCGTATTTCACCGTTTGTTGGCTTTGCTGACCCCCTATATCAGCAGGCAGGATACCTGCATGAGGCAAGCCATCACTCCGGAGCAGAGGTTGGTCGCTACCTTGCGGTATTTGGCGACAGGGAGAAGCCTGCAGGACCTCAAGTTCTCGACAGGCATCTCCCCCCAGGCTCTTCTTTGTGGACATTTACTGCTTGTGTTTGTTTTAGCTGACCCTGACAGAAATGTGTGGAGTCCAGAAAATGTCGTGATTGTGTAACCTTATACAAAGCACTGTTGGCTGTTATTTACTAAATGCAAAGACACTTTTCACTACAAGTGCACTTGCAACTGCACTGAAACTGCACTTGTAGTGCAAAGTGGATTTGCCCTTAGGAAATTACCCCCATTTTCTCATCAAACAACAATTACATCACCCCAAACGTGTTGTAGCGTTGAGACAATAATCCACACATTCTTGATGAACAATCTTTTTAATACCAGCACAATCACATGTGCATTTACCAAAGGTTTTTCTGACAAACCAACATGTTTGTTGTATAACAATTTTTGTGGTGTCATTATCCAAAATCAAAATGTGCATTTTATAGAAAACAGGCCTGGGTAAAACCCACAAGAAAGACACAAATCTTGATCTTACAAAGTTCACATTTGGTAGAACTTGAAGGCAATATCAGACATGAGTATTTAGGAACTGTGTTTGATATTGCGTTCAGATGGGGGGAAATCACCCCTGCAAAAGCCAAATTTGGAAGATGCACACAAATTTCCCAATGTCAACATGTGCTATCTGCCATCACGGGGGATGAAGGGACGTGTTTTTGGGGAGAAAGCCCTTCCTCACCGTTACTTTATTATTGAGGAAGGGGTTGCACCCCCAAAACGCGTCCATTGATCTCCCGTGATGGCAGATAGCACATGTTGGCACACTGTGTGCATCCTCCAAATTTGGCTTTGGGAAAAATTACAAAAACATTTAGCACATTGTAGCACACAAAAGAAGAAAGTGATTTTGAGGGGCTTTAAACTCGCCCCAAAACATCAATGATGTTTTTATATTTTGGAATAACATCATTGATGTTTTGCTTGATGTTTTCCAATTGTAAATTACACCCCATGATCTCCCCGATCAGGATCTGGGCACTTTCGGATGTGAAAGGATCTTCATCCACAACCTCACGATCACCTAAAAAGAAAGGAAACCCAAAATAAATTAGGTCTAAAAAAAATGCCGCCATCCATCTCTTATCTGAGCCTGTGGTCGCAGACACTCACCTGTTGTGGTGACTAGGGATGAGCCGAACACCCCCCGGTTCGGTTCGCACCAGAACCCGCGAACTTACCGAAAGTTCGCACGAACGTTAGAACCCCATTGACGTCTATGGGACTCGAACGTTCGAAATCAAAAGTGCTCATTTTAAAGGCTAATTTGCATGGTATTGTCCTAAAAAGGGTTTGGGGACCCGGGTCCTACCCCAGGGGACATGTATCAATGCAAAAAAAACTTTTAAAAACGGACGTTTTTTCGGGAGCAGTGATTTTAATGATGCTTAAAGTAAAAAAAAAAAGTGAAATATTCCTTTAAATATCGTACCTGGGGGTGTCTATAGTATGCCTGTAAAGTGACGCGTGTTTCCCATGTTTAGAACAGTCCCTGCACAAAATGTCATTTTTAAAGGAAAAAATCTCATTTAAAACTGCTTGCGGGTTTAATGTCATGTCGGGTCATGGCAATATGGATGAAAATCAGTGAGACAAACGGCATGGGTACCCCCCAGTCCATTACCAGGCCCTTTGGGTCTTGTATGGATATTAAGGGGAACCCCGCACCCAAATTAAAATAAGGAAAGGTGTGGGGCCACCAGGCCCTATATACTCTGAACAGCAGTATACAGGCGATGCAAACAAGACAGGGACTGTAGGTTTGTTGTTAAGTAGAATCTTTTTGTTAATTTTGAACGGGTACATTTTTAACGTGTTTAGCTCCAGCCAAAAAATCTTTTTTAAGCTTTTTGGAAAACATAGGGAAGGGTTATCACCCCTGTGACATTTGTTTTGCTGTCTTTCCTCCTCTTCAGAAGATTTCACCTCACTTTTTTGTCCCAATGAAAAATGTTTTTTGAAAATTTGGGTTTTTTTGTGGAACAAGGATTGGAAAGCATCAGTGGAAAGGAGAAATTGTTTTCCCATATTAACTCTTACAGGAGAGAATTTCCCTTCCTAGGGGTAAATTTCATCTCACTTCCTGTTGTCTCCTTCCGTTTGCAAGTAGGAGTCGTTTGTAAGTTGGATGTTTGAAAGTAGGGTCCTGCCCTATATACTCAGCAGAAATTTGGGCCTTAGGTGTTGCTGTGGCCACAACACTGTAAGCCCTCACAGGGCCCTGCTGTGAAATATTAGATCAAGAATTGTAATTACATGCCCCTGTTGAACAGGAGCTGAAAAATTAGGCCTTAGGCACTGGTGCTGGTGCCACAACACTGCAACCCCTCACAGACACTCTAGTTGGAACGCAGGAACGAGCCCTGCTGCAAAGTATTACATCAAAAATTGTAATTACACGCCCCTGTTAAACAGGGGCAGAAAAATTGTGCCTTAGGCACTGGTGGTGGCGCCCAGAACCAAAAATGTTCTTACAAGCTATCAGCGTGATGATTGAGGAGGAAGAGGATAATTACTCAGGGAAAGTCACTCAGCATCAGCATAGGCAGTCTTTGAAGGGGTCTGAGATTTCAAAAAAAATTATTCGGTTACATCAGCATCAGGTGCTTGGTAGCTGGTGGTGATCCAAGACTGATTCATTTTTATGAAGGTCAGCCGATCGACCGAGTCGGTGGACAGACGCACCCTGTGATCGGTTACCACGCCTCCAGCAGCACTGAATGTGCGTTCCGAAAGAACGCTGGATGCAGGACAGGCCAGTAGCTCAATTGCATACTGTGCAAGCTCTGGCCAGTGATCCATCCTCAAGACCCAGTAACCCAGAGGATTTTCGGTGGGAAAGGTGCCCAAGTCTGATCTTGCCCCTAGGTATTCCTGCACCATGTAAAACAGACGCTGGCGATGGTTGCTGGAACCGATCATACCTTGGGGCTGCGGACCAAAAAATTGTCTGAACGCATCGGTCAGACGGCCACCTTCTCCACCGCTCCTTCTTTGACTGACCGAAGCCTCAGCAACACGTTGTCCAGAAACAGGAGTTTGTAACCTCCCAGTCTCTGGGAACGCATTGCACAGACCTTTCTGCAAGGCCTCCCGAAGATGTTTCATCCTCTGCTCCCTCTGCGATGGCAAGATAAGGTCCGCAACCTTACCCTTGTAACGTGGATCAAGGAGGGTTGCCAGCCAGTATTGGTCCTTCTCCTTGATACCACGAATACGAGGATCCTTACGCAGGCTTTGCAGGATCAGGGAGGCCATGCAGCGTAGGTTTGCTGAGGCATTCGGTCCGGAGTCCTCTGGGTCACTAAGGACAACAACGTCCGGAGCCACCTCCTCCCAGCCACGTACAAGTCCATGTGTTCCTTGGGACTGATCCCTTAAAGACTGCTGCTGATGCTGAGTGCCAGGCTCCACCTCCATACTGACACAATCTTCCTCCTCCTCCTCCTCGTCCTCTTCCTGTGTGATCGGCGGGCACGCAGGAACACTGTCTGGATAAAGGGGGCCTTGAGAGCTAAGGAATTCCTCCTCTTCCTGCCTCTGTTCTGCCTCAAGTGCCCTGTCCATTATTCCACGCAGCGTGTGCTCCAACAGGTGGACAAGGGGGACAGTGTCACTGATGCATGCACTGTCAGTGCTCACCATCCTCGTGGCCTCCTCGAATGGTGACAGGACAGTGCATGCATCCCTGATCATGGCCCACTGGCGTGGGGAAAAAAAAACAAGCTCCCCTGACCCTGTCCTGGTGCCATAGTCGCACAGGTACTCATTGATGGCCCTCTGCTGCGTGTGCAGCCGCTGCAGCATGGCCAACGTTGAGTTCCACCTGGTGGGCATGTCACAGATTAGGCGGTTCTTGGGCAGGTTAAACTCCTTTTTTGGAGGTCCGTCAGCTGAGCACTGGCATTATATGACCAGCGGAAATGCACACAGACTTTCCTGGCCTGCCTCAGGACATCCTGTAAGCCCGGGTACCTGCCCAAGAACCGCTGCACCACCAAGTTAAGGACGTGAGCCAAACAGGGCACATGGGTCATTTGTCCCTGTCGGAGGGCAGAGAGGAGGTTGGTGCCATTGTCGCAAACCACCATTCCTGCCTTAAGTTGGCGTGGCGTCAACCACCTCTGAACCTGCCCCTGCAGAGCTGACAGAACCTCTGCCCCAGTGTGGCTCCTGTCCCCCAAGCACACCAGCTCAAGCACCGCATGGCATCTTTTGGCCTGCGTACTTGCGTAGCCCCTTGAACGCCTACGGAGCACCGCTGGTTCCGAGGAAGAGGCCATGGAGGAAGAAGAAGAGGAGGGGGTGGAGGAGAGAGGTGTGTCACAATCAGCATTTTGGAGGCGTGGTGGCGGAACAACCTCCAACACTACTGCACCTTGTCCTGCATCCTTCCCAGCTGCCAGCAGAGTCACCCAATGCGCCGTGAAACTTAAGTAACGTCCCTGTCCATGCCTGCTGGACCATGAGTCAGCGGTAATATGCACCTTACCGCTGACCGCCCTGTCCAGCGAGGCATGGACATTGCCTTCCACATGCCGGTAGAGAGCCGGAATCGCCTTCCGTGAGAAAAAGTGGCATTTGGGTACCTGCCACTGAGGAACCGCACATTCCACAAACTCACGGAAGGGGGCAGAGTCTACCAACTGAAAAGGCAGCAGTTGAAGTGCTAGCAATTTTGCCAAGCTAGCATTCAACCGCTGGGCATGTGGATGGTTGGGAGCAAACTTCTTTCGGCGGTGCAGCAGCTGGGGCAGGGAAGTTTGCCTGGTACAATCTGACGTCGGTGTACCAAAAGCAGATTGCCCACAAGTACTTGGCTGTGACACACCTAATTCTACACCTTCATTCCTCTCACTGCAGGTCTCAGAGAGGACTGAAGGTCTAGTGGGGTTGGAAATCTCAGCTGATGAGGAGCAAGGAGAGATCCTCTTTGTTCTTTGGTGTGGGTCTTTTAGATACGCTTGCCAACGAACTGCATGGCAGGTCAACATATGTCTGGTCAAGCATGTGGTACCCAAGCGGGAGATGTTTTGGCCACGCGAGATACGCTTGAGACATATGTTGCAAATAGCAGCGGTGCGATCTGATGCACTCGTCTCAAAAAAGGCCCACACCAAAGAACTTTTTGAATAACGCGCAGAGACTGCAGCGCCCTGCACATGTGGAGCTTTGGGGTGTGATGCAGTCAATGTGCTGCCCTTAGGCTGGCCCCTGGAGGGCATCCTGCCTCGTTGGTGATGTGCCGCCTCCTCCTCCTCCTCCTCCTCCTCCTCCTCTCTCCTATCAGGCACCCACGTTGAGTCAGTGACCTCATCATCCCCTCCCTCCTCATCACTGGAGCAAACCTGGCAGTATGCTGCAGCAGGGGGAGCATGACTGCCAGATTGCTGTCCTTCTTGGGCACCCCCTCTGTCCGTGCTCATGTTACTGCCTTCATCGAGCTCAGTATCATCATCAGAGCCTTCCAAACGCTGGGCATCCTCCTGGAGCATGTACCCAACACTGTGGTCAAACAGTTCGAGGGAATCCTCATGAGGACATGGTGGAGCTAGGGAAGGAGTCACTGATGACATTGAGCTGAGGGAAGAGGCCGCTGCTTTGCCAGACAAAGCACCCTGGGCATGGGTGAGAGAGGATGAGGAGGATGAGGACGGCTTGGTCATCCACTCGACCAAGTCTTCCGCATGTTGCGGCTCAACACGGCCAGCTGCCGAAAAAAAGGCCAAGCGTGTCCCATGGCCACGTGCTGATGAGGATGCACCGTCTCCATGACCAGCACTAGACACAGAGCCTGCTTGCCCTCTCTTATTGGCTTGTGACTGTCTGCCTCTCCTTCTTGGCCTTCCAGACATACTAATGGCCTGTAGCTGCACTAAGCTGGGATAGAACACCTGTAATTTTCTTCAGGTAGCTTTATATACTGTAACCAGACAAGCCTGCCTGTCAGTAGGAAGATAACAGGAACGGATCTAACTGAACACTGTGAGCAGGACGCACTGTACTAAATGTAAATAGTCTAGCTGCCTGACCGTGGTACTAATAGGATCAAATAGAACACCTGTAATTTTCTTCAGGTAGCTTTTATATACTGTAACCAGACAAGCCGGCCTGTCAGTAGGAAGATAACAGGAACGGATCTAGCTGAACACTGTGAGCAGGACGCACTGTACTAAATGTAAATAGTCTAGCTGCCTGACCGTGGTACTAATAGGATCAAATAGAACACCTGTAATTTTCTTCAGGTAGCTTTATATACTGTAACCAGACAAGCCTGCCTGTCAGTAGGAAGATAACAGGAACGGATCTAGCTGAACACTGTGAGCAGGACGCACTGTACTAAATGTAAATAGTCTAGCTGCCTGACCGTGGTACTAATAGGATCAAATAGAACACCTGTAATTTTCTTCAGGTAGCTTTTATATACTGTAACCAGACAAGCCTGCCTGTCAGTAGGAAGATAACAGGAACGGATCTAGCTGAACACTGTGAGCAGGACGCACTGTACTAAATGTAAATAGTCTAGCTGCCTGACCGTGGTACTAATAGGATCAAATAGAACACCTGTAATTTTCTTCAGGTAGCTTTATATACTGTAACCAGACAAGCCTGCCTGTCAGTAGGAAGATAACAGGAACGGATCTAGCTGAACACTGTGAGCAGGACGCACTGCACTAAATGTAAATAGCAGGAACGGATCTAGCTGAACACTGTGAGCAGGACGCACTGCACTAAATGTAAATGGCAGGAACGGATCTAGCTGAACACTGTGAGCAGGACGCACTGCACTAAATGTAAATAACAGGAGCGGATCTAGCTGAACACTGTGAGCAGGACGCACTGCACTAAATGTAAATAGCAGGAACGGATCTAGCTGAACACTGTGAGCAGGACGCACTGCACTAAATGTAAATAGCAGGAACGGATCTAGCTGAACACTGTGAGCAGGACGCACTGCACTAAATGTAAATAGCAGGAACGGATCTAACTGAACACTGTGAGCAGGACGCACTGCACTAAATGTAAATAGTCTAGCTGCCTGACCGTGGTACTAATAGGATCAAATAGAACACCTGTAATTTTCTTCAGGTAGCTTTATATACTGTAACCAGACAAGCCTGCCTGTCAGTAGGAAGATAACAGGAACGGATCTAGCTGAACACTGTGAGCAGGACGCACTGCACTAAATGTAAATAGCAGGAACGGATCTAGCTGAACACTGTGATCAGAACGCACTGCACTAAATGTAAATGGCAGGAACGGATCTAGCTGAACACTGTGAGCAGGACGCACTGCACTAAATGTAAATAGCAGGAACGGATCTAGCTGAACACTGTGAGCAGGACGCACTGCACTAAATGTAAATAACAGGAACGGATATAGCTGAACACTGTGAGCAGGACGCACTGCACTAAATGTAAATAGTCTAGAAGATAACAGGAACGGATCTAGCTGAACACTGTGAGCAGGACGCACTGCACTAAATGTAAATAGCAGGAACGGATCTAGCTGAACACTGTGAGCAGGACGCACTGCACTAAATGTAAATAGCAGGAACGGATCTAGCTGAACACTGTGAGCAGGACGCACTGCACTAAATGTAAATAGCAGGAACGGATCTAGCTGAACACTGTGAGCAGGACGCACTGCACTAAATGTAAATAGCAGGAACGGATCTAGCTGAACACTGTGAGCAGGACGCACTGCACTAAATGTAAATAGCAGGAACGGATCTAGCTGAACACTGTGAGCAGGACGCACTGCACTAAATGTAAATAGTCTAGATAGAAGATAACAGGAACGGATCTAGCTAAACTGAATACAGTGTATATATATATATATGCAACACCTGGGATGCATATATATACACAATACACTGTAAGTGCAGCTAACTGACTGTTCTGCCTAATCTATCTAACTCAAATCAAATGACACTGTCTCTCTCTCTCTCTATCTCTTAGCACACCGGAACACACACTACACAGGGCCGCCGTGCAGGCGGCCTTATATAGTGTGGGGCGTGTACTAAATCCCCTGAGCCATAATTGGCCAAAGCCACCCTGGCTTTGGCCAATTACAGCTCTCTCTACTGACGGCGCTGTGATTGGCCAAGCATGCGGGTCATAGTGCATGCTTGGCCAATCATCAGCCAGCAATGCACTGCGATGCCGCAGTGAATTATGGGCCGTGACGCGCCACACGAATTTGGCGCGAACGGCCCATATCGTTCGCAATTCGGCGAACGGGCGAACAGCCGATGTTCGAGTCGAACATGGGTTCGACTCGAACACGAAGCTCATCCCTAGTGGTGACTAGTTCCACCACGTCTTCTTCCTCCTGCTCATCTTGTGTTGGGGGGATTTCCCCTTCTTCCAGAGGTGGGGGGGCTCTGGTCTCCTCGGATGAGGGGTGTCCTCCGAGTCTTTTCTCCCCTATGTAAAACAAAAATGGTATAATTAGCACACAGATATTTGATGGCAGAACTGTAAAGATGAAACATTGCTTGGAAGTGGGGTACAATTGTCTATTTTAGCAGAGTTCCAAGATGTAGCTTTTTTAGTGTCCTTTGTCAAGCTGCAATACTTTACCTGTTTGGTACAAGCTTCACAGATGGAGACCCCCCTATAGTATACACTGGAGCACCTGTGTGGCCCCCCTAATAAAAAGGGTGTTCTGGGGTCCCACACTAGTGCTCCAGTGTCCAGATGTGAAAACAGTTGCTCAGTGTCCTCTCCTTACACACAATCTAGTTTGCATTTCATTCTAGTAACAAAGCCATCTACACAACCCAATTCTTTGAAGACAAGTATATGGCCTCAAAATGGTGGCCAAATGCATATGGGCTAAACAATGGTATTTTATAGTCCGAAAAAAAAATGTGTGATCCGAACGAATAATGTGCCCATGAACATGAAAGTTGCCATTTTAAACTGTACAACAGTTCCTAAAAGCACATGGAGCAGCACGAACGTAATAAACACAAGAACAATAGGAACACAGCACAACTACTTACTTTTTTGCAGCACTCTCCGGATCTTTCTGTACTGCTCATGTTCTCGTAATTTCAGGTCCGACCACCGCTTCCTGAGCTGATCTTTCAATCGTCGTACCCTGAATTTCCGGTGCAGACTCCTGACCACTTTCGCCATGATCTTGGCCTTTCGGACATTGGGGTTGGGGTAAGGCCCATACTTTCCATCATAGTCGGCCTTCTTCAGGATGTCCACCATTTCCAACATCTCCCCAAAGGACATATTTGAGTCCTTTAATCTCCTTCTGGATCGGGACGTTTCAGGCTCCAGCCTTTCCTCCTCCTCCTCCTCGTTGCTGTAATTAGCACGATCCTGCTGTCTATCCGCCATGTGCTCTTCCTCCACTGTGTCGAACAAAAAAGGGGCGGGGAATAGAATAGAAAGAACGTCAGGGGCGGGCGGAGTTATACGCATGCGCAGTGTGTATAAATCGTAACGCGCGCGTCTTACGTACGATCTGTGAGCGGAGGAAGGAGCATCGGAGACGCCGATCGTGCTAACGAAGGTAGGATCTAAACTTGGGCCTATACTGCTTCGAAATTGAAGCCTATATTGTAACAAGATTAGGGGAGTTTGGCCTGACATTAGGGTTTGTCTTGTGTTGTGTCTTGCAGAGAAAATGGATGGGTTCAACGACCACAATTTCCTGCCCCTGTTTATTGACAAGTACAGAGAGCTGCCCTGTCTGTGGCAGGTCAGACACCCCCACTATAACCACAAACAGAAGAGGCAG
Organism: Lithobates clamitans; assembly: GCA_037952925.1. NCBI lineage: Eukaryota > Metazoa > Chordata > Amphibia > Anura > Ranidae > Lithobates > Lithobates clamitans. Next base: position 3,058,720 of record JBBGZY010000151.1, read on the forward strand.
GCAGCGCTGGAGAAACTGCTGGAGTTGGTGAAGCCGGTGGTCCCCACAGCAACCATCCCTTATTTAAAAGCTAAAATTGGTGGCCTGAGGAGCACTTATCTTAGGGAGCGCAAGAAGGTCACAGATTCCCAGAGATCTGGAGCTGCAGCAGATGACGTTTATGTCCCCAGGCTGTGGTACTACGAGAGACTGCGATTTCTGTCAGACCACACTGAAGTCAGGGAATCCCTCTCTACTCTTTCTTCCACGCTTCCTTCCACACCAGCTGAGGCTTCTGATGTCCAACCTAGGCCTTCCAGCCAGGAAGAAGTGGAGGAGCCCAGCTGGAGTCAGGTATAGCATTCTTCAACAGATTTCTGGGCAATAAAGAAATTATGTTTACTAGATGTTATTATTGATCACTAATTGCTGCTTGAATGTGTTTTACATATCAATACACAGTAGTGGGCACCCAAAATTGGGACAAGAATGCAATATGCTGGGCTCAGAAGGATAGTCTGTTATATTTGTTAACATTGAATTTGCAGCAGTCAGGAGGTGAAAATTGTGTGTGATTGATGAAAACAATACTAAAACTATGTCCCTTTTTCATACACAGGAAGACCTCAGCCAGGAGGAGGCTGTGGAATGTGGCAGTCAGGAGGAGGCGGGGATTAGTGGCAGCCAGGAGGAGGCGGGGCTAAGTGTCAGCCAAGAGAAGCCAGGGACAAGTCGCAGCCTGACTGAGTCTCAGGTTCCTCCCCTCCGCCTGCCATATAAAAGGGCCAGGAAGGCCACTCCCAGTCCTGTGCAGGATTCAGCGTACAGGCTGATCCAGGAGGCTTCGGCGTCCCTCAGAGCCTTCCCCAGTCCTGAAGAGGCCTTTGCCTGCATGGCTGCCACCAAATTGCAGGGCATGCAGGAGGGCCAACGCAAGATTTCTGAGGACCTGATTTATAAAGTCCTTCGTAAGGGGGAGAGTGGGGAACTGACACCCAAGACGGATGTCATTGAGATGGACCATCCTCCTCCTCCTCCTCCTCCTGCTGCCACAACTCCACCACCACAGCCAAAGGCTGGAAGGAAGCGTGGAAGGAAGACCAAAGAGTGATTGCCCTGGGTTCAGTCTGGTCTGACAGAAGATGCAGTCTCTCGTATGACCACAGCCTGGGGACACAGATGTCATCTGCTGCTTTCCGGATCTCTGGGACTTCTGGACCAGACTGCCCTCCCTTAGATATGGACTCCTCAGGCCACCAATTTTGCTTTTAAATAATTGATGTCTGCCCTGGGAGTCCAAGGCTTCGCCCACTTCTGCAGTTTCTCCAGCGTTGCCTCCCTCTTTGTTTATAGTTGTGACCCCTTAATAAAATATTTTTAGGTAAATTCTACTCTCCTGTGTGTGTTTTCATCCAAAAAGGACAGTTTGTTGGTGACGATTCAGGTACATTTCTAAAGTACAATGTGAAATTAACAAGGGACAACAACACCAAACAATCTCCTCCTACAGATTAAATAGAACAACATATCAATGGTGTTGTGGGAACTTGTCACAAAAAACACACAAACATTTTCGGGAGTACAAATCAAAATCACCAAAAAAATAAAAAATAAAAAGAGAAACACAAAAAAAGATTCTACATTAAAGTAAAAAAAAAAAAAAAAAATATGTTGTCAGATGTGAGAAATCAAAATATATTGAGGGAATCCCGATAAATAGTAACGAAAAAAGTTTGTGAGGAGTGTGTGTGAATATGAGCATCAAAACGACTTAATTCTTGTCACATTATAAAGAAGAAGAGAGTGCGCTGTATTAAACCATTTTGAACATTGCAGCGTGACGAAAGTGCTGTATCCATTCCGAACGCTAAGTTTACCAGAACGAGCTGTCCCGTGTCGGAATTTCTTCTGAGCATGCGTGGCACTTTGTGCGTCGGAACAGGCCACACACGGTCGGAATTGACGCGATCGGATTTTGTTGTCGGAAAATTTTATCTCCTGCTGTCCAACTTTGTGTGTCGGAAAATCCGATGGAAAATGTCCGATGGCGCCCACACATGGTCGGAATTTCCGACAACACGATCCGATCGGACATTTTCCATCGGAAAATCCGACCGTGTGTACGGGGCATTAGTGTAGAGCGTCCTCTGCACAGTGTGCACCTAAAGCTACCTGAAGACAATTGCTGTTGTTCTGATCCTATTAATACCACATAGTTACATAGTTACATAGTAGGTGAGGTTGAAAAAAGACACAAGTCCATCAAGTCCAACCTATGTGTGTGATTATGTGTCAGTATTACATTGTAAATCCCTGTATGTTGTGGTCATTCAGATGCTTATCTAACAGTTTCTTGAAGCTATCGATGCTCCCCGCTGAGACCACCACCTGTGGAAGGGAATTCCACATCCTTGCCGCTCTTACAGTAAAGAACCCTCTACGTAGTTTAAGGTTAAACCTCTTTTCTTCTAATTTTAATGAGTGGCCATGAGTCTTGTTAAACTCTCTTCTGCGAAAAAGTTTTATTCCTATTGTGGGGTCACCAGTACGGTATTAGTAGTATATTGAAATCTTATCCCCTCTCAAGCGTCTTTTCTCCAGAGAGAATAAGTTCAGTGCTCGCAACCTTTCCTCATAACTAAGATCCTCCAGACCCTTTATTAGCTTTGTTGCCCTTCTTTGTACTCACTCCATTTCCAGTACATCCTTCCTGAGGACTGGTGCCCAGAACTGGACAGCATACTCCAGGTGCGGCCGGACCAGAGTCTTGTAGAGCAGGAGAATTATCGTTTTATCTCTGGAGTTGAACCCCTTTTTAATGCATGCCAACATTGTGCTTGCTTTGTTAGCAGCAGCTTGGCATTGCATGCCATTGCTGAGCCTATCATCTACTAGGACCCCCAGGTCCTTTTCCATCCTAGATTCCCCCAGAGGTTCTCCCCCCAGTGTATAGCTTGCATTCAGATTTTTGCCACCCAAATGCATTATTTTACATTTTTCTACATTGAACCTCATTTGCCATGTAGTTGCCCACCCCATTAATTTGTTCAGATCTTTTTGCAAGATTTCCACATCCTGCGGAGAAGTTATTGCCCTGCTTAGCTTAGTATTGTCTGCAAATACAGAGATTGAGCTGTTTTTCCCATCCTCCAGGTCGTTTATGAACAAATTAAATAGGATTGGTCCCAGCACAGAACCCTGGGGGACCCCACTGCCTACCCCTGGCCATTCAGAGTACTCCCCATTTATCACCACCCTCTGAACTCGCCCTTGTAGCCAGTTTTCAATCCATGTACTCACCCTATGGTCCATGCCAACGCACCTTATTTTGTACAGTAAACATTTATGGGGAACTGTGTCAAATGCTTTTGCAAAATCTAGATACACCACGTCTACGGGCCTTCCTTTATCTAGCTGGCAACTCACCTCCTCATAGAAGGTTAGTAGATTGGTTTGGCAAGAACGATTCTTCATGAATCCATGCTGATTACTGCTAATGATACCGTTCTCATTACTAAATCTTGTATATAGTCCATAATCATCCCCTCCAAGAGTTTACATACCCTGTTTCCCCGAAAATAAGACAGTGTCTTATATTAATTTTTGCTCCCAAAGATGCGCTAGGTCTTATTTTCAGGGGATGTCTTATTTTTCAATGAAGAAGATTACCAGCACTGTTTACCAGTATTTCTTGTACTTTAGACTCTTCAGCAGAAAAGCAGTAACCCCCTAAAGTGACACACTGGATCAGAGGGGGGGGATTGAAATGGGGGGATCACTTAAAATGACACAGGGGGGATCAGAGGGGGGAATCAATAAAAATGGCACAGGAGGATCGGGGGGGGATTACCATTTTAGTACCTCCTGTGCCATTTTGATTCCCCCCATCTGATCTTCCTGTGCCGATTTGATTTCCCCCCTCAAATCCACCATGTGTCATTTTAAGTCCCCCTCCCCCCACCCCTGTGCCAGTGGACAGTTTAGTATCTCCCCCCTCCCACCTTCACCAGACATCCGCCCCTCACCTCAGTCACCCCTGTGGTGGCGAGATTCCACACAATGTGCCCGACTCCTGTGTCTGGCAGCGGTGGCGCGGGCTCTCTGACGGGCGACGTTCCCCTGCGCAACATCAGGGATGTCACTCGTCATCCAGAGAGCCCGCCGCAGCTCACTGATTTAAAGAGACCTCGCACTGCCTGAACAGCTGTGGCCAATCAGTGAGCTGCGCGGCGGTGCCTGCGCTATGGTCCAGAGTCAGATGCCTTATTATCGTGTGGATGCCTTATGTTCGGGGGAGGCCTTATTATCGGGGGATGCCTTATTATCGGGGAGGTCTTATTATCGGGGGATGCCTTATTATCGGGGAGGTCTTATTATCGGGGGGATGCCTTATATTACAACGAAAGGCAAAACTGGAAGTAGGCCTTATTTTCAGGGGATGTCTTACTTTCGGGGAAACACGGTACTATTGATGTTAAGCTAACTGGTCTGTAATTCCCAGGGATGTATTTTGGGCCCTTTTTAAATATTGGTGCTACGTTGGCTTTTCTCCAATCAGCTGGTACCATTCCAGTCAGCCGACTGTCTGTAAAAATTAGGAACAACGGTCTGGCAATCACTTGACTGAGTTCTCCAAGTACCCTCGGATGCAAGCCATCTGGTCCCGGTGATTTATTAATGTTAAGTTTCTCAGGTCTAATTTTAATTCTGTCCACTGTAAACCATGGAGGTGCTTCCTGTGTTGTGTCATGAGGATAAACACTGCAGTTTTGGTTACTGAAGCCCCCCGATTCCCTCGTGAAGACTGAGGAGAAGAAGAAATTCAATACCTTCGTCATCTCCCCATCCTTTGCAACCAGATGTCCTTCCTCATTCTTTATGTGGCCAATATGGTCTGTCCTCCCTTTTTTACTGTTTACATACTTAAAGAATTTCTTGGGATTTTTTTTGCTCTCCTCCGCTATGTGTCTTTCATGTTCTATCTTAGCTGTTCTAATTGCACCCTTACATTTCTTGTTGCATTCTTTATAAAGTCTGAATGCTGATGATGATCCCTCAACCTTGTATTTTTTGAAGGCCTTTTCCTTTGCTTTTATATGCATTTTTACATTGGAGTTAAGCCATCCAGGACTTTTGTTCGCTCTTTTAAATTTATTACCCAATGGGATGCATTGGCTAATGCCCTTGTTTAATATGCTCTTAAAGCAAACCCATCTCTCATCCGTGTTCTTTGTTCCTAATATTTTATCCCAATTTATGCCTTTTAGCAAGGTTTGTAGTTTAGGGAAGTTGGCTCTTTTGAAATTCAGTGTCTTTGTATTTCCTTTATGTTTCCTATTTCTGTGATTTATACTGAAACTAATTGACCTGTGATCGCTGTTACCTAAATTGCCCTGTATTTCCACATCCGTGATCAGGTCTGTATTGTTGGTAATCAGTAGATCCAGTAATGTTTTATTTCTAGTTGGTGCGTCTACCATCTGACCCATAAAATTGTCCTGCAAGACATTAAGGAACTGGCGGGCCTTAAATGAATGCGCGGTTCCCTCCGCCCAGTCTATGTCTGGATAATTAAAATCCCCCATTATGATAACACTTCCCATCCTTGCTGCTAATCCAAATTGTGACAGGAGATCTGTCTCCACTTCCTCCCTCAGGTTAGGGGGCCTATAGCATACTCCAAGGTATTATTTTCCCCTTAGCTTCATCCCTTTGGAGCTCTACCCATAAGGATTCCACCTCCTCCCTAGCCCCCTCAGTGATGTCATCTCTCACATTCACTTGTACATTATTCTTGATATATAGTCATACCCCTCCCCCTTTCTTACCCTCTCTATCCTTGTGGTAAAGGGTATACCCTTGAATGTTTGCCAGCCAATCATGAGAGCTGTTGAACCAGGTCTCTGAAATTCCCACAAAATCCAAATCCTCCTCGTACAACAGTATCTCTAGTTCACCCATCTTGTCCGCCAGCCTCCTGGCATTGGTGAACATGCCACATAGTTTAGACCGGTCGCATATTGTCCTTGTATTTTTTGCTCCGAGATTGCAACCAGGACTTGCTACTATACTTACCTTGGGTTTTTGTGCTTTGGTCAACCTACCACTAATGCCCTCAATACTGCCCTCTGCCACAGGCAGGCAGCTGCAGTATTTACAGTTAGAGTACTGCGTCCTCTGCACAGTGTGCACTTAAAGCTACCTGAAGACAATTGCTGGTGTTCTCATACTAATAATACTACAGGCAGGCAGTTGATTCTGCTAGCTGCAGTATCAGTATATATATACATCCCAGCTTTGTGCAGCTACATCTCACTGCAGGCCATTAGTATGCCTGGAAGGCCAACAAGGAGAGGCAGACAGTCACAAGCCAATAAAAAAGGGCAAGCAGGCTCTGTGTCTAGAGGCAACAGAGCTGGTCATGGAGATGGCTGTGTTGAGCCGCAACATGCGGAAGACTTGGTAGAGTGGATGACCAAGCCGTCCTCATCCTCCTCATCCTCTCTCACCCAGGCTCAGGGTACTTTGTCTGGCAAAGCAGCTGCCAACGCGGCCTCTTCCCTCGGCTCAATGGCATCAGTCACTCCTTCCCTAGCCCCACCATGTCCTCCTGAGGAGTTCCCCGAACTGTTTGACCACAGTGTTGGGTACATGCTCCAGGAGAATGCCCAGCTTTTTGAAGGCTCCGATGATGATACCCAGCTAGATGAAGACAGTAACGTGAGCCCAGAGAGAGGGGGTGTCCAAGAAGGACAGCAATCTGGCAGTCATGTTCCCCCAGCTGCAGCATACTGCCAGGTTTGCTCCAGTGATGAGGAGGGAGGGGATGATAAGGTCACTGAGTCCACGTGGGTGCCTGATAGGAGAGAGGAGGAGGAGGAAGCACATCTCCAATGAGGCAGGATGCCCTCCAGGGGCCAGCTTAAGGGCAGCACACCGACTGCATCACACCGCAGAGCTCCGCATGTGCAGGGCGCTGCTGTCTCTGCACGTTATTCCAAAAGTTCTTTGGTGTGGTACTTTTTTGAGACGAGTGCATCAGATCCCACCACTGCTAGTTGCAACATATGTCTTAAGCGTATCTCACGTGGCCAAAACATCACCCGCTTGGACACCACATGCTTGACCAGACATATTTCGACCTGCCATGCAGTTCGTTGGCAAGCGTACCTAAAAGACCAACACCAAAGAACTAAGAGGACCTCTCCTTGCTCCTCATTAGCTGGGATCTCCAACCCCACTATACCTTCAGTCCTCTCTGAAACCTGCACTGAGAGGAATGAAGATGTAGAATTAGGTGTGTCATAGACAAGTACTTGCGGGAAATCTGCTATCAGTACACTGACGTCAGATTGTACCAGGCAAATTTCCCTGCCCCAGCTGCTGCACCGCCAAAAGAAGTTCACTCCCAGCCATCCACATGCCCAGCGGTTGAATGCTAGCTTGGCTAAATTGCTAGCACTTCAACTGCTGCCTTTTCTTGATCATACATCACGGGACACAGAGTATTCTAATCGGTGATTAGACACTGGTTAACCCCAATTAAGGAGAATTCCTCCCCTATATAACCCTTTCCATATGGGAAGGACTTCCGTTTTTTCACCAGTGTCTAAGGTGGTTGGGCACATAAAACATGTGCTATAAAGAAAGCTCCAGTTAGGTCCCTGCGGGGGCTTAAAGGGCTATGCTGACCGGATCCATATCTCAGGCCGATATTGTGACTCCCAAGATGGTATGGTACCCGGGCCTCGTCATCCGAAGAAACAAGGTTTTGCCTGTAAGTCTCTCTTTGGAGGACTGGGCTCTGAGAAACCAGGCTTGGTGTACTATTAAAACAGTGGCACGAAAGTTTCTGGCAGAGTCTTTTACAGGTCCAGGTAAGAGGTTTCTCTAAATAGGAACCCAAAAAACCCTGAAGGTTGGCACAACGCTACCCGCCATGATGGGTGAAGGCTGGAAACTGTCTGTTCTCAGCAGTTCCTGCAGCGAGGACAGGTAAGAGAAGTTAATTACATATGTAATATATATATATATTACAAATGGATTTTCTTCAGAGTAATTGCATGTCTTACCTGATTTCCAGCATTGGAGGGAGTAAGGAGCAAACTTACGTGCCTTTCAGATACACACTCAGTGAAGTGGTGTCCAGACCACTCACTTCCTCCACTGCAGGCTCTGCCACAGATGATTATTACAGGGGGGTCCCACGTAGTCTGAGGATCCAGCGGAGGGCTCTACAATAGTCCTCCTTCCCCTCAACCCCCCCGCCCGCTGGAAGCGGTCCCGTGAGCGTGCGCGCGCACAGGGGATGCGCTTTTCAGCTAGGCAGGGAACAGAGGGGGGGGCGTGGTTGCGGCGCCATGCACAGCGCTCCATTGTGCAGGCGCCAGGAGGCTATTTTAAAAAGCCCAGAGCGTTCAGAGCTCTGTAAACAGGTGGACACAGAGTGTGGGCAGTAAGCATCCTAAAGTGGTCGGATCCAGACTAACCTTAGACACCTACTCGGCACCAGGTTGTGCAGTATTAAGCATATATGTATATTGTGAGACTTTTAGCACAACAGTGGTTGCATATGTACTAGTACCTCTGCTTTGTAGCTTTGGACTATGTCTCCTCGTAAGAGGGTCTTGGGCAGAGGTAACAAAGGCACAAGAAACTCACTGCCTGCGTCTAGGGGTCCTAAAGATGCCTGCAGATTACCATCCCCCCCTGCAAGACTGGAGCCAGCCTCACAGGATGAGTCAGTGCCCCTGTCAGGTTTTGCAGCCTCTCCTAATGTTACAGCCCCAGCGTATGTCACAGAGGATTCCCTTAGGGCTACATTGGAGGGTTTTGAGGGAATAATTATGAATTTTATTTCAGCTTCCTTAAAAGATAGCAGAAAAAGGGATAGATCCCCTCCCTCTGCTGCACTTTCTCTTTCAGATGGTTCTTCTGACAATAAGGGGAGATCCCTATCCAGAGATTTCGATCAAGAGCAGTCTGAGGATTCAGAGGAAGAGGAGAGAGCTTCCATCTCTCAGGCACTCAAGAGTCAGGTCCAGTATTATACTGAACTAGTGCGTTCCACATTTAAAATGCCCTCTGCTGAGGCCGCTACATCCTCTGTTTCTTCCCTGGGGGTCAGAAGGATCCCACAGACTGCTTTTTCCTTTCCAATTCATCCTTTAATGGATAAATTGTTGTATGAGGCCTGGGGACATCCCAATAAACTGTTTTCTTCTCCTAAAAGGTTTTCTATGCTTTATCCTCTGGAGGAAAGCTTCACCAAGAAGTGGGAGGTCCCATCTGTGGATGTGGCTGTCTCTTGTGTGAATAAAAACCTGACCTGTCCTCTGGACAATGCTCAGGTGTTTAAAGATCCAACTGATAAGAAGCTGGACACTTTATTAAAAGCCTCCTTCTCCATGGCTGGTGCTGTAGTCCAACCTACAGTCGCAACTGTGGGTTTGTGTCAATTTCTCAAGGAACAGGTTAAGCAGATGCTTGGCCTCCTTCCCAGTGAGGAAGTGGAGAACTATGCAGACCTTCCACAGGTGCTGTGTTTTATGATTGATGCCATTCTGGATTCTGCCCAGCAAGCATCTCATTTGTCTCTCCTGTTGGTACACATGCGCAGGTCCCTTTGGCTTAAAAGTTGGGCAGCAGAGCTTTCATGCAAAAGATATTTAGCTGGCTTCCCATTCAAAGGGGAATGCCTATTTGGGGATGACCTAGATCATTTTATCCAAAAAATTGCAGGTGGTAAATCTACACTCCTACTGTCATGAAGATCCTGCCAATAATCAGCGATCCAGATGCAGGGGGACACGGCCGCGGGTTCCACTGCGCATGCGCGTGCGTTCACGGGTGCTGTCACGCACAGGCACGCGTGCGCGCACTCCCGCTAGTGCCAGGCGGGCTATTTAAACCGGCCTTTCACACTCCATCCCCGCTGTCTGCTCTACAGCGTTCTGTGAGTGTTACCTGATCTGATCTGTGTTTCCTGTTATCTGACCCGGCTTCCTGTTTGACGATCCTGCTATCTGCCTGCACCAGACCCTCTTGGCTTGCCTGACCATCCCTCGGCATTACCCCTGGTACCTCTGCTGTACGAACGTTACTGACCACCGGCTTGTTGACCCTCCGCTGTGTTCATCAGCTTCCAGTCTGCTATTGCCTGCTGTTGTTCCTGGTTCCAGTCCAGCGTTCCAGGCTACCTTCTGCTGTGTTCCAGCCCAGCGTTTCAGGCTATCTTCTGCTGTGTTCCAGTCCAACGTTCCAGGCTATTACCTGCTGTTGTTCCTGGTTCCAGTCCAGCCTTCCAGGCTACCTTCTGCTGTGTTCCAGCCCAGCATTCCAGGCTATCTTCTGCTGTGTTCCAGTCCAGCGTTCCAGTCTATTACCTGCTGTTGTTCCTGGTTCCAGTCCAGTGTTCCAGGCTATCTTCTGCTGTTGTTCCAGTCCAGCTTCCAGTCTGCTATTACCTGCTGTTGTTCCTGGTTCCAGTCCTGCATTCCAGTCTCTGTCCTCAGTCTACTCCTCAGACTACTGACTCCAGAGGGTGCCACCACTACTGGACTTTCAGCAACTGTTGATCCTGCCAGGCACCCATACCACTCTTCACTCCTGGCCCTCTGTCTCCATTCCAGGGGAACGGGAGTGGGAGCTGTAAGGGAGGTCTTTTCCTGCACTTCAGGCTCACAACCTACCAGGTACGTGACAGTAGCAGACAGCCATGTCTGAGTCTGAGCAGGGAACGTCTCCCATGGAGGAACTCTGTGCACACCTGGCAGGATTGACTGAAGCAGTCAAGAATCTGCAGCAAGGATACACCAGGCTGGAGGAACGAGTGTTAACTTTGTCTAATCCCATTGGGGCTCAGGGAGTCCCTTCCGCTTCTGCTCCTTCAGTCGGGCCTTCCTCAACAGTGGTGATGCTCCCTCCAGAACCCAAGGTCCCGACGCCTGAACGTTTCTCCGGAAATCGCCTCAAATTCAGGGCTTTCCGCAACTCCTGTGAACTGTTCTTTGCTCTTCAGCCACGTACCTTTTCCCTTGAGGCTACTAAGGTGGGCTACGTAATCTCTCTGCTTTCTGGTGACCCCCAAACCTGGGCCCACCGCCTCTTGGAGCAAAAGGACGTATCCTTGACTAATCTTTCCGCCTTCTTTGACGCACTAGGTCAGCTGTATGATGACCCCCAGCTGTCTGTGACTGCAGAAGCGGCTTTGCACACCCTTCAGCAGGGTCGCAGGGCTGCAGAAGACTATGTGGCGGAATTCAGAAAGTGGAGTGTAGACACGAATTGGAATGATGCGGCTCTCCGCTATCAGTTTCGAATGGGACTTTCTGACTCTCTGAAAGATGAATTGGCCAGGGTGGGTACCCCACAGACTTTAAACGCATTGATCGATCTAACCATCCAGATCGATCGACGTCTAAGAGAACGAAGGACTGAGAGAGCGATGGGAACCTCTCGCCCGACTTGGGTTACCCCTAAAGTTCCCCATCATACATCACCAGCACCACCAATGTCTACATTTAACCCACCTGAGCCAATGCAATTAGGGGTTCTGCGGCCTTCTCTTACTCAGGAAGAACGACAACATCGTCGAGTGAATAATCTGTGCCTGTATTGTGGGGAACCTGGGCACTATGTCAGGAACTGTCCCCTTAAACTTCGTAAGTGCCTATCTCTGTCCTCTGACTATGTTGCACCTCTGGTTAAGAACACTACTCACCTTGCTCTCTCTCTCCTGTTACAGCTTCCAGGAGAGACCCTGCAAATAGCCGCCATTATTGACTCTGGAGCTTGCAGTTGTTTCATGGACTCTCTTTTTGCTACCCAACACCGGATACCTCTGTTGCCTAAGACCCATGGACTTTCCATTCATCTAGCTGATGGAACAGCCATTAAGTCAGGGCCTGTTACCCAAGAGACTGTTCCAATACCCGTTTCCATCTCCAATTCTCGTCAAGAACTGTTACGCCTAGATATCATCGCTTCACCTATGTTCCCCATAATCCTTGGCATGCCATGGTTACAGGCCCACAATCCTGACATTTAATTGGATCACAGGTGAGGTTACCTTTTTCCTCCTCATATTGCCAACAGTCTTGTAGACTTCAGGACACTCAGAAGAATCCTACCTTGCTCTGTTTAAACACAGATCCTAGTCTGCACCTTTCCATCCCTTCTGCATATCATGATTTCTTAGATGTATTCAGCAAGCAGGGGGCAGAGGTCTTACCCCCTCACCGGGCCTATGACTGTCCTATCGAATTACTCCCCGGTGCCGAGATACCTTTTGGAAGAATATTTCCTTTAACGGAAGTGGAACAAGGGGCTTTAAAAGAATATATCGATGAGAATCTAAAGAAAGGCTTCATTCGTCCATCCACGTCTCCAGCAGGTGCAGGTATCTTCTTCGTACAAAAGAAAGACAAGACCCTCAGACCATGTGTAGATTACCGTGAGCTGAACAAAATCACTGTAAAGAACCGTTACCCTCTTCCTCTGGTACCAGAGCTGTTCCAAAGACTTGGGACAGCTACCATATTCACTAAGCTTGACCTCCGCGGAGCCTACAATTTGGTTCATATTAGGGACGGAGACGAATGGAAGACCGCCTTTCGTACCCGTTATGGACATTTTGAATACCTTGTGATGCCGTTTGGGCTGTGCAATGCTCCTGCTACATTCCAGTACTTCATCAATGATGTTTTACGAGACTTTCTAGATCTGTTTGTTATCGTCTATCTAGACGACATACTAATTTTTTTCTTGTTCCCTTGAATCCCATCGCAGGCACGTCAGAAGTGTATTGGCCCGGCTTCGACAACACGGTCTATATGCAAAAGCTGAGAAATGTGAATTTGAACAGGAAAGTATTCCATTTTTGGGGTTAATCATTTCCAGCAAGGGCATTAAGATGGACCCCCAAAAGGTCACTGCAGTACTAGACTAGCCAGTCCCAACAGATAAGAAGGGGATCCAGCGATTCGTTGGATTCGCTAATTTCTACCGCAAATTTATTAAGGGGTTTTCAGCCATCATCACACCCATCACACAGCTAACTAAACAGGGTACACGTTTCCACTGGTCTGCTGAGGCTCAAAAGGCTTTTGAGACTCTCAAGGGCCTTTTTACCTCTGCTTCCGTGCTAAAACATCCAGATTCCTCTCTGCCATTTGTACTAGAGGTGGACGCATCCGAAATTGCGGTAGGGGCAGTGTTGTCCCGAAGACAGGGAACTAAGGCCCTGTTATATCCTGTGGCCTTCTTCTCTCGTAAATTGTCCACGGCAGAGAGAAATTATGATGTAGGTGATAGAGAATTATTGGCTATCAAATCCGCGTTGGAGGAGTGGCGCTATCTGCTAGAGGGTGCCGCTCATCCAGTCTTAATTTTTACAGATCATAAGAACCTGGAGTATTTGAGATCTGCAAAAAGGTTGAAGCCACGCCAAGCCAGGTGGGCCCTCTTTTTCTCCAGGTTCTCTTTTCATGTCACTTATCGCCCTGGTTCCAAGAATACCAAGCCTGATGCCCTATCCAGGATGTTTCAAAAGCCCCAAGAGGTTTCCCCTCCGGACACCATTCTGTCCCCGGGGAATTTTCTTTTGCTTCAGGGAGATCTGCTTTCCCGGATTAAGCAGGCTTCCGCAGAATTGGGGTCTTCCATTAGGCCAGAACTCCAAGTTAAGGATGGGTTATTATGGCACGAGAATAGGATTTTTATACCTGAAGAACTACGAGTTTCAGTACTAGAACTCTGTCATGACCATGCTTTTGCTGGGCATTTTGGAGTGGCTAAAACTACTGATCTGGTACAGCGTACCTTTTGGTGGCCTCAGTTACGTGATGATTGTAGGAGATTTGTTGAATCCTGTACCACCTGTATCAGAAACAAGGGGCACAGGACCAAGGCATGGGGTTTGCTAAAGCCATTACCTGTCCCAGATAGGCCTTGGAAGATGCTTTCTATAGATTTTATTGTGGAATTACCTCCGGCTGGGGGTTTCACCTCAATTTTTGTCATAGTAGACCGGTTGTCAAAGATGGCCCACTTTGTCCCAATGAAGGGCACTCCCTCAGCTACAGAAACGGCACAGGCATTCATTAGAGAAGTCATCAGGCTCCATGGGGTACCAGTTAATATCGTTTCAGATCGGGGGGTACAGTTTACCTCCCGATTCTGGAGGTCTCTATGCAAAACATTGAAGATTGAACTCTCATTTTCATCTGCTTACCACCCCCAGACTAATGGGCAAACAGAGAGAACAAACCAGACTCTTGAACAATATTTACGCTGTTTTTCTTCATTTGCCCAGGATGATTGGATTTCTGTTCTTCCATTGGCTGAGTTTGCCTACAACAACTCTATTCATTCCGCTATCAAACAAACCCCATTTTTTGCAAATTATGGTTACCACCCTTCTTTTCTGCCTAATTCTCTTCCAGAGTGCACAGTACCCGCAGTTCAGGAGAGGTTGAACTTCTTCACTTCCAACAATCAAGTTTTGCAGGAGACCATGACCAGGACCCAGGAGTATAATAAAGCAACTTTTGTTAAGAAGAGACGAGGTGTGCTGTTACTTACACCCGGGGACCAGGTATGGTTATCTACAGTAAAGCTCAGGATGGCTTGCCCATCAAAGAAATTGGGTCCCAAGTTTCTTGGCCCATTTCCTGTTAAGCGAAGGATTAATGAGGTGGCATACGAACTTGAACTTCCGGATTCATTAAAAGTGCACCCAGTATTTCATGTGTCTCTACTCCCCTCCCCCTCTAAACCCTCTGTTTCTAACCCATTTCCAGGCCGAAGTACGGATCCTCCTGATCCAATTTTGGTGGATGGGGAGGAAGAATTTGAGGTGGAGGCTATCATGGACCATAGGAGAAGAGGCAACCAAAATCAATTTTTGATAAAATGGAGGGGGTTCGGCCCAGAAGAAAATTCTTGGGAACCCGAGGATAATATTCATGCTGAAAATCTTTTACAATCTTTTAAAAGAGCCCATCCGGAGAAATTCCTTCAAAGGGGCATCCGGAGGCTGCCCCTTGGGGGGGGGCAATGTCATGAAGATCCTGCCAATAATCAGCGATCCAGACGCAGGGGGACACGGCCGCGGGTTCCACTGTGCATGTGCGTGCGTTCACGGGTGCTGTCACACACGGGCACGCGCGCACTCCCGCTAGTGCCAGGCGGGCTATTTAAACCGGCCTGTCACACTCCATCCCCGCTGTCTGCTCTACAGCGTTCTGTGAGTGTTACCTGATCTGATCTGTGTTTCCTGTTATCTGACCCGGCTTCCTGTTTGACGATCCTGCTATCTGCCTGCACCAGACCCTCTTGGCTTGCCTGACCATCCCTCTGCATTACCCCTGGTACTACTGACCACCGGCTTGTTGACCCTCCGCTGTGTTCATCAGCTTCCAGTCTGCTATTGCCTGCTGTTGTTCCTGGTTCCAGTCCAGCGTTCCAGGCTACCTTCTGCTGTGTTCCAGCCCAGCGTTCCAGGCTATCTTCTGCTGTGTTCCAGTCCAGCGTTCCAGTCTATTACCTGCTGTTGTTCCTGGTTCCAGTCCAGTGTTCCAGGCTATCTTCTGCTATTGTTCCAGTCCAGCTTCCAGTCTGCTATTACCTGCTGTTGTTCCTGGTTCCAGTCCTGCATTCCAGTTTCTGTCCTCAGTCTACTCCTCAGACTACTGACTCCAGAGGGTGCCACCACTACTGGACTTTCAGCAACTGTTGATCCTGCCAGGCACCCATACCACTCTTCACTCCTGGCCCTCTGTCTCCATTCCAGGGGAACGGGAGTGGGAGCTGTAAGGGAGGTCTTTTCCTGCACTTCAGGCTCACAACCTACCAGGTACGTGACACCTACCAGTTAAGATGAGTAAACGTCCACCATTCAAAAGGTCTCTTTCCCCTTCCCCTGGAACATCAGGCTCTAAGCACTGGCGACGGCCTTCCCAAACTACTTTCAGAGGAAAGACCCAGGGTCACACCCAAGGGCAGAAAAAGGCTTGGGGATGAAAGCCTGCCAAGCAGAGCCCCAAAACATCCTTGTGAAGGGGCGCCCCCACTCGGCCGAGTGGGGGGAAGGCTCCTACAGTTTTCAGGAGCCTTGTGGGAAGAAGTTCAAGACAAGTGGGTGGTCTCTTCAGTGTCTCTAGGTTACAAAATAGAGTTCCTACAGCTTCCACCAGCTCGTTTCCTAAGGTCAAGAAAGCCAGTAAAGCGAGAACCGCTACTACTGGCCTTAGATCGCTTACTATCCCAGGGAGTGATAGTAGAAATAAACCCAAAAGATCAGGGTTCAGGGTTCTAGTCGAATCTCTTCACTGTTCCAAAGCCAAATGGAGATGTCAGACCCATCCTAGATCTAAAGGATCTGAATCAGTTTCTACACATTCGATCCTTCCGAATGCTGTCAATTCGTTCGGTGGTCTCCACCCTGCAGGGGGGAGAATTTATGGCATCAATAGATATCAAGGATGCATATCTTCATGTGCCGATTTTTCCCGCTCACCAAAGACATCTAAGGTTCGCGGTAGACCAGCGCCATTTCCAGTTTGTGGCCCTTCTTTTCGGTCTCGCTACAGCTCCTCGAATTTTTGCAAAAATTCTAGACCCTCTCTTAGCAAATCTAAGAGCTCAGGGCATAACTGTGGTAGCTTATCTAGACGATTTGCTACTCATAGAGCAATCGGTGGCACACCTGAACCGCGCTGTCTTCAAGACAGTAAGACATTTGCAAAGACTAGGCTGGATAATCAACCTAGAAAAGTCTTCTTTGCAACCTTCAAAAAGGTTGGAGTATCTAGGCATGATTATATACACCGCTCAAGGCAGGGTGTTTCTACCAGAGCCAAAGGTCAAGGCCGTACGAGCTCTAGTCCACTTAGTATTAAGCAAAAAGAGTCCATCCATTCGGCTATGTATGAGACTGTTAGGAAAGATAGTTGCCACTTTCAAGGCTGTTCCATTTGCCCAGTTTCACTCAAGGCTCCTGCAGAGAAGCATTCTCGCAGCTTGGAACAAGAAGACTCATGCCTTGGATCTTCCGATGTGCCTATCCCCAAGGATACGCAAAAGCTTCAATGGGTTACGAACTAAAAATCTTTTGAAAGGCAAAGCCTTTTGTTCCACTATAATGGAAGATCGTAACCACAGATGCCAGTCTGACAGGCTGGGGAGCAGTTCTGGAAGAAACATGCATGCAGGGAAGATGGTCTGCAACCGAGAAACGCTTGCCCATCAATATTCTAGAAATTCGGGCAATTTACTTGGCCCTCATGGACTGGTCTTACAGGCTACAGGGTCATCCTATTCGGATACAATCTGACAATGCCACAGCAGTGGCTTACATCAATCACCAAGGTGGCACCAGAAGTCTGGATGCCCAAAGGGAGGTGTATAGCATCCGTGCATGGGCAGAAGGCCATGTTCCCTGCCTGTCTGCGGTATTCATCCCAGGAGTGGAAAATTGGCAAGCGGATTTCTTAAGCCGCCGGCAACTATGTCCAGGAGAATGGTCCCTACACCCCGACATATTCCAGATCATATGTCGAAGGTGGGGAACCCCAGATGTGGATCTATTCGCGTCCAGATTCAACAGGAAACTGGACAAATTTGTGTCGAGAACAAGGCATGTACTTGCTCAGGGGTCAGATGCTCTGACAATCCCATGGGATCAGTACAATCTAATGTATGCCTTCCCTCCGAACCCACTTCTTCCGCGATTCCTGGGAAGGGTCAAAAAGGAAGCAAAGTCGGTCCTTTTAGTAGCCCCGGCTTGGCCCAGAGGATCCTGGTATGCAGAAATCGTAAGGATGGCAGTAGGCAGGCCTTGGGTCCTCCCATTCCGGCCAGATCTGCTCACACAGGGTCCGATTTGCCTCCCTGCTTTACGAAGTCTAAATTTGACGGCTTGGCTGTTGAAACCCACATTTTAAAAGACCGTGGGCTCTCAGAATCAGTCCTTTCCACTCTGGTCAATGCCAGAAAGCCGGCCTCCAGGCTTATTTACTACAGAATCTGGAAGGCATATGTTTCCTGGTGTGAACCCAGGGGATGGCATCCTAGAAGGTATATGATTAGCAGAATCTTAACCTTTCTTCAGTCAGGCCTAGAGATGAGATTGGCTTTGAGCACTATCAAAGTCCAAATTTCGGCTTTGTCTGTATTTTTTCAGAAGCCAATTGCTTCACATTCCCTTCTCCGGGCATTTATTCAGGGGGCACTGCGGTTGAATCCGCCAGTCAAACCTCCAGTATGCCCATGGGATTTGAGCCAATGTACCTGGCTCCTTTAGCGCTTTTGACTAAAAAATTAGTCTTCTTGATAGCCATATCCTCTGCTAGGAGAGTATCAGAGGTGACAGCTCTTTCTTGTAAAGAGCCGTATTTGATTATTCACAAGGACAGAATAGTTATGCGTCCTAATCGTTCCTTCTTACCTAAGGTGGTTTCAGGATTCCATTTGAATCAAGATGAGATCCTACCATCCTTTTTTCCAGATCCGCAGTCCGCGGAGGAAGAATCTTTGCACACTCTTGATGTGGTTAGAGCAGTCAAAGTCTATCTGCAGGCAACCGCTCAGATACGGAAGACTGATTGTTTGTTTATTCTGCCAGATGACCAAAAGAAAGGCCAAGCAGCGTCAAAATCCATTCTTTCTAGATGGATTAGACAGATTATTTTTCAAGCTTATGATATAAAGAGGAAGACTCCTCTTTTTCATGTGAAAGCGCACTCTACTAGGGCTGTTAGTGCTTCTTGGGCAGTGCATCACCAGGCCTCAATGGCTCAGATCTGTAAGGCTGCGACTTGGTCTTCAGTCCATACATCCATCAGATTCTATCAGGTGGATGTAAGAGGGCAAGAGGATACCGCCTTCCGGCCCAGTGTACTGCAGGCTGCAGTTTAGTTCCTCTGGTCGATTTGCGATCTATATTTTCTGATCTGTGTCTCCCTCCCCTCAAATGAGCATTGCTTTGGGACATCCCACTATGTAATGAATACTCTGTGTCCCGTGATGTATGATCAAGAAAACAGGATTTTTAATAACAGCTTACCTGTAAAATCCTTTTCTTGAGAGTACATCACGGGACACAGAGCTCCCGTCCTTCTTGGCTTTTACGTGGTTACCTATTGCTTTGCTACAAAACTGAGGTCCTCCCTGTATGGGAGGGGTTATATAGGGGAGGAATTCTCCTATTTGGGGTTAACCAGTGTCCAATCACCGATGGTGCCTATCTAACCCACTATGTAATGAATACTCTGTGTCCCGTGATGTACTCTCAAGAAAGGGATTTTACAAGTAAGCTGTATTTAAAAATCCTGTTTTCAGTTGGTAGACTCTGCCCCCTTCCGTGAGTTTGTGGAATGTGCGGTTCCTCAGTGGCAGGTTCCCAAATGCCACTTTATTTCACGGAAGGCAATTCTGGCTCTCCACCAGTATGTGGAAGGCAATGTCTTGGCCTCGCCGGACAGGGCGGTCAGCGGTAAGGTGCATATTACCGCTGACTCATGGTCCAGCAGACATGGACAGGGACGTTACCTATCTTTCACCACGCACTGGGTGACTCCTCTGGCAGCTGAGAAGGATGCAGGCCAGGGTGCAGTAGAGTTGGAGGTTGTTCCGCCACCACGCCTCCAAAATTCTACTAGTGGTGATTCTGCCACACCTCTCTCCTGCACCCCTTCCTCTTCTTCTTCCTCCATGGCCTCTTCCTGTGCTGATTTGTCCTCAGAACCACCGGTGCTCCGTAGGCGTTATGCAGGCAAAAAGATGCCATGCAGTGCTTGAGCTGGTGTGCTTGGGGGACAGGAGCCACACTGGGGCAGAGATTCTGTCAGCTCTTCAGGGGCAGGTTAAGAGGTGGTTGACACCACGCCAGCTTAAGCCAGGTATGGTGGTTTGCGACAATGGCACCAACCTCCTGTCCGCCCTTCAACAGGGACAACTGACCCATGTTCCCTGTTTGGCTCATGTCCTTAACTTGGTGGTTCAGCGGTTCTTGGGCAGGTACCCGGCTTACAGGATGTCTTGAGGCAGGCCAGGAAAGTCTGTGTGCATTTCCACAGGTCGTATAATGCCAGTGCTCGGCTGGCTGACCTCCAAAAGAAATTTAACCTGCCCAAGAACCCCCTAATCTGTGACATGCCCACAAGGTGGAACTCAACGTTGGCCACGCTGCAGCGGCTGCACACGCAGCAAAGGGCCATCAATGAGTACCTATGAGACTGTGGCACCAGGACAGGGTCAGTGGACCTTGTTTTTTTTTCCCCACACCAGGGATATGATCAGGGATGCATGCACTTTCCTGTCATCATTTGAGGAGGCCACGAGGATGGTGAGCAGTGACAGTGCATGCATCAGTGACACTGTCCCTTTTGTCCACCTGTTGGAGCACACGCTGCGTGGAATAATGGACAGGGCACTTGAGGCAGAACAGAGGGAGGAAGAGGAGGACTTCCTTACCTCTCAAGGCCCCCTTTATCCAGACAGTGTTCCTGCGTGCCCGCTGATCACACAAGAAGAGGATGAGGAGGAGGGGGAGGAGGAGGATTGTGTCAGCACGGAGGTGAAGCCTGGCCCTCAGCATCAGCAGCAGTCTTCAAGGGATCATTTACAGTCCGAAGAAATCCATGGACTTGTACGTGGCTGGCAGGAGGTGGCTGCGGATCAGGTTGTCCTTAGTGACCCAGAGGACTCTGGACCGAATGCCTCAGCAAACCTACGCTGCATGGCCTCCCTGATCCTTCAAAGCCTGCGGTAGGATCCTCGTATTCATGGTATCAAGGGGAGGGATGATTACTGGCTGGCTACCCTCCTTGATCCATGTTAGAAGGGTAAGGTTGCGGACCTTATCTTGCCGTCGCAGAGCGAGCAGAGGATGAAACATCTTCGGGAGGCCTTGCAGAAAGGTTTGTGCAATGTGTTTCCAAAGCCTGGGAGGTTACAATTTCCTGGTCCTCCAGGACAATGTGTTGCTGAGGCTTCGGTCAGTCACAGAAGGAGCGGTGGAGAAGGTGGCCGTCTGACCGATGTGTTCAGACAATTTTTTAGTCCGCAGCCCCAAGGTCTGAACGGTTCCAGCAACCATCGCCAGCGTCTGATTCACATGGTGCAGGATTACCTAGGGGCAAGATCAGACTTGGACACCTTTCCCACCGAAAATCCTCTGGGTTACTGGGTCTTGAGGGATGGATCACTGGCCAGAGCTTGCACAGTATGTGATTGAGCTACTGGCCTGTCCTGCATCCAGCGTTCTTTCGGAACGCACATTCAGTGCTGCTGGAGGCTTTGTAACCGATCACAGGGTGCGCCTGTCCACCGAATCGGCTGACCTTAATAAAAATGAATCAGTCTTGGATCACCAGCTACCAAGCACCTGATGCTGATGTAACCGATTGATTTTTTTTAATGTGAGATCCCTTCAAGACTGCCTAGACTGATGCTGAGTGACTATCTTGTTATGCTGAGTGACAATCCTCTTCCTCCTCAATTTTCATGCTGATAGCTTGTAAGAACATTTTTGGTTCTGAGCACCGCCACCAGTGGCCAAGGCCCAATTTTTCTGCCCCTGTTTAACAGGGGCGTGTAATTACAATTTTTGATGCAATACTTTGCAGCAGGGCTCATTCCTGCGCTCCAACTAGAGTATCTGTGAGGGGTTGCAGTGTTATGGCAACAGTGGCTAGGGCCCAATTTTTCTGCCCCTGTATAGCAGGGGCGTGTAATTACAATTTTTGATGCAATCCTTTGCAGCAGGGCTCCTTCCTGCGCTCCAACAAGAGTATCTGTGAGGGGTTGCAATGTTGTGGCACCAGTGCCCAAGACCCAATTTAATTACAATTCTTGATCTAATATTTTACAGCAGGGCCTGTTTCTGCGCCCACCAAAAGTAACTGTGAGGACTTACAGTGTTGTGGCACCAGCACCACCACCACCACCACCAAAGGCCCAATTTTTCCGCCCTTGTTCAACAGGAGCATGTAATTACAATTCTTGATCTAATATTTCACAGCAGGGCCCTGTGAGGGCTTATAGTGTTGTGGCCACAACAACACCTAAGGCCCAAATTTCTGCTGAGTATATAGGGCAGGCCCCTACTTTCAAACATCCAACTTACAAACGACTCCTACTTGCAAACGAAAGGAGGCAACAGGAAGTGAGATGAAATCTACCCCATAGGAAGGGAAATTCTCTCTTGTAAGAGTTATTATGGGAAAAACGTGTCTCCTCTTCACTGATGCTTTATCACCAATCCTTGTTTCACTAAAAACTCCAAATTTTCAAAACAAATGTCACAGGGGTGATAACCCTTCCCTATGTTTTCCAAAAAGCTTAAAATAGATTTTTTGGCTGGAGTTAAACACGTTAAAAATGTACCAGTTCAAAATTACAAACAGATTCTACTTAACAACAAACCTACAGTCCCTGTCTTGTTTGCACCGCCTGTATACTGCTGTTCAGAGTATATAGGGCCTGGGGGCCCCACACCTTTCCTTTTTTCAATTTGGATGCGGGGTTCCCCTTAATATCCATACAAGACCCAAAGGGCCTGGTAATGGACTGGGGCAAGCAGTTTTAAATGACTTTTATTCCTTTAAAAATGTCATTTGGTGCAGGGACTGTTCTAAGCACGGGAAACATGTGCCACTTTACAGGCATACTATAGACACCCCCCAGGTACGATATTTAAAGGAATATTTCACTTTTTTTTTCACTTTAAGCATCATCAAAATCACTGCTCCCGAAAGAACGGCCATTTTTAAAACTTTTTTTTGCATTGATACATGTCCCCTGGGGCAGGACCCGGGTCTCCAAACCCTTTTTAGGACAATACCATGCAAATTAGCCTTTAAAATTAGCACTTTTGATTTTGAACGTTCGAGTCCCATAGACTTCAATGGGGTTCTAAAATTTGCGCAAACTTTCGGTCCGTTCGCAGGTTCTGCCGGGGGGTGTTCGGCCCTAGTGCTTAGCTAGGATTTTTGCAGTCTGGGTGACTGGCCAGGTCAGAAATCGGGTCTTCGGACTTAAGGGATCATTCATAGGCTGTGGCTGATAAGGTACTATGTGTGGTGAGGCTCTGGTTTATTTCCGAGGGTGACAGGCTGCTTAAAAAACAGTGCTGCTTGAATCCCTAGTACCAGTTTAGAATGAGATTCGGTTTTTCTTTTCACTTCTCCGTGATTCTCTATAAAATCGCACAATAAGCAGAAGTACTGTCTCTCCTATTCAGTGTCTATAAACTGATGTGGAAGACTTTAGGGAAGCAGAACTGTCAGGTTCTATATTCCAGAATTTTCTCCTATTGAGATCTTTTTGTTACTGTACTGCACAGTTTGTTGGAATATGTGATGCTGTGTGTGTCCTGAACCCCTATTCAGTTGTGTGCCTGTCATATGTGCTGCCATGTATCTTGCATGTAAGTGGACTGTTTCTATTTAGAAAGGAGTGTGTTTTTACATCTTAAATCCAAAGTTTCAGTTTTAGCAGCTTCTGTGACTAAATCCCCCTAGTGTGCCTGTCAGTCTGTGTGGCTGATTTGTGCAGTGTATAGTCTGGTATAGATCCTTGGCCGGGATTGGGGGCCAGATATACAGTTCCTGCTATTACTTAGGTTCATTGTTTCTGTGTGATGTGAGGACCTAGGAATAGATGAATTCTTGAGGAAGTCTCAGCACCGTGTGAGATGGGGAATTGTACCACAGAGTACACCCCAGATTAGGATCTGTGTGATCCCACCGGGAGCTTCTCCTGGATTGCCAAAGATTTTCACTTTGGGAACAGGAGTGGCCGAGTCCCTCAAGGAATGGAACCAGGGCACACAGGGGTTTTGTACCACAAGGGTAAGACAAAAATGTTGAAAAAAGGAAATGAAAGAAACGTATTGTCCTGTATATGGTTATGAACCTAATAATAACATTGCTAAAATAACTGCAAGCACATTATACCCTACCACCCAATGTACTTATAATGATCTAAGTAGACATATAGATTAGAGCCCATTGTAGATGTGCATGCCAGAAAAAAAAAAGGGAAAGTGCAGTTTTATTAGAGAAATGTGCTAATATTTTAGTCTACAGGGTGTAGTTGGCTAAGTGTGAGAGTTATGTTTGTTGTATATATGTGTGTGAGATCCATGGATTGTTATGTCATGTTAGTTGTATTAATATGCCCAAAGTGCTGTATCAGCAAAACCGTTGATCCAAACCACGACTTTACCTACATGGAGTTTGCGTGTTCTCCCTGTGCCTGCATGGGTTTCCTCCGGGTACTTCAGTTTCTTCCTACACTCCGGGGAAATGCTGGTAGGTTAATTGGATCCTGTCTAAATTGTCCCTAGTGTATGTATGAATGTGAGTTAGGGACCTTAGGAGATTGTAAGCTCCTTGAGGGTAGGGACTGATGAATGTGAAATAATAGTAACACAGTATGAATATGGGTGGCATGATGATTTGTTTTGTGTTTGTTATGTATGTTTTAAAGTGATGGGACATTGCTACAAGGACAATTACTGGTAACAAGTCAGTGGCATGTTGGTCATTGCAACTTTTAGAAGCAAGAAAAATATTTTGTCTGTAAAGTGTGACCTTAAAAAAGACTAAAAATGTTATTTCTGACTTAAAGCGGAGGTTCACACAAAAATTGAACCTCCGCATTTTGGAACCCTCCCCCCTTCCGGTGTCACATTTTGCACCTTTCAGGGGGGAGGGGGTGCAGATACCTGTCTAAGACCGGTATTTGCACCCACTTCCGGGCATAGACTCCCACGGGAGTCTATGCCTCTTCCTGTCCTGCCGCGCTGTCTGCTGGGACACACACGGGTCCCAGAGACAGCATGGACCATTCAGACTCGCGCATGCGCAGTAGGGAATCGGGAACCGGGAAGTGAAGCCGCAAGGCTTAATTTCCTGATTCCCATACCGAAGATGGTGGCGGCAGCACCCGAGGACCGAGGGACGGTTCGGCCTCGGGTGCCAACATCGCTGGACCCTGGGACAGGTAAGTGTCCTTATTTTAAAAGTCAGCAGCTGCAGTATTTGTAGCTGCTGACTTTTTAAAAAAAATTTTTTGCGGGACTCCCTCTTTAGAATCATGAACAATTTGATCTATATAATTTGGGTATAAAAAAATTGACTTAAAATTGTAAAATTGTGTGCAATGTATAGTCATTTTGTACTGTGGTCAATTTAATATGAAGAAGAAAACGTACAAATATTATATTTGCTTATTCTAAATGAAATGTTCATCTAAAAACTGTGAGCTGAAAAATCGGTAATTTAAATACTTGCTGGGGTGGCTGATCATGTGGTCATTGGAGCCACACCCAATACACTTAATAAAATTGATAAAAATAATTAAAGTGAAATGTTAAAAGATTAGTGACATAAAAAAAGCCTTTTTCACTGATGATTAAAGTTTAAAAATAAAGAATGGTGTTTTATAGTTTAAAGGAGCAACGACCCCCCTCCCCCTTTCTTTGACACGGGTTAAATTGCATGGCTTGTGTGTGAACAGCTGTATTGTCATGCAAATTGAGAGAGCTGAGTGATCTGAAAGTAAAACACCTCCTAATAATCTATATTTATATGTGTGTGTATTAAGGGTAATCTTTGTTTTCATAGAAGAAACAGTTTTTGAAGAGTTTTCCAATGTGCTCAGTATGGTGAAGTATAACTTTCTTGTATTGTTCATGGAAGTATTGTTCTAAAGTGTTTCTATTTTCATATGTGAACATTTATGAGTTTTATTCCCCCCCCTAGCTAAATATTGGTGCAGTCATCTGAGTCTGTACTTCCCTTAGCAGTTTCTTGTTCCTATTTACAACATAAGGTGCTAAACTTTTTTGTTGTGTTATGATCTGACATATATGAGCTTTGAATTTTAACGAGTTTCGATGCCCAAATTAAGTGTCTCGTGTCTTAGACTACGTTTCCACTATAATGACCCCCAAAGTCACGTGATTCAGAGACTCTGGAGTGTGACTTTGGTCCAACTTTACAGTCTCTAGATCAGAGTTGTGTATGTCAGTGTTACTACATTGAGTGTTAAGATTACTTATTATATTATATATATTATTATATTATTATTATATTATTATATATCTATTATTACGATTTTAAATTAGACCTGTCACAGATCTTCAGCTTTTCTACATATCTGTCTCCTCTATTCCCAAAGATTAGCGGGTATGCTGGTATTACATAGTAGGTGAGGTTGAAAAAAGACACAAGTCCATCAAGTCCAACCTATGTGTGTGATTATTGTATTGGCATTTAGTTCCAATGCTATAACTTATAAGGTCTGCTGTTGTATCTTGTCCCACAAAGCTTATTTTAAAGACTAGATTAAACCTCCTGTTAAATTGAATTAACTACATGCCCAGCCAGTACTGCCTTTTCAAGCTGAAGCAGATTGCCTTAGGCTTTGCATAATAATGTTCCAAGCAAGTCTGCCTTTGTGTCTCCAAGTGTATTTCAACCAGTTTCCTGTTTGGTGACACCATGCAACTTCACTAATCTTATAGATTCCTGTGTGACTGTTTGCATGGCTACTCCTTTCTAGCTGACTTGTGTATCTGTCCCAGTGTCTGTGTGTTTCCGGGCACACACCTGTCAGCTTGAATTTTACTCCCTACTGTTTAGTGATCCCAGCACCTCAGCGCTGCAAAGGATTCTCATTTGTCCATTGGCCCTTAGTTCTAGGTATCTGCCTGCCTGGGTGAGTAAGAGGGCCGCAACCGGGGAACTGTCTGCAGCACAAACCATCTCTACCATCAAGAACTCTGGAGAAGACAAGGCAGTTCCTTAGACTCTGCGCCTCGGCCCTTTCAAGGGACCTCACCATTGTTGCATGTGCGGACATGCTGCGTTCTCCCCAGATAGTACCATTAGGTATCCTTCCTGCCTTAGAATTATTATTATTATTATTCAGGATTTATATAGCGCCAACAGTTTACGCAGCTCTTTACAATATAAAAGGGAGACAATACAGTTACAATACAATACAATACAATACAATAGGATTAAGAGGGTCCTGCTCAGAAGAGCTTACAATCTAATAGGGTGGGGCAGGTGGTACAAAAGGTTGTAACTGTGGGGAATGAGCTGGTGGAAGTGGTAGGAGATTAGTTGGAGACGTGATAGGCTTTCCTGAAGAGATGAGTTTTCAGGGATTGCCTGAAGGTAGCAAGAGTAGAGGACAGCCGGATAGATGGAGGTAGCGAGTTCCAGAGGATGGGAGAGGCTCTGGAGAAATCCTGGAGACGAGCATGGGAGGAGGAGATGAGAGAGCTTGAAAGCAGGAGGTCTTGGGAAGAACGGAGAGGTCGATTTGGGTGATATTTGGAGACAAGATTGGTGATGTAGCTCGGGGCAGAGTTGTGAATGGCTTTGTATGTTGTGGTTAGAATTTTGAATTTAATTCGCTGGGTGATTGGGAGCCAGTGAATCCTTGTACACATCAACTGTATCTTGTGTACCTGACTTCCTGTGAACCCTGAACCCCTTGTACTGCACTATACTCCTGTCATTCTTGTAAATCCTGTATTCTGTGCTCTCTTGTCTATGTTCCTGTAGGATCACTGATCCAAGCCATACGTGATAGTCCCCCCTCTGAGAAGCCTATTGTTCATGCTAGACAGTTTAGTTTAAATGACAGTTGAATAACATGTTATACTAAATGAGAATGGTTATTCTTTGTATTAAGACGTTTTTCTTTTCTTCTAGGTCTTATTACCTCTAGAACATAGATTTACTTCAAAAAAACTCAATGGTTTTATGGACATTTTTGTTAATGATCTAATGTTGGACTAACAATCTGAGTGACGCCATCTTCAAAAATATCCCCCCTCATTCCTTGGCTTTATGACATCAGCCACAAACAGCATTGATAGAAAAGCGTGCTTTCAAAAGCTTTTTAGATGTTTGAAGAGCTTTGATATTATCATGTCAGCTGTCTAAAAAAGTCAAAGCTCAGTTTGCTATAATTGCAAAAAGATCTGCACACCTACTGGAAGTTTCTTGTCATGTGGACTGCGAAGGTCCTGCAGAAAAGCAGATTATGTATGAACATTGGATGCGTTCTTAAGGTGTTGCAGTGGAGTCTTATGGACTAGCTGTTAAAGTTACAGCGGAGGAATCAGCTAAAGACTTGGCGTTCATACATTGTTAGACCAACATGTAATTGTTATTTTTAGACATTTTTGTATTTTTATATTTTTGTTTAGCCTTGACAAAGAAGAGATTTTTCTGCAGAAGTAAATTGGGTACATAAATTAGGAGGAATATGAACTAGAAAAATAAATATTTAAACTAAGATTAGGCAGTTAGAGGGAGATGATGGAATTTAGAAGTGATTGATAGGAATTGTAATTGTACCTTCTTATCTTTAAAAATGCCATTTATGTTAGGTTTTGTATATGTTACGGGATGGTAAACAGGACAAATAGATAAGGGTGAATCTCCCTAACGGGGGCACAAGCAGCATTCAAAACTGGCAAGCAGAGGCACTAGACTCTGTGAGACCTCAGGAAAAACCTAAACATGAGGCCCCACTCACGCCCATAACGGGAAAAATAATTCAAGCAATCCGATAAAATTTTATCTTTTTTTTTTTTTAATTCAATCATTTTTTTTGAGATTTTCACATTCACAAAAAAATTTCAATCCCAAGAAAAGGAAAAAGACACAATACACAGCATAACCTAGTATACATCAAAGTGTTTCTTGCAAAATGATTACTTAGATCCGTTAGAATACCGACAATCATATTTATACTTTAAACAAAAAGTGTATTCTTAGCCACAATCAAGCAGAAGAGCACCGCCCCCACTCTCAGACCACTCATCTAGGGTCTAACTGTGGCAATGATTGGGCTCGGCGCCTCCCTCCTCGCTTTCTTCCCTCCACCCTGATATGTATACCAGTACAACATTTCATCTTTAACCCTTTATTCATCAATTGTGAAACCAGCTTTCTTTTACCCCCTACTGCCTACCATGCTATGTGAATGTCGGCTGAGATCGCGGCAATCGCTCCGATAGATCACAATTAGTGGGGATCGGTGTATAACACGCACCCACGATTTTCCCCTGATTTTATACGCCGATAAATACGGTAGTTCTGAAAATTCTATTTATAGTATCAAGTATCTCTGCCCAATACCTAAACAGTTTTGGGCATCTCCAGAATTTGTGTATAAGATCCCCTGTCTCTTGACACTTTGGGCGCTTAGCATCTGATCTATGGCCAAACTGGAACAGCCTCTTAGGAGTGTAGTGAGCTCTATATATCAAAAACAGGTGCGCCATTTTCTGTGAAGGGGAAACTGACACCAGTGGGCCCATTTCTAATATCCTCCTCCACCGTTGTTATTGCCCCTAAATCCTCTTCCCGTCTTCTCTTGTTTTTAACTGACCTTCCCCCAGAAATCATTTTACTACTAATCTGTTCATATAGATCTGAAACAAGCCCTTTGGTTGTTCCCACCTTGATCAGCCTTTGAAGGAGAGGGGCTCTACACCATTCCACTGCTTGTGTTTTGAACTGAGCATGTAAAGTGTGTCTGATTTGGAGGTACCTATAGAATGAATGGTTTGGTATACCAAATTCTCTTTATGATTCTGCAAAGGTTTTCAGCGTACTGATAAAAGTTATCGTTGGCGGATGAGACAATGGAGTTGGGGGTGAGTCTGGGCTATGACAGAAGTCCCACCACTACTGGAGAGGCTTGATAGGCAGGAGAGGGATCAGGACTTTGACAGGAGTCCCACCACTACTGGGGAGGAGAAGAATCACAGCTGGGATGTGAATTTATTTGATAGACGAGCAGTACAAAGTTTTCAGTTGTAGTATAGAGTAGGAGTTGGGATGGGTGCTGTGCTGGTAATGAGTACAGAGATAAGCAGGAGGGTGTAGAGGCAGCGCTATATCCTAGGGAGGGTGGAGGCTCAGGTAACCTGCCTAATGTGCCCATCAAGTGGGTGTCAGATCCAGCTACCTGATTTCTACTGTCTGCTAGCACATGCTTCATATTAGTAGCTGGGAAATCCTGTAACATCCACTCTCAATAGCCAACATACACTCCTGATATGTGTGTGAGATGGGAGGGTGACCATCCTCCAAGTGCCTTTCTTTTTTTATAACCTGGCCCCCCTTTCTCCCATCTAGCTCACCACCCACAGCATACACCATCAGGACCCACCCCCTCCTCTGCTGGGGGAGACAGGATATGAGAAGGACGTGGGAGCCGATCGCAGGGTTGAGGCAACGGCTGCGCGGCTCACATCACT
The DNA here is from genome assembly GCA_037952925.1 of Lithobates clamitans. Lineage (NCBI taxonomy): Eukaryota > Metazoa > Chordata > Amphibia > Anura > Ranidae > Lithobates > Lithobates clamitans. Next base: position 3,089,000 of record JBBGZY010000151.1, read on the forward strand.
CCGGTGGAGACGCACTTTGCGGCAGTTTCAAGAAGCAACCCTTCCCCTAACCAGCCAAGCGGGGACTCGACTAGCTTTAGGTCAATTGATTCTTTTGCCCCCCCCCCAAAAAATCAATACACACTGACCCCCCCCCGCTCCTCCAGAGATCAATGGATGCTCCAGCTGGTGGCCCTCACTAAGATCGGACAAAGTGAACTCCACGGCCAGAAAGAGGAGAGGGAGGTGAAAGACGGGGCCAGTGCAAGGATTTTCTACACAGCAAAGGGGCAATTTGGTGCTGCCACCCCCTCCCTTCTCCTCCACAGTGTAATGCACAGTGTAGTGGTAAGGAGAGTGCAAATTCCCCCCCAACTTTACCCTTTCAGCCAAAATCGTCACTCCCATCCGTCCAAAAATAATAATCAGCACTAATTTGTACAACCTCCCCTCCCCCCGGCACAGATCCTCTCTCCCCCTTCCAGAACAAATCCCCCCTCCAATCACAAATCTCCTTCCCTCTTCTTCAGCACAAATCCTCCTCCACCCTCCCCAAATCCCCAGTCCCAGCACAATCGCCCCTTCTTCCCCATCCTAGCCCTTATGCCCACACCCCTCAATTCCCCCCTTCTAGCACAAACCTCCTTCCCCCCCCCAATACCCCTCTCAGAATAAATCCTCCTCCACCCCCAAATCCTCCCTCCCAGCACATCCCCCCCCCATTCACCCCTTTTAAATCTCTCCCCCGGCACAAATCCTCTCTCCCCCCAATCTAGCATATATCTTCCTCCCGGTTTAAATCTTCTCCCCATTTCAAGCACAAATCCTCTCCCCCAAATCCCCTACCAGCATAAATCCTCTCCCCACTTCTAGTACAAATCCATACACCCCCCAATCATAGCACAACCCCTTCTTCATCCCCATTAGAGCAGAACTCCTTCTTCCCCCATTAAAGCTCAGACGCTTCTCTCCCCCCCATTACAGCACAAACCCTTCTTCCCCCTCTTTAAATCCCCCCCCCAATCCCTCTTCCTAGCAAAAATTGTCTCCCCACTTATAGTACAAATTCATACCCCCCATCACAACTCCTTCTTTCCCCTATTACAGCACAAACCCCCCCCCATTACAGCACAAACCCTTCTTCCCCCTCTTCAAAATCCCCCCCAATCCCTCTTCCCAGCAAAAATCCTCTTCCCACTTCTAGCACAGATCCTCTCCTCCAAGCTCTCACCTCCAGCACAACTCCCCCAATCCTGGGTTAAATTCTCTCCCCCCATCTTTCCCAGCACAAATCCTCTTTCCCCCAAATCCCCCCACTCCAGCACAAGATCGCTCCACAGATCCCATCCAAATCCCACTTCCCAGTACAAAATCCCCCCCCCCCCAAACACAAATCCTCTCCCCGTCTTATCCAAATCAATCAACACATCAATACTTCCCAAATGTTCCGCTTCTTGTGGGACCTTCCTGAGATCAGAACAAAATCCTGCAAATCCGGACTAAGGGCCAGTTCACACCAGCATGCAGTACAAGAAACCAGCGTTCTGTGTGCGTTTCCCGCACCGCATTCCAAACGCACTGCAGTTGTGATCTATAGTGGGGGTCAATGTTAGCTTAATGACACAAATGCAGGTCACAAATGTAATGCGTTTACCTGCACTGGATTGTATGGTATAGTAGTACCAGGGGATCTTATTCCTGTGTGCCTTATAACTCTTGGTGTGGTCTGGCACAATTTCAGCTCATTCAGAAGAATGGGCTGAAATGGCGCTGCACCTGGAATGCATGTGAATCGCACAGAAACGTACAGTGTGCTCTTGTGCAATTCATGGTGTGAACTGGCCCTAAGTCCTGGAGCCCAGTGCAGAAAAAAGTTCAGTCACCTGGGTCCACTAACTTGCTTGCAGGGGGGGCACTAGTGTGGGCACCTGGGGCGATTGCCCTGCATCTTTAGCAGGGTGCCCAGATGCCATGATTGTCCCCTGTGTACCAGCTAGGGTGTCCTTGATTTGGGGGTGGGGGGCAGTGAGTGATATGATACTGTATGTGCTTGGGGGGGCGCTTTGGGAGGAGAGAGGACTTCAGGGGTGATGGTCAGATTTTATATCCAACTCCCCCTTGTAGCACAATTCCTTTCTCCTCCCAAAGTGCCACCAAGCACATACAGTATCCAATTACCCCCCCATATCACTGCAAGTATTCATCTTTGTTAGCTTGTCGACCCCCTGCAAGTGTCCTCTTCATCATACTATAGTATAACAATTACATACCTCAGATCAGCGCGGCAGATCATGCACATCAGTGTTCCTCCTCCCGGCTCCTCCCCCTGTCTGTATACAGGAAGGAGGAGGAGCCGAGGACAAAACCGACCAGCGCACGACGATATACGTCGGCACAATGGCACAGCTGCGCAAATGGGCGTACGGGTACTTCCCCTTTAAGACGCGGCCGCATTCTCCGTGACTGTGCCCGTGGGACCCGCGGACTCGATGTCCGCCGATGTCCCGCAATCGTGTCATGGAGCGGCAGAACGGGGAGATGCCTATGTAAACAAGGCATTTCCCGTTCTGCCTACTGACATGACAAAGCTCACTGCTCCCTGTCATCGGGAGCAGTGATCACTGTCATGTCAGTGGTAGCCCATCCCCCCCCCACAGTTAGAATCACTCTCTAGGACACACTTAACCCCTTCATCGCCCCCTAGTGTTTCACCCCTTCCCTGCCAGTGTCATTTATACAGTAATCAATGCACATTTATAGCACTGATCGCTGTATAGATGACAATGGTTCCAAAATAGTGTCAAAAGTGTCCAATGTGTCCGCCGCAATGTCGCAGGCATGATAAAAATAGCAGATCGCCACCATTACTACTAAAAAAAAAATTAATAATAAAAATGCCATAAAACTATCCCCTATTTTGTAGACGCGATAACTTTCGTGCAAACCAATCAATATACGTTTATTGCAATTTTTTTTTACCAAAAATATGTAGAAGAATAAATATCGGCCTAAACTGAAGAAAAAAAATGTTTTTTTATATATTTTTTGGGGATATTTATTATAGCAAAAAGTAAAAAATATTGTTTTTTTTTTTCAAAATTGTCGCACTTTTTTTTGTTTATAGCGCAAAAAATAAAAACCGCAGAGGTGATCAAATACCACCAAAAGAAAGCTCTATTTGTGGGGAAAAAAAGGACATCAATTTTGTTTGGGTGCAACGTCACACGACCGCGCAATTGTTAGCGAAGCAGTGCCGAATCGCAAAAAGTGTTCTGGTCAGGAAGGGGGTAAATTCTTCTGGGGCTGAAGTGGCTAAACCTAAAATTTGTAGTTAAAATTGTAGTTTCCCCTATTATTTACATGAAAGTAGTTCTAAAGGCAGAAGTTTTTTTTACCTTCATACTTTCTGTGTGTTAAGGTAAAAATCCTTCTGGGTGCAGCTCCCCCTCCCAGCCCCCCCCCCCTTATACTTACATGAGCCCCATCTTGATTCAGAGAAGTTCACAAGAGCAACAGTTCTCCCAGGTTTCTCTCTCCTCATTGGCTCACACAGCAGTGGGAGTCATTTGCTCCTGCTGCTGTCAATCAAAGTCAGTGAGCCAATAAGGAGAGAGTGGGGGCGGGGCCAAGCCACACCCTGTGTGTGTGAATGGCCAGTGTTCATTCATTGGAGTGTGGCTCAGGAGCGAGCCTGCTGGAGTGACCCCACAGCAAGAGTCTTGGGGAAAGGAGTCAGGATTACTAGCGGGGACCAAAAAAAAGGGGGGGGGGGATTTAAGGCTTCACTGTGCAAAATCATTACAAAGAGCAGGTGTGACATGTTTGTTTTCTGTTTTTTTGTTTTTTTTTCTGTTCAAAGTTTTTTATTGAACATAATCAAGGAATACATCAACAAATAATCTCAGCTGGACATTAGAGAACAAAACTCACAGTGCATCTCATGTGAAAATTATACAAACAATTCAGAGTATAGTGAGTTCAGGGAATTGCAATCGTAAGTTAGATCTACAGAAGATGCTGACAATTGAGAGGAAAAGTCCCAATAAAGTAACGGAATTGAACAAAAACATTCCTCTGGGAGCGAAGGAGACAAAGTCCGTAAGGAAGGTCCAGTCTGCATTTTTTTGTTTTTTTAAAGTTGCATCTTTTACTATAACATTAACTCATTCAATTATATTAGTAGCACTGAATTAAAGATGGGGTTGTACATTGGCATTCTTGACTTGGATATCAGAGGACCTTGTCCTAGGCTTCATTTACACATGTGCACTGCCCTTTTGTAGATGTATGATGGTAGATTTAATTCTTAATGACACCCCTACGGATCTTGCTAATACATATGTGTTTGTGCATGCCGAAAACCCAATGTAGCACAGTACCACACTTTTTTGGTACTGTGTGATTTTTAAAATTTGTCGGGCACCATTTTTGTGCATTTCTCTCACGTGATTTGTGAGAACGTGCAGAAAAAAATTAAAAATTTGCCTGCATTCAGGTGCAAATACAGTGGAACCTTGGATTATGAACATAATCTGTTCCAGGAGAATGCTTGTAATCCAAAGCACTCGCATATCACAGCCAGTTTTCACATAGAAGTCAATGGAAACAAAGATAATTAGTTCTGCATTGACTTCTATTACATGCAATACCGCATGTGGCCAGAGGTGGGGGGGCGCCGGAGAGCCTTGGAAATACTCGTATTTCCGAGTGATTCTGAGTATTTCTGAACGGCTCCGAACGGTTCTGAGTTTCCCTGGCGCCCCCAAACCTCTGGCCAAATGCGGTACTGCACACCCCATTAGCTTGAATTCTGCTCGTTTTGCGAGACAACACTCGCAAACCAGGTCAGAACTTTAAAAAAAAAGTTGCTCATCTTTCAAAACGCTCGTTAACCGCGTTACTCGTAAACCAAGGTTCCACTGTATGTTTCTTTTGGTTTAAAAACATATTTGTTGTTAAGGCTCCATTAAACCAAAAGAAATGTATTTGTGCTTGAATGCGGGCTGTTCTGATAGACAAAGCTGGGACATTTCTTAAGCTGCTAGACACCAGTTCCACCACATTCAATTGGCCGATCACTAAGATGGGCTTCCTCACTGGCCAATAGGAATGTGCAAGAGGCAGAAATATGAGGGCAAACCTTGGCAATATGAGGAAGTTGTCAAAGCTTTGCCTGTCAAAATGACCCAAAACCTGACCCTAATGGGGTTTTTTTTTTGGTGGCTGGTTTAGATATAAGTACATCTACGGTATGAGCCTGAAATTTATACCTGAAGAAGTTTTTTGCTTTTTAAACAGTCTTTTTCAAACATTCCTTCATCTCCCAATGCGATGTAATGGAATGTTACAATAGTGTACACCATGTCTTTTCCTCTTTCTGTTTTTTTTTCCTCTTTTTCTCTCTCACGTTTTTCTATCTCACTTTTTTCTCCCTCACTTTTTTCTCTCTCACTTTTTTCTCTCTCACTTTTTTTCTCTCTCACTTTTTTCTATCTCATGTTTTTCTCTCTCCTGATGAAGTTGGATCTGATGGATGTAGTTGTACATAAATTTCTTCCTCTCTATCCGTTCTTTTCTCGGGTCTCTTGGCTGTTCCAGGCGGAATCTGACATTTCTCAAGGCAGTGTCTATCACCATCAGGATGTCGGTGGATATTTCCGGAGTTTTTTTTGTGCTCTCCGTTGTATAATTCTCAATGGCGATCACCTTCTCCGCACCCATGAGTCTAAATTGTTTCTCAATCTCCTGGTAATCTCCTTTCGTTTTGAAGGTGAGGACAATGATGGGAACAACACCTGAAGAAGAGAATGTAGTGAGCATCTCAAAGTTTTTAGTTTTTAGTATTTTCCTCCCTACCTCTGCGGTCTGTAGTACTCCCACCCACTAGTATCAGATGCTGAAAATGTCACATTGGGTTAAGCGATTCCTATAATACTATGCCATTTTTTACCTTGACCACCAAAGGATTTTTAGATCTTTTTCATTTATTTACTTTTAAAGTTTATCATAATAAAGTAGAACAAAAGTATAGAAAAAACTTTTTTTAAATTTTGGATAGAGTAAGGGGGAGGGTTATAACCCCTATAAGGTTTTTTTTTTTTCGCTATCTTCATCCCATTGGGGAGATTTCCATTCACTTCCTGTCCCATAGCCAAAACAAGAAATGAGAGGAAATCCCTGAAAATAATGGGAATTCCTTGGGGCACCCCAGATCACCAAAAAATTGGAAGATTTTCACCCTATTACTTTTCTGGACAACCCAAAATTTGGGATTCTTTTTTACTTTCACAAACAGGATAAAAAATAAAAGAAAAAAAGATTTGTCTTTTTAGTTATACTTTCAGTTCAATGTTTTTTATTGAATTTGGAAAAGTGAACAACAAATGTAACATCACATATTAAGCTCTAATGAGCAGGGCCCTCTGATCCCTCCTGTATAGATTTGTATTGTAAGTGCACTGTCAGGAATATCGAGAGTTGTAAGAAATAAAAAACTCAGAGCGGGGAAGGGGAGGGGAGGGGGGGTTAGTGGGTTAGAAGTACATTTTTTTGTTTCTTTGGTATAGTTAAGTAGGACGGTATGAAATGGAAAAGATGTTATTGAATTGTATTGAAACCTGCATATGATGTAAAGATTAATAATGATAAAAGATATTGAAAGGAGAAAAAAAAAAAAAAAAGGAAGTGTACTGTCTGCCCTCATGTTGTAAAGCGCTGCGCAAACTGTTGGCGCTATACAAATCCTGTATAATAATATTAATAATCATATTAGAATAGACTCATTTTCAAGCATAGTAGCTACATTGAATAGGGTTTTACAGTATAAACAGTGCAAGTACAGATGTACGTCATACATATGGATTATGAGATGTTACTAAAAGTGCAAATGATTAAAATTTTAGGGTAGACAGAAAAGCGAAGAAACAGTAAGAAGAAGGGTTTAAGCTTCCTTTACAAAAGGGATGGCTGTTGATTACTTTCGGACGTATTTACCATTTGGAGTCTTACTTGTAGACTATGGTCCATGCCTTCCACTTGCGATAGAACACTTGAAGGGATTGGTTTATACCAGATATATATTTTGCCCAGGTGCATTGGGCATGGACTCTATGAATAACTTCAGAAAGATTTGGAGCCGTGGATTGTTAGATATACTTTAAGGTCAGAAGTTTGATTATATGAACTTTTTGTTATGGATTAATTGGTTTAGGTTTGGCCCCATTCACTTATCAGATAGCCAAAGGAAATGCTTGCACCAATATTGATATATATATATATATATATATGTATATTGACAACCCCCCACCACTACCACCACCAGAGACGTACTAAGTAAAGAAAGAGGTACAGTGCCTTGCAAAAGTATTCACCCCCCTTGGCATTTTCCATGTTTTGTTGCCTCAGAACCTGGAATTAACATGGATTGTTTGAGGATTTGCATCATTTAATTTACAGAACACGCCCACAACGTTAAAGATGTTTTTTTTTATTGTGAAGCAAACAACAAATAGGACAAAATAACAGAAAAAGTCAATGTGCATAACTATTCACCCCCTAAAGCCAATACTTTGTAGAGCCACCTTTTGCGGCTATCACAGCTCCAAGTCGCTTTGGATAAGTCTCTATGATCTTGCCACATCTTACCACTGGGATTTTTGTCCATTTCTCCTTGCAAAACTGCTCCAGCTCCTTCAAGTTGGATGGTTTGGGCTTGTGAACAGCAATCTTTAAGTCTGACCACAGATTTTCTATTGGATTGAGGTCTGGGCTTTGACTAGGCCATCCCAACACATTTACATGTTTCCCCTTAAACCAATCAAGTGTTGCTTTAGCAGTGTGTTTGGGGTCATTGTCCTGCTGGAAGGTGAACCTCCGTCCTAGCCTCAAATCACACACAGAGTGCTACAGGTTTTGCTCAAGAATATCCCTGTATTTAGCACCATCCATCTTTCCCTCAACTCTGACCAGTTTCCCAGTCCCGACTGCTGAAAAACATCCCCACAGCATGATGCTGCCACCACCATGTTTCACGGTGGGGATGGTGTTCTTTGGGTGATGTGATGTGTTGGGTTTGTGCCAGACATAGCTTTTTCTTTGATGGCCAAAAAGTTCAATTTTAGTCTCATCAGACCAGAGCACCTTCCGCCATACATTTTGGGAGTCTCCCACATGCCTTTTCACAAACTCAGAATGTGACATTTTGTTTATTGCTGAAAGTAATGTCTTTCTTCTGGCCACTCTTCCATAAAGCCCAACTCTATGGAGCGTACGGCTTATTGTGGTCCTATGTACAGATACTCCAGTCTCTGCTGTGGAACTCTGCAGCTCCTCCAGGGTTACCTTAGGTCTCTGTGCTCCTCTCTGATTATTGCCCTCCTTGCCCGGTCCGTGAGTTTTGGTGTGCGGCCGTCTCTTGGCAGGTTTGCTGTTGTGCCATGTTCTTTGCATTTGGTTATGATAGATTTGATGGTGCTCCTAGGGATCATCAAAGATTTGGATATTTTTTTTATAACCTAACCCCGACTTGTACTTCTCACCAACATTGTCCCTTACTTGTTTGGAGAGTTCCTTGGTCTTCATGGCAGTGTTTGGTTAGTGGTGCCTCTTGCTTAGGTGTTGCAGCCTCTGGGGCCTTTCACAAAGGTGTGTCTATGTAATGACAGATCATGTGACACTTAGATTGCACACAGGTGGACATCATTTCACTAATTATGTGAATTCTGAAGGTAATTGGTTGCACAAGAGCTTTTTTATGGACTTCATAACAAAGGGGGTGAATACATACACATGCCAATTATCAGTTTTTTATTTCTGAAAAATAGTTTTATGTATATATTTTTCTTATTTTACTTCACCAACTTAGACTATTGTGTTCTGATCCATCACATATAATTCAGATTAAAAAAACATTGAACTAAAGGCTGTAATGTAACAAAATAGCTAAAAAGCCAAGGGTGGCAAATAGTTTTGCAAGGCACTGTATGGTGGACTCTGAGGTTCTATATAATTAAGGCAAGGTATGTGTTTTGTTAAAGGAATAGGCAGCTCCTATATTTAAAATGTATAAGCAGCCTTGGAGATTTGTGAGACCAACCAATGGTTTTAGAGTCCAAGTGGGTTTATTCCATCATAGAGATTCAAGATAACAAACCAACTTAAAAAATGTCAGCTAATGATTCAGTGGAGGGACAGGCAGTACAAGGCCTTAGTCTCTCCAACAACCCTCAAGATCTTGACCAGCAGCTCAATAACTTTGCAAGAGCCAAATAGTTGGTAGCACTGATGTAAAAAGAATATCAACAAAAGAAAAGGGTAGATAGATTGGTGTCACCAAAAAAGATCTTCACATGGGAATAAGTTACCTGTCATTTTTACACAGTTCTCCAAAAACGTTCTCAGTTCCTCCATTTCTGTATAATGTATCCGCTTCATAGCACTAAATAAGAGTAAAACAACACCATGTATATAAATGTACAACGAATAAGACAATTGAAGGATCTTTCTCAGCTGTGTACATGCAATAATGTGTTTATTTAATTTAAGCAAAAGTAAGTTATATAAAAAATAAATAAAAAGCTGCTCTGTTTTGTGTGTGTGTGTGTGTGTGTGTGTGTGGGGGGGTGGGTGTTTGTGTTAGGAGGTGGTTATTATTTCATGCAGGAAACAGCTGACAGTGCTGCACATTGTAAAGGGCATAGAAACATGTGCTATAGGCACAATGCATTGACATGCACAAACCTGAAGGCATTTCAGAAGGAGCCCCTGATGATGTCCGATCGAACGTAACGCGTTGCACAACTGAGTCTTCAGTGTTTGATGTATCAATAAACTCTTAAAACAGTTTCCTTCTTATCCCATGTGTCATTTGGTGTTTGGATGTCATTGTGGAGTGTTATTGTCCTGTCTGATACCACAGTGGAGACACATGCAGAGGAAATACGTGCAGCAGCTGTCCTCCTACAATGGGGATTGGATTTCTGTGCGAGTTATACCTCTATTCTGAGCTAAATATACATCTGAGTGTGAGGTACTTGGTCTGATGAGTGTCCTACTTATCTTTCAGTAATGGGATCAGTAATGGGATCATTATCTGAAGGGTTTGGATACATACTCCAGTAGATTACACTATTTATAGAAGATGGGTGACTGAATTTGAGAGGCTATTGGACTCGTTCTCATACAAATATTGTTTGGTTAGGACTTTATGTGTATACACCCTTTTTGCACCAGTTATACTTTCCACATTTGATTTAGGAATTTATTATATATACATATTTATTGCTTGGTTTGATTCTTATATGTACAGTATATCTATTTGTACATGTAGCCAGGAGCTGGTTAAGAGTGTCAACGCTATCAGGGAACGCTCTGCAGAACTTGTTACAGTGCGGTTGTTCACTCCAGTGTTCAGCCTGGACCCTATGTTGTCAGGCCCTGAGTGCAGAGTGGAGCAAATGATCATGGGACATGTAGTCTGAAGAGCCAGGTTTACACTGAAATCGAACTGCCATGGATTACAAATACAAGCTGTTTGTAGAAGAAGAACAGAAATCTATTGTGAAAAAAAAAAAGGAGAACAGAATGCTGGGGGAGGTAATATGAAGCCTGCACGGGGATGGGATCCAGTGGCGGCTGGTGCTCAAAATCTTTTGGGGGGGGCGCAATCAAACTGAGAAATACTGAACCCCCCCATCAATTGCAGCCTCACTGTGTTCATCAAATGCAGCCATTGTGCCCATCAAATACAGCCACTGTGCCCATCAATTGCAGCTACTGTGCCCATCAAAAGCAGGCACTTGTGCCCATCATATGCAGCCACTTGTGCCCATCATATGCAGCCACTTGTGCTCATAAAATGCAGCCACTTGTGCCCATCATATGCAGCCACTTGTGCTCATAAAATGCAGCCACTTGTGCCCATCATATGCAGCAACTTGTGCCCATCATATGCAGGCACTGTGCCCATCATATACAGCCACTTGTGCCCATCATATGCAGCCACTTGTGCTCATAAAATGCAGCCACTTGTGCCCATCATATGCAGCCACTTGTGCTCATAAAATGCAGCCACTTGTGCCCATCATATGCAGCAACTTGTGCCCATCATATGCAGGCACTGTGCCCATCATATACAGCCACTTGTGCCCATCATATGCAGCCACTTGTGCTCATAAAATGCAGCCACTTGTGCCCATCATATGCAGACACTTGTGCCCATCATATGCAGCCACTTGTGCCCATCATATGCAGCCACTTGTGCCCATTATATGCAGCCACTTGTGCCCATCAAACACATCCATTTGTGCCCATCAAACGCAGCCATTTGTGCCCATCAAACACAGCCACTTGTGCCCAGTATATGCAGCCACTTGTGCCCACCGACCCCCCCGCATGTGTGGCTCTGGCAGCACCACCAACCCCCCACTTCCCCCCACAGTGCGCGGTTCTGGCAGACCTCCCTGACTTACCCCGCCAGGCAGCAGCTCCATGCACCAGAGCGACAGCGACCTCTGCTTCAGCGCGTGTCTCCTCCGCTCCTCTTCCTAAGCGCCAGGCATCCAATAGGGCAACCTGCCGCTTTGACCAATCAGAAAACAGGTTTGACGCCCTGCCTCCTGATTGGTGGGGAGGAAGGTTAGTTTGAAAATAGCCAAAGTTAATTCGCTATCGTCACACAATTGGGTGGGATCAGGGCGCACTCTCTGTGCCCCGAGCCCACCCTATTTTGAAGCCTATTAGAGCCTCTGGCTCTAATCAGGTGCTTCAAAATGTACCACCCTCTCCTGCCCTTGCCATAGGAATCCATGCCTCCTGTGTCCTTAATGGGATGAGGGGTGGCACCCGTGCGCCCACAGTGCACGGGCCGCCACTGATGGGATCTCTCTGTTGGAACCACAGCCTGGATCTGCAAGCAGTGACTCGGACAGTAGATTGTGCTGTGGCCGGGTTGTGGCCTGTGCTATGGAGAGAGAGTCATCGCGGGTGGGTGCAGGTGCATCCGCTGCTAATAACATCTGGTTGTTTGGTGGCAGTCTGGAGGCCACCTTAATCACACCCACTCCAGATCCAGCTGGACGGCAGCGCGGTGCAATGCCAGACCTTGCAGGGGCCTGCTGCAGTGTCTTCACACCTCTCTTCAAAACCTCTCTTCAAAACAGAAGGTCACTTCTCTCCACACTGAGAGAATCTAGTGTACATCTTACTTGCCAGGACACATTATGCCCATCTTAAAGAGCTAGCTGCAGATGTCACTTTAAAGGACTACAGAATATACCCCCCCCCCACAAGGGATAAAAACTCTTAGTGCCTACTTAGGCCCACACAACAACCAAGGACTCTGTTAGAGAATAGGGATAAGGAGAGTTGTTTGCTTAACCACTTCAGCTCCGTATATGTGCAGTGGCTGGGTGGGAGCTGGTTAAAAAAAACTTTTTTTCTTTTTTACCTTTTTGGAAGTGCTAAGTGTACTTCCATTCCACCCGGGCTGCGTCGCTAGGACCTGTGTGTGTCCCAGAAGACAAGCTGGCCATTCACAAAGCACCGCCGCCACGCGACTCGCCCATGCGCAGTAAGAAACTGGCAGTGAAGCCTGAAGGCTCCACTGCCGGTTTCCCTTAGATAGAATGGCAGCACCTGCACCCGATCTGATGGACGTTTGTAGCTGCTGACTTAAAAAAAAAAAAAATTTGCGGCTGGAACACCGCCTTAAGTAATGACAAAGTTATCGCTGAATAAACAGGCTCATAGCAGAAATGTGAAAATTGCTCTGGTGCATACGAGGTAAACAGGTGTGAGAGCGGTGGTTGAACATTACCAATCCGTGATTTCCTTCAGTTCTGAATGTATCACCATCATCAAATCAGCCCCTCACCTAATTCTGGGAAAACAAACTGCTCCAAGGATGCATCATCCAACATAAGAATCACTTACTTGTACACAAAGATGGGGACGAGGAAGTCTGTGAAATTCGGGTCCATTTCTGAATTTTCTATGGCCTCCATCATAGCGCTGTAATTTGTTTTCCAATTAACTTCCTGTCCAATGGGGATGACGTTTCCTGCAATTGAGAAGACACAGAGAATGGGCTACAGCAATCATTTGGAGTCCAAAAGTATTTATTCAATTTAAATAATTCAAACAAAATCTGCATGTGCTGTCAATGCGTTTCAAAGGCTCACAGTTTCCTCCTTCTTCAGGGCTTATGGTAAATAAATTGTGGATTTGGTGAGTTAGGAGGAATTCGAAGCTGTGTGGACAGTATGTAGACACACTCATCAACAGCTGGTTGTTACATCCGTAGGTGAAACTTTTTTCTTGACAACTATCTAAGAGGAGAATTCCCTCACTTTGAAGAATTCCTTCACCTGAGCGTTCAGATTTTCTCATCATTAAGGATTAAAAATAAATTTGTCCCTTTTAACTATTAGAAAACCAAACAAATGTTGTACATGTTCATGTTTTTTTTTTTTCATAGGACTGAACAAAAGATATAAATTATCTAAAAAGAACCATTATGGAGGGAAAACTCCATTTGTTGTTGCCACCATACCAAATATATTGTATATAGAGAATGAGTACCCCCCCAGGTACTAAGGGACTTTAAGGGCGAACTTTTGAAGATAGGATATTTTCAAAGCATTGAAAAATGTATTATTTCATAAAACAGTGTAACGGTCAAGGATAACAACCATACACAAAGTGATACATAATATCCATATATAGTATATGAGAAAAAAACGATGCTTCCATGTTTGACACAATGTTTGCTCTGCTGTATTCTAGAAATCTAGACTTTGTCTTCTCTATTTCAGAGCATCTCCAACTATCATCTTCTTCATTTCCCTGAAGAAGGGATTTATCTTGAATCTCCCGAAACGCATCGGACCATAGAAGAGGCGCTTTTTTCTCATATACAATATAGGGATATTATGTATCACTTTGTGTATGGTTGTTGTCCTTGACTGTTACACTGTTTTATGAAATAATACATTTTTCTGTTTTGAAAATATTGTGTCTTTAAAAGTTCGCTCTTAAAGTCCCTTAGTACCGGGGGGTACTCATTCTCTATATAGAACAAAAGATATCGGGATGTCAGAGTTCCTCTTTTCAGAGATCTAGACATAATTTGGTTTATGCAGGAATTTGAATATTTGGTATTAAACGATTATAATTACTCATGTTTACTTGCAAAAAAGGTGTATTTGTCCTCTTATTTAACCACCTCAATACTGGGCACTTTCACCCCCTTCCTTCCCAGACCAATTTTCAGCTTTCAGTGCTCTCTCACTTTGAATAACAATTACTCAGTCATGCTACACTGTACCCAAATGAAATTTTTATCATTTTGTTCACACAAATAGAGCTTTCTTTTGGTGGTATTTATTCACCACTTCATTTTTAATTTTTTGTGATATAAGCGAAAAAAGAGCGAATATTTTGAAAAAAAAACCTAAATTTTCTACTTTCTCTTTTAAAAGAAACCAAAAAAATTTAATTTTGTCGAAAATTTAGGCAAAAATGTATTCTACCACATGTCTTTGGTAAAAAAAATCCTGATAATTGTATGATCATTGGTTTGTGTGAAAGTTATAGAGTCTACAAGCCATGCTACGCATTACTGAAAATGTATCAATCCTAATGCACTGATGGCCTAATGCACTGATCTAATTTCTTGAGGACCTAAAATGTCAGGACAGTACAATAACCCCCCAAAAGACCCCTTTTTGGAAAGAAGACAGTCTGAGGTATTTAGTAAGAGGCATAGTGAATTTTTTGAAGTTGAAATTTTTTCCCCACAATGCTTTGGAAAATTAAGAAATATAGATTTTTTTTTTTTCTTCACTAAATTGTCATATTTACAAGTTATTTCTCACACACGGTGCAGGCATAATTGCAATTACACCACAAAATACATTCTGCTATTCGTCCTGAGTATGGCGATACCCCATGTGTGAGGCTTTTCCACAGCCTGGCCACATACAGAGGCCCAACATCCATATAGCACCATCAGGCGTTCTAAAGGCATAAATTACACATTTCATTTTCTGAGTACCTATCACATTTTTGAAGGCCCTGGAGCACCAGGATAATGGAATTACCCACAAAATGACCCCATTTTGGAAAGAAAACAACCCAATGTATATTCTATGAGGCATACTGAGTCTTTTGAACATGTCATTTCTTCCCACAAGTTTTTGGAAAATGTGGAAAGAAAATGAAAACCTATTTTTTTCTCACAAAGTTGTCAATTTAGAAGATCTTTCTAACACATAGCATGTACATAGCCAAAATGACACCCCAAAATACATTCTGCTATTCGTCCTGAGGATGGCGATACCCCATGTGTGAGACTTTTCCACAGCCTGGCCACATACAGAGGCCCAACATCCATATAGCACCATCAGGCGTTCTAAAGGCATAAATTACACATTTCATTTTCTGAGTACCTATCACATATTTGAAGGCCCTGGAGCACCAGGACAATGGAATTACCCACAAAATGACCCCATTTTGGAAAGAAAACAACCCAATGTATATTCTATGAGGCATACTGAGTCTTTTGAACATGTCATTTCTTCCCACAAGTTTTTGGAAAATGTGGAAAGAAAATGAAAACCTATTTTTTTCTCTCAAAATTGTCAATTTAGAAGATCTTTCTAACACATAGCATGTACATAGCCAAAATGACACCCAAAATACATTCTGCTACTCGTCCTGAGTGTGACGATACCCCATGTGTGAGACTTTTCCACAGCCTGGCCACATACAGAGGCCCAACATCCATATAGCACCATCAGGCGTTCTAAAGGCATAAATTACACATTTCATTTCCTGAGTACCTATCACATTTTTGAAGGCCCTGGAGCACCAGGACAATGGAATTACCCACAAAATGACCCCATTTTGAAAAGAAAACAACCCAATGTATATTCTATGAGGCATAATGAGTCTTTTGAACATGTCATTTCTTTCCACAAGTTTTTGGAAAATGTGGAAAGAAAATGAAAACCTATTATTTTCTCACAAAGTTGTCAATTTAGAAGATCTTTCTAACACATAGCATGCACATAGCCAAAATGACACCCCAAAATACATTCTGCTACTCGTCCTGAGTATGGCGATACCCCATGTGTGAGACTTTTCCACAGCCTGGCCACATACAGAGGCCCAACATCCATATAGCACCATCAGGTGTTCTAAAGGCATAAATTACACATTTCATTTTCTGAGTACCTATCACATTTTTGAAGGCCCTGGAGCACCAGGATAATGGAATTACCCACAAAATGACCCCATTTTGGAAAGAAAACAACCCAATGTATATTCTATGAGGCATACTGAGTCTTTTGAACATGTCATTTCTTCCCACAAGTTTTTGGAAAATGTGGAAAGAAAATGAAAACCTATTTTTTTCTCACAAAGTTGTCAATTTAGAAGATCTTTCTAACACATAGCATGTACATAGCCAAAATGACACCCCAAAATACATTCTGCTACTCGTCCTGAGTGTGACGATAACCCATGTGTGAGACTTTTCCACAGCCTGGCCACATACAGAGGCCCAACATCCATATAGCACCATCAGGTGTTCTAAAGGCATAAATTACACATTTCATTTCCTGAGTACCTATCACATTTTTGAAGGCCCTGGAGCACCAGGACAATGGAATTACCCACAAAATGACCCCATTTTGGAAAGAAAACAACCCAATGTATATTCTATGAGGCATACTGAGTCTTTTGAACATGTCATTTCTTCCCACAAGTTTTTGGAAAATGTGGAAAGAAAATGAAAACCTATTTTTTTCTCACAAAATTGTCAATTTAGAAGATCTTTCTAACACATAGCATGTACATAGCCAAAATGACACCCCAAAATACATTCTGCTACTAGTCCTGAGTGTGACGATACCCCATGTGTGAGACTTTTCCACAGCCTGGCCACATACAGAGGCCCAACATCCATATAGCACCATCAGGCGTTCTAAAGGCATAAATTACACATTTCATTTCCTGAGTACCTATCACATTTTTGAAGGCCCTGGAGCACCAGGACAATGGAATTACCCACAAAATGACCCCATTTTGGAAAGAAAACAACCCAATGTATATTCTATGAGGCATAATGAGTCTTTTGAACATGTCATTTCTTTCCACAAGTTTATGGAAAATGTGGAAAGAAAATGAAAACCTATTATTTTCTCACAAAGTTGTCAATTTAGAAGATCTTTCTAACACATAGCATGCACATAGCCAAAATGACACCCCAAAATACATTCTGCTACTCGTCCTGAGTATGGCGATACCCCATGTGTGAGACTTTTCCACAGCCTGGCCACATACAGAGGCCCAACATCCATATAGCACCATCAGGTGTTCTAAAGGCATAAATTACACATTTAATTTCCTGAGTACCTATCACATTTTTGAAGGCCCTGGAGCACCAGGACAATGGAATTACCCACAAAATGACCCCATTTTGGAAAGAAAACAACCCAATGTATATTCTATGAGGCATAATGAGTCTTTTGAACATGTAATCTCTTTCCACAAGTTTTTGGAAAATGTGGAAAGAAAATGAAAATCTATTTTTTTTCTCACAAAGTTGTCAATTTAGAAGATCTTTCTTACACATAGCATGTACATAGCCAAAATGACATCCCAAAATACATTCTGCTACTCGTCCTGAGTATGGCGATACCCCATGTGTGAGACTTTTCCACTACCTGGCCACATACAGAGGCCCAACATGCAAGTAGCACCTCCAGGCTTCTAACACATAGCATGTACACACCAAGAATTACACCCCAAAATACATTCTGCTGAGCAAAAGGTAAAAAAAAAAAGCTCACCTGTGGTTTTAGCAGGCAGGAATACCGTTCCAGAGCAGCCAAAGCATTTGTCCAGACAGCCAAAGGAAATGTCCAGGAATTGTCCAGGCAGCAGACAGATATGGAACAGTATGAACATGGTTCAGTACAGTCCAAGGTTTAGCAGGCAGTTCAGGTAACAGGCATAGGCATGGCCAGTCCAGCTGGTAGGCAAATGCATGGCAAGGTCATGTGGCAGGCAAAAGGCATGGCCAGTTCAGGTGGCAGCAGGCAGCACTTTGTACATTGGGCCTTGGTCAGGTAAGACCTGAGGACAGGGGTAGAGGCTTCTTCCCACCCAAATCTCTACGAAGCCTCCGAGTCTCCAGACCCTAATCCGAGAAAACTAAAAACCCGGAGAAAAATGTTTTCTCCACTCGGAAAACCTTTTCTGGAGCCCTTCACATATGTGAGACCCCTGTGCTGTACAGTGGCAGGGCAAATGATCAGTTCAGGAGGCAGGCAAAAATCATGGTCATTTAACAGTCCGTGTCAATTCACGTTGAAGGCAGAAAGATGTTTGGCAGAGGCATAGTCGTTAACAGTCCGGGTCAATTTACGTTGAAGGCAGAAACATGTTTGGCAGAGGCATAGTCGTTAACAGTCCGGGTCATTAACAGAAATGGCAGATAGTGGAAAAGAAATCACCTTCACTGTACTAATAGTGTAGTGAAGTATGATAGCTCCGATAGCATGTTCCAATACAGAGCCCTGGCTCGGAGGGACATTCGGGACAGTAGTATCGGGTGTCACGGCGAATTCCTCTACTTGCACATACACGACATTTTTTGGGGGGTTTGCGACCTGTTTGGGTAAGAGGGAGGATTTCGGGAAAGTGCCTTTCATGGAGTCTGGCTAACGCATCGGAGCGAATTAGTTGAGGGGCTTGGCCTTGGGGATAGAGAAGGGCTGTGAAAACTTCTTCTTGGAATTTTAGATAGGGTAGGGAACTTTGGGTGCACTTAGAAAAAATGATATAGGAATTAAATAGGGCAAGTTGCATCAAATAAATGGCAACTTTCTTGTACCAAAATAGTGATCTCCTGGTGGCCAAGTAGGGCTGCATCATCTGGTCGTTCATATCCACCCCCCCCATGTATAGGTTGTACTCATGCACACATTTTGGCTTCAGTATGGGGCCTCCTCTTCTCTGAAGTTCCACCAAGGTGTCGTCATGTATTGTTGAAAGGATGACATCTCTTTTTTTATCTCTCCACTTCACCGCTAGTACTTCTTCAGTTTGCATACTGGCCATTTCACCCTTCTTCAATTTCTTGGTGACCAATCTTTGTGGGAAGCCTTTGCGGTTGGTCCGTGCTGTCCCACAGGCCACAGTGTTCTTCAGGTACAAATGGCGGAAAAGTGGGAGACTAGTGTAGAAATTGTCTACGTAAAGGTGGTAACCTTTCCCAAGTAATGGTTGGATCAGCTGCCAGACAATTTTGCCACTTGTTCCCGTGGCCCTGTCACACACCTTATAAAATGTTACCCCACGTCTGGCTCTTTTACTGGGGAGGTATTGTTTTATTCCCAGTCTTCCGGTGAAGTGCACCAGGGATTCATCCACACATATGTTTCTATCAGGGGTAAACATCTCCTTGAAGCTGGCGCAAAAAAAATTGATTAGGGGCCGAATTTTGAATAACTTATCGTAACTGGGATGATTTCGAGGGAGGCATTGGGCATTGTTATTGAAGTGTAAAAATCTCATGATCATCTCATAACGGGTTCTGGGCATAAATGACGAATAGATCGGCATGTGGTGGATAGGTTGGGTAGACCAGTAGGAATGGAGTTCATTTTTTTTTGTCAGCCCCATGTTGAGGGTTAGGCCAAGGAAAATTTTTAATTCTTCTACGGTGAGGGGTTTCCAAACAAAAGGACGGGCATATGAGGAACTGGGATTGTTGGCTATGTGTTGGCTGGCGTATAGATTACATTGCTCCACAATGTAGGTTAGGAGATCATTGGTAAAAAATAAATGAAAATAATAAAGTGGGGTTACATTTTCCGTCTGCATCTGAGGGCCTGGCTGGGCTGTGAAAAGGGGTATTACAGGTTCTACTGATGTATCGGGCAGCCATGTTGGATACAGTAGAACATCTGGGAGGCTAGTATGGGCACTGCCTCGTTGATGGGATCCGTTGCTAGCATCTGGCCTATCTTCTAGGAAGGTTGCAGAAGTGCTGGTGGATGCCCGCCTATCCCGAAGTGCTGCGCTGCTGGTGGATGCCCTGGAGTGCTGCGCTACTGGTGGATGCCTGCATATCATCCTGGAGTGCTGGGCTGCTGGTGGATGCCTGCATATCATCCTGGAGTGCTGCGCTGCTGGTGGATGCCTGCTGGTGGATGCCCTGGAGTGCTGCGCTGCTGGTGAATGCCTCCTCCTGCTCATTTCTCCTGATTCTCCTTGTTAGGATTGTATCTTCCTCTGTTTCCAACTCGGAGCCACTGCTTTCCACTGGCTCATAGTCACTATCCGAGTCTGACGGAGAGAATTCCCCGCTACTCTCGTCCGACATACTCTGGAGTATTTGGAGAGCCTCCTCTGCGCTGTAAGACCTTTTTGTCATGTTGGCGGGCAGATGTGTCAGATGGCAGGCGGCAGATGTGCCAGATGGTGGGCGGCTGTGCCAGATGGTGGGTGGCAGATGTGCCTGATCGTGGGCAGATGGCGGCTGGCAGATGTGCCTAATGGCGGGCGGGCAGATGTGCCTGATGATGGTGGGCGGCTGATGTGTCAGCTGTTGACGGGCTGATGTGTCAGCTGATGACGGGCTGATGTGTCAGCTGATGACGGGCTGATGTGTCAGCTGATGATGGGCTGATGTGTCAGCTGATGACGGTGTCAGATGGCGGGCGACAGATGTGCCCGATGACTGGCGGGCAGATGTGCCTGATGACTGGCGGGCAGATGTGCCTGATGGCAGGCGGGCAGATGTGCCTGATGGCAGGCGGGCAGATGTGCCTGATGACTGGCGGGCAGATGTGCCTGATGGCAGGCGGGCAGATGTGCCTGATGATGGTGGGCGGCTGATGTGTCAGCTGTTGACGGGCTGATGTGTCAGCTGATGACGGGCTGATGTGTTAGCTGTTGACGGCCTGATGTGTCAGCTGATGACGGGCTGATGTGTTAGCTGTTGACGGTGTCAGATGTGCCTGATGACTGGCGGGCAGATGTGCCTGATGACTGGCAGGCAGATGTGCCTGATGACTGGCGGGCAGATGTGCCTGATGACTGGTGGGCAGATGTGCCTGATGGCAGGCGGGCAGATGTGCCTGATGGCGGGCAGATGTGCCTGATGGCGGGCAGATGTGCCTGATGGCAGGCGGGCAGATGTGCCTGATGACGACGGGCTGATGTGCCGGCTGTTGGCGGACAGATGTGCCCGCTGTTGGCGGACAGATGTGCCAGTTGTTGACGGGCAGATGTTCACTGACAGGTGTTTTCACTGTTTGGGGACACTGTGTATTGGGGACACTGTGTTTTGGGGACACTGTGTTTTGGGGACACTAGCTGGGTGATCAGTGGGTAAACAGCAGACAAACAGCTTTATTACTCACTGATCTCCTGGCTGCAGCACAGATCTCTCTTCCTCTCCTCACTGACAGGCTCTGTGTGAGGAGAGGAAGAGATGAGAGCAGTTACTACGCTCTCTATTTACATTACATGACGACTGTGATTGGACACAGTCGTCATGTGATCAGGAGGGCCAATCACAGGTCCCTCCTGTGTTGTGTTGTCTCTGGGGGACACAGGCAGATCGGGATCGCGCCGCTGCGCGGGCACGTGGCGGCGCGATCTCCTGTCATCTGCCACCCCCTCCCCCTTGTTTACTATACGATGGCTGTGATTACACACAGCCATCGTGCGGATCAGGAGGGCAAATCACATTGCCCTCCTGCCGCTCTGAGATGCGGCGTGTCCGAGTGACACGCGCGCATCGGGATTGCGCGGCTGCGCGGGAGCGCGCACGCGTGATCCCGCTCCTTCTGAAGGACGTTCGGGAACGTCCAGTCAGAAGGAGGGAGCTCCCACCCGGCCGTATATGTGCAGTGGCCGGGTGGGAAGTGGTTAAAGTAATACCAAAGGCTTTTTTTTTTAAATAACATACAGTACATGTCATACATACCTGCTCTGTGCAAGGGTTTTGCACAGAGCAGCTCTGATCCTCCGGTGCTCTAGGCTCCTCCTCCCCTGATGAATGCTGCTTGTTCTGGGGGCACTCATGCAGGCTCACTCCTGAGCCCCACTCTGTGTGTCCATAAGACCTACTGAACAAGTATTGGCCCCGCCCCCTGCTCCCTCCCCACTTGCTGTGATTGACAGAAGCAGGAGCCAAGACTCCCACTGTTGTCTCTGAGTCCAATGAGGAGGCAGAGAGTCGGGACAGCAACGCCTTTCATGCAATTGCTGGATCAGGCCCAGGTAAATATTGAATGGGGGGCTGCGCTGGGGAGCTGTATACTGAAGGTTTTTTACCTTCTTGCATAGAATAAATAAAGGTAAAAAACATTCAGGCTTTACAACCACTTTAAATTCATTTACGCTAAAGTTGATTCTGGAGATGAAAGCCACAGCTGGGAGTTCCTCCATGAGATGTGACAGTTGCTGCCCTGTCAACTGTCCAACCTGATGATGATAAACCAAATATAAATATGGTCGAAGCACTGGATTTTACTTTTTGGTAAAAGTAAATTTATAAAATGCTATCATGGCTTCAGTGAGGCTGCTCCCCACAAAACTTTACGCCCTTTAGAATGGGAACCCAGAATTGAGAATTCCCATATATACATTATAATGAGAGCATCAAACAGTAGGTCAGAGAGTCCAAAAACCTTTTTTTGATAATAATATTGGATCAAAAAATGCATTTCAAGGGCCTTACAAACTTCCCCTTCTTCAGTGATCTGTTGTGGAAATTTTATGAAGATGTATTTTAATATGTATTGTCATAGTGTCTCCCAGTGTTAGTTCTCCCGCAACCTCCTCTAAAGAGCTGACTGGGGCAGACTGACGCTGGTTGAGATCCGTTAGGTATAGGGATAGGCTTTATGTTCGGGTCGAACATGCGTTTGACTCAAACATTGGCTGTTCGCCACTTCGCCGAACAGCGAACAATTTGGGGTGTTCGCGGCAAATTCAAAAGCCGCGGAACACCTTTCAAAAGTCTATGGGAGAAATCAAAAGTGCTAATTTTAAATGCTTATATGCATGGTATTGCCATAAAAAGTGTTTGGGGACCTGGGTCCTGCCCCAGGGGACATGGATCAATGCAAAAAAAAGTTTTAAAAGCGGCCATTTTTTCGGGAACAGTGATTTTAACCACTTGACGACCGCCTCACGCCGATGTACGTCGGCAAAGTGGCACGGACAGGCAAAATCACGTACATGGTACGTGATTTGCCTTCCGTGGGTGGGGGGTCCGATCGGACCCCCCCCCCGGTGCCCGAGGCGGTCGTCTTTTGTCCAGCGGCGATCGGTGGTGAGGGGGAGACCATCCGTTTGTGGCCCCCCCCTCGCGATCGCCGCCGGCCAATCGAATCATTCCTTTGCTGCTGTATGCTAAACAGCAGCAAAGGAAATGATGTCATCTCTCCTCGGCTCGGTAATTTCCGTTCCGGCCCGAGGAGAGAAGACTGTAATGTGAGTGCACAACACACACACACACAGTAGAACATGCCAGGCACACAAAACACCCCAATCCCCCCCCCCGATCGCCCCCCGATCCCCCCCCAATCACCCCCCCCCCCCCCGTCACAAACTGACACCAGCAGTTTTTTTTTTTTTTTTTCTGATTACTGCATGGTGTCAGTTTGTGACAGTTACAGTGTTGGGACAGTTACTGTTACCCCCCTTTAGGTCTAGGGTACCCCCCTAACCCCCCCTAATAAAGTTTTAACCCCTTGATCACCCCCTGTCACCAGTGTCACTAAGCAATCATTTTTCTGATCGCTGTATTAGTGTCGCTGGTGATGCTAGTTAGGGACATAAATATTTAGGTTCGCCGTCAGCGTTTTATAGCGTCAGGGACCCCCATATACTACCCAATAAATGTTTTAACCCCTTGATTGCCCCCTAGTTAACCCTTTCACCACTGATCACCGTATAACCGTTACGGTTGACGCTGGTTAGTTCGTTTATTTTTTATAGTGTCAGGGCACCCGCCGTTTATTACCGAATAAAGGTTTAGCCCCCTGATCGCCCGGCGGTGATATGCGTCGCCCCAGGCAGCGTCAGATTAGCGCCAGTACCACTAACACCCACGCACGCAGCATACGCCTCCCTTAGTGGTATAGTATCTGAACGGATCAATATCTGATCCGATCAGATATATACTAGCGTCCCCAGCAGTTTAGGGTCCCCAAAAACGCAGTGTTAGCGGGATCAGCCCAGATACCTGCTAGCACCTGCGTTTTGCCCCTCCGCCCGGCCCAGCCCAGCCCACCCAAGTGCAGTATCGATCGATCACTGTCACTTACAAAAGACTAAACGCATAACTGCAGCGTTCGCAGAGTCAGGCCTGATCCCTGCGATCGCTAACAGTTTTTTTGGTAGTATTTTGGTGAACTGGCAAGCACCAGCCCCAGGCAGCGTCAGGTTAGCGCCAGTACCGCTAACACCCACGCACGCACTGTACACCACCCTTAGTGGTATAGTATCTGAACGGATCAATATCTGATCCGATCAGATCTATACTAGCGTCCCCAGCAGTTTAGGGTTCTCACAAACGCAGTGTTAGCCGGATCAGCCCAGATACCTGCTAGCACCTGCGTTTTGCCCCTCCGCCCGGCCCAGCCCAGCCCACCCAAGTGCAGTATCGATCGATCACTGTCACTTACAAAAGACTAAAACGCATAACTACAGCGTTCGCAGAGTCAGGCCTGATCCTTGCGATCGCTAACAGTTTTTTTGGTAGCGTTTTGGTGAACTGGCAAGCACCAGCGGCCTAGTACACCCCGGTCGTAGTCAAACCAGCACTGCAGTAACACTTGGTGACGTGGCGAGTCCCATAAGTGCAGTTCAAGCTGGTGAGGTGGCAAGCACAAGTAGTGTCCCGCTGCCACCAAAAAGACAAACACAGGCTCGTCGTGCCCATAGTGCCCTTCCTGCTGCATTCGCCAATCCTAATTGGGAACCCACCACTTCTGCAGCGCCCGTACTTCCCCCATTCACATCCCCAACCAAATGCAGTTGGCTGCATGAGAGGCATTTTCTTTATGTCCTCCCGAGTACCCCTACCCAGCGAACGCCCCCAAAAAAGATGTTGTGTCTGCAGCAAGCGCGGATATAGGCGTGACACCCGCTATTATTGTCCCTCCAGTCCTGACAATCCTGGTCTTTGCATTGGTGAATGTTTTGAACGCTACCATACACTAGTTGAGTATTAGCGTAGGGTACAGCATTGCACAGACTAGGCACACTTTCACAGGGTCTCCCAAGATGCCATCGCATTTTGAGAGACCCGAACCTGGAACCGGTTACAGTTATAAAAGTTAGTTACAAAAAAAGTGTAAAAAAAAAAAAAAAAAAATATATATAAAATAAAAAAAAATAGTTGTCGTTTTATTGTTCTCTCTCTCTCTATTCTCTCTATTGTTCTGCTCTTTTTTACTGTATTCTATTCTGCAATGTTTTATTGTTATTATGTTATCATGTTTGCTTTTCAGGTATGCAATTTTTTATACTTTACCGTTTACTGTGCTTTATTGTTAACCATTTTTTTGTCTTCAGGTACGCCATTCACGACTTTGAGTGGTTATACCAGAATGATGCCTGCAGGTTTAGGTATCATCTTGGTATTATTCTTTTCAGCCAGCGGTCGGCTTTCATGTAAAAGCAATCTTAGCGGCTAATTAGCCTCTAGACTGCTTTTACAAGCCGTGGGAGGGAATGCCCCCCCCCCAACGTCTTCCGTGTTTTTCTCTGGCTCTCCTGTCTCAACAGGGAACCTGAAAATGCAGCCGGTGATTCAGCCAGCTGACCATAGAGCTGATCAGAGACCAGAGTGGCTCCAAACATCTCTATGGCCTAAGAAACCGGAAGCTACAAGCATTTTATGACTTAGATTTCGCTGGATGTAAATAGCGCCATTGGGAAATTGGGGAAGCATTTTATCACACCGATCTTGGTGTGGTCAGATGCTTTGAGGGCAGAGGAGAGATCTAGGGTCTAATAGACCCCAATTTTTTCAAAAAAGAGTACCTGTCACTACCTATTGCTATCATAGGGGATATTTACATTCCCCGAGATAACAATAAAAATGATTAAAAAAAAATAAAAATGAAAGGAACAGTTTAAAAATAAGATAAAAAAGCAAAAAAATAATAAAGAAAAAAAAAAAAAAAAAAAGCACCCCTGTCGCCCCCTGCTCTCGCACTAAGGCGAACGCAAGCGGCGGTCTGTCGTCAAACGTAAACAGCAATTGCACCATGCATGTGAGGTATCACCGCGAAGTTTAGATCGAGGGCAGTAATTTTTGCAGTAGACCTCCTCTGTAAATCTAAAGTGGTAACCTGTAAAGGCTTTTAAAGGCTTTTAAAAATGTATTTATTTTGTTGCCACTGCACGTTTGTGCGCAATTGTAAAGCATGTCATGTTTGGTATCCATGTACTCGGCCTAAGATCATCTTTTTTATTTCATCAAACATTTGGGCAATATAGTGTGTTTTAGTGCATTAAAATTTAAAAAAGTGTGTTTTTTCCCCAAAAAATGCGTTTGAAAAATCGCTGCGCAAATACTGTGTGAAAAAAAAAAATGAAACACCCACCATTTTAATCTGTAGGGCATTTGCTTTAAAAAAATATATAATGTTTGGGGGTTCAAAGTAATTTTCTTGCAAAAAAAAAAAACTTTTTCATGTAAACAATAAGTGTCAGAAAGGGCTTTGTCTTCAAGTGGTTAGAAGAGTGGGTGATGTGTGACATAAGCTTCTAAATGTTGTGCATAAAATGCCAGGACAGTTCAAACCCCCCCCCAAATGACCCCATTTTGGAAAGTAGACACCCCAAGCTATTTGCTGAGAGGCATGTCGAGTCCATGGAATATTTTATATTGCGACACAAGTTGCGGGAAAGAGACAATTTTTTTTTTTTTTGCACAAAATTGTCACTAAATGATATATTGCTCAAACATGCCATGGGAATATGTGAAATTACACCCCAAAATACATTCTGCTGCTTCTCCTGAGTACAGGGATACCACATGTGTGAGACTTTTTGGGAGCCTAGCCGCGTACGGAACCCCGAAAACCAAGCACCGCCTTCAGGCTTTCTAAGGGCGTGAATTTTTGATTTCTCTCTTGACTGCTTATCACAGTTTCGGAGACCATGGAATGCCCAGGTGGCACAAACCCCCCCCCAAATGACCCCATTTTGGAAAGTAGACACCCCAAGCTATTTGATGAGAGGTATAGTGAGTATTTTGCAGACCTCACTTTTTGTCACAAAGTTTTGAAAATTGAAAAAAGAAAAAAGAAAAAAGTTTTTTCTTGTCTTTCTTCATTTTCAAAAACAAATGAGAGCTGCAAAATACTCACCATGCCTCTCAGCAAATAGCTTGGGGTGTCTACTTTCCAAAATGGGGTCATTTGGGGGGGTTTTGTGCCACCTGGGCATTCCATGGCCTCCGAAACTGTGATAGGCAGTGAAGAGTGAAATCAAAAATTTTCACCCTTAGAAATCCTGAAGGCGGTGATTGGTTTTCGGGGTCCCGTACACGGCTAGGCTCCCAAAAAGTCCCACACATGTGGTATCCCCGTACTCAGGAGAAGTAGCTAAATGTATTTTGGGGTGCAATTCCACATATGCCCATGGCCTGTGTGAGCAATATATCATTTAGTGACAACTTTGTGCAAAAAAAAAAAAAAAAAATGTGTCACTTTCCCGCAACTTGTGTCAAAATATAAAATATTCCATGGACTCAATATGCCTCTCTGGAAATAGCTTGGCGTGTCTACTTTCCAAAATGGGGTCATTTGGGGGGGTTTTGTGCCACCTGGGCATTCCATGGCCTCCGAAACTGTGATAGGCAGTAAAGAGTGAAATCATGAATTTACGCCCTTAGAAATCCTGAAGGCGGTGATTGGATTTCGGGGCCCCGTACGCGGCTAGGCTCCCAAAAAGTCCCACACATGTGGTATCCCCATATTCAGGAGAAGCAGCAGAATGTATTTTGGGGTGCAATTCCACATTGGCCCATGGCCTGTGTGAGCAATATATCATTTAGTGACAACTTTTTGTAAATTTTTTTTTTTTTTTTGTCATTATTCAATCACTTGGGACAAAAAAAATAAATATTCAATGGGTTCAACATGCCTCTCAGCAATTTCCTTGGGGTGTCTACTTTCCAAAATGGGGTCATTTGGGGGGGTTTTGTACTGCCCTGCCATTTTAGCACCTCAAGAAATGACATAGGCAGTCATAAACTAAAAGCTGTGTAAATTACAGAAAATGTACCCTAGTTTGTAGACGCTATAACTTTTGCGCAAACCAATAAATATACGCTTATTGACATTTTTTTTACCAAAAACATGTGGCCGAATACATTTTGGCCTAAATGTATGACTAAAATTGAGTTTATTGGATTTTTTTTATAACAAAAAGTAGAAAATATCATTTTTTTTCAAAATTTTCGGTCTTTTTCCATTTATAGCGCAAAAAATAAAAACCGCAGAGGTGATCAAATACCATCAAAAGAAAGCTCTATTTGTGGGAAGAAAAGGACGCAAATTTCATTTGGGTACAGCATTGCATGACCGCGCAATTAGCAGTTAAAGCGACGCAGTGCCAAATTGGAAAAAGACCTCTGGTCCTTAGGCAGCATAATGGTCCGGGGCTCAAGTGGTTAATAATACTTAAAGTGAAACAATAAAAGTGTAATATTCCTTTAAATTTCGTACCTGGGGGGTGTCTATAGTAAGCCTATAAAGGGGCGCATGTTTCCCATGTTTAGAACAGTCTGACAGCAAAATTACATTTCAAAGGAAAAAAAGTCATTTAAAACTACTTGCGGCTATAATGAATTGTCAGTCCGACAATACACATAAAATTTCATTGATAAAAATGGCATGGGATTTCCCCACAGGGGAACCCTGAACCAAAATACCAAAATTAAAAAAAATGCGTGGGAGTCCCCCTAATCTCCATACCAGGCCCTTCAGGTCTGGTATGGATTTTAAGGGGAACCCTGCGCCAATTTTTTTTTTAAATGGCGTGGGGGTCCCCCAAAAAGTCCTTTATTAATTTCTTCTTCTTTCGGCTTCTTCTTCCATCTTCTTTCTTCTGGTCTTCCTTCGGTGTTTTTCTTCCTCCATCTTCTTCTTCATCTTCTTTTTCATCTTCTTCTTCCTCCGCTCTTCTCGTCCCACACCTTCCTCCAGGCTTTTTCTCCGCTCCATCCGCACGATCCTCCTCAGTGGGAGTCTTCAGCCGTGTGACGATTCACTTCTTCTGACATTTCTTACATAATGGAGGGCGGGGCCACCCGGTGACCCCGCCCTCCTCTGATGCACGGGGACTTCATGGGACTTCCCTGTGGCTCCCTCTGACAACACGGGAAAAGCCACAAGGAAGTCCCGTGAAGTCCTCGTGCGTCAGAGGAGGGCGGGGTCACCGGGTGGCCCCACCCTCCGTTATATAAGAAATGTCAGAAGTAGCGAAGCGTCACACAGCTGAAGACTCCCATGGAGGCGGATCGTGCGGACAGAGCGGAGAAGAAGCCTGGAGGAAGATGCGGGACGAGAAGAGTGGAGGAAGAAGAAGATGGAGAAGAAGATGAAGAAGAACACCGAAGGAACACCAGAAGAAAGAAGATGGAAGAAGAAACCGAAAGAAGAAGAAATTAATAAATTAATAATTAATAACTTGTCAAAAACCGTCTCTTGTGTTTTTTAACCTTTATGACACTTTTTTGTGAAATGGTAGGGGTACATTTGTACCCCATTATCAATTCACACAGGGGGGTGGGATCTGGGGGTCCCCTTGTTAAAGGGGGCTTCCAGATTCTGATAAACCCCCCCGCCCGCAGACTCCACAACCACCGGGCAAGGGTTGTCGGGATGAGGCCCTTCTCCCCATCAACATGGGGACAAGGTGCTTTAGGGGGCTACCGCAAAACACCCTCCCAATGTTGAGGGCATGTGGCCTGGTACAGTTCACGAGGGGGGGCGCTCTCTCGTCCCCTCCTCTTTTCCTGCGGCCTGCCAGGTTGCATGCTCGGATAAGGGTCTGGTATGAATTTTTGGGGGGACCCCACGCCATTTGTTTTTTAAATTTTGGCACGGGGTTCCCCTTAAATTCCATACCAGACCTGAAGGGTCTGGTATGGATTTTGAGGGGGACCCCCACGCCATTTTTTTTTAAATTTTGGCGTGGGGTTCCGCCTTAATAACCATATCAGACCCTAAGGGCATGGTATGGAATTTAGGGGGACCCCCATGCCATTTTTTTTTTAAATGTTGGTGCGGGGTTCCCCTTAGTATCCATACCAGACCTTGAGGGCCTGGTATGGAATTTAGGGGGACCCCCACGCATTTTTTTTATTATTTTGGTTCGGGGTTCCCCTGTGGGGAAATCCCATGCTGTTTATCAATGAACTTTTAAGTGTATTGTCGGACTGACAATTCATTATAGCCGCGAGTAGTTTTAAATGACTTTTTTTCCTTTGAAATGTCATTTTGCTGTCAGACTGTTCTAAACACGGGAAACATGCGCCCCTTTACAGGCATACTATAGACAGCCCTCAGGTATGAAATTTAAAGGAATATTACACTTTTATTGTTTCAATTTAAGGATTATTAAAATCACTGCTCCCGAAAAAATGGCCATTTTTAAAACTTCTTTTTGCATTGACACATGTCCCCTGGGGCAGGACCCAGGTCCCCAAACACTTTTTATGACAATAACTTGCATATAAGCCTTTAAAATGAGCACTTTTGATTATTCATGTTCATGTCCCATAGACTTTAACAGTGTTCGCGTGTTCGAACAAATTTTTTGCCTGTTCGCATGTTCTGATGTGAACCGAACCGGAGGGTGTTCGGCTCATCCCTAGTTAGGTAGTGGAAAACTTCCTGAGATTGGAGAGAGGTGTTTGCGGAGTGAGGATATGTCTGCCAGCGAAAGGGCCCCTGTGCAATGCAGAGACGTTTGTCTGGGGGGTATCTTTGCTCTGCAAACACATTATCGCTTTAGCGGATGTGCGCTCGTGTCACCCCTGTATGCCTGATCAACATATTTATGGTGCCATAGACATACACCTGCAGATAATCTCCCATCAGCAGGAATTGTAGTCATTACTGTATATATTGGTTGTTGTATAAATTCATTTTTGTTGTGTTGTCACATCCTGCGTAGGAGGCGATTGGCTGTTGGAGGCAGGGATTCCTGTTTGTGACTTCCTTTGTGTGTGTGAATAAAAGCCGAGAGTCTCTGCCCAGAAAGGCAGTTGATTTCAGCGATGGAGCTAACAACATCAGAGAGGTGACTATGTCTGTTTACTGGGGAAGAGGAGAGACATGGGTTATTTAAAGACGCATTATACCATTATGCTGAAAGGGCGCTTATTAGCGCAAGAGTATAGTGGGCTTATCCACGACAGATCTGGTGTTGTAAGTAGTAGGACTCATTGACTACACATAGTGAAGTCCATGTCTGGTCAGTGATGTCACCCGGGAGACCTTACCCCTTTGTTTACTTTAGTGTCAGGGACTGGGAGATATCATTTGGTGTGAGCGAAGGAGATTGGATCGAACATGTCTGTTGCTCAGCGTTTTTTCTTTTCTTTCAACGGGTGTCTCTGCATCGTTGGACGATGTGATTAATGATAGATGTACATCGTGGGTCATTTTTTGTTTTGTTTTTGTTATTAAAGGGCCTGTCAAAAACTGTGTGTTTATTTACTATTATTTTGAATACGTATGGGTATTACAAACCCCTTACACATTTATATGGGTTAGGAGCTGGTACCTCATTATTATTATTATTATTATTATGAAAGGGGGCTTCCAGATTCTGATAAGCCCTTGGCTTGGGGAAGGGGCCCTTGTCCATATCAGTTAAAGAAAATTATGAGAGACGGGATATTCTTTAGGAAAGGAAAGGCTTAAAAATGGCACTCTAGACACAAACAAACACTACACCCAAGTGTGCTCAATAATTTCTCTAGAAACTCTCACTCATTCTTCAGTGTATCCTCTGCTTCTATGCAACAACAGGCTCCTTCCAAATATAAAGGCAACGCTTCAAACGACTAAGAAATGGTGAAGGAGTACAGGATCCAATGTCCAAGAAATCACTTTTGGAACAAAATCAGCACTCGATTCAGAACCTTCACACATGGGTGTTCCTCTAACTCTATGGTGACAGGTAACTCACTGGGTATGGCTAATGAGCTATCCTCAATTTCATCCCTTGATGACACACAAAGGGACACTAACACTTTCACCCACTCCTCACACATCACAAAGTCACCCTGTACAGAATTGCCAAAATTCTCAACGCCACCAAGGGCAACAAACTGACACACCCGCACAAAATGATACCCAAATGAATAAAATTAAACCTTTCTTCATACTCACTTACCGAATATGAGACACAACTTCTCATGAAGGGCCTAGGTTTCTGTTCTAATGCAAATATTGACAAATTCAATCTTATAAAAGATCTACAATTGTTTGCCCGAAGGTTGACACTCAAGATTATGTTCAACAAAGAGGAAAAAAATCCCACTCAGTACCCTAACAAGGATCAACAAAAAGCCATTGACCAATTCATTTCCCTCTTGGAGGAAAGCGATCAGACTGATCTGATAGACTGCATTAACTTGGAGCACCTTTTGCAGAAATGTGATAAATCTACAGAGGAATCTACATCTCATGGATCCTCACTCAAGAAAAAAATCTGACCGCTTTCCCCCACCTAGCACTAACCCTAATGTACCAGCTTTTCTTAAATTAATATCTAGAGAGACAATGAGAGACTACCCATTTAATCCAAACACAAAAAAAAACTTGACTTTGTACAACAAGCCCTGCATATTTCTAGCTAAGAATCACACACTAACCATTAAACTATCGGAGAAGGGAGGTAACATTGTAATTATGGACAATGAGCAATATGTGTCCAAGTGTAAAAAAATTCTAAGTAATCTCGATTGGTATCGACCAATCTCCCCTAGACTAATTGAGAAAATCAACAAACAATTCTACAACTTTGTTTATGAAAAATACATGGGACTATATAAGCACTCCATTACCAAAAATCCCTACCGTTTACTCCCTTCCCAAGGTACATAAAAACATAAAGAATCCCCCGGGTAGACCCATCATTTCAGGGAATGGGCTGACTGAGAACCTTAGTCGCCTGATAGACGAACATTTGAGACCCAACGTGGTTAGCCTTCCCTCTTATGTGAAGGACACTATCCACTTTTTACACATTCTTGAGAATCTCTATGTACCCACACATTCTCTTTCATTGACCATTGATGTTGAGGCCCTATACAGCTCCATTCCCCATGTGCTGGGTCTGGCTGCCATTCGGCATGTCCTCACCCAGAGGGGACAAGACCAATTTCTTAGTGCAAGCATTGGATTTTGTCCTCAACCACAACATTTTTTCTTCTGATGGTTCCCACTACCTCCAGGTGCAGGGGGTTGCGATGGGGACATCTTGTGCCCCATCATATGCCAACCTATACCTGGAGGAGTGGGAATGCACGCTCATGTCTGACAAATGACTCTTGATGTATATGGACCACATAGATATGTGGCACCGATACATTGACAAAATTTTTATGATTTGGGTTGGCCCTGAGGAGTTACTCAACTCCTGGTTAGAAAGACTCAATAAAAATGAATTTAACCTAGCTTTCACCATGTCCTATCATTCTAATGACATCAGGGTCTTACGCGGCGACAACGATATGCTCATGAGTTGCCTCTACCGGAAACCAACGGCAGGTAACTCCATCTTACATGTCTCTAGTTTCCATCCAAAACCACTGATAAATTTGATTCCATATAGCCAATACTTAAGGACAAGTAGAAACTGTTCAGGTAAATTCCTCATTCTGGCAGGAACTGGGGGGGAACTGGAGAGAGGATACACAAAAACCTGCCTTAAAAAGGCCTACAAAAGAGCAATAAGGAACACTAGAAATGAATTACTACATGGCAACAAAATGGATAAAAATAAGGACAACTGTACTAGAATTATTATGAAATTCTCAAACCAGCACTCCAAAATTAGAAACATCATACAAAAGTATTGGCATCTACTATCCTTGGACTCCAGTGTAGGCAGATTTGTCTCTCAGACTCCACAGATAACATATAGATGAACCATTTCCCTAAGGGACTGTATCATTCAGAGTGAGTACAAGGGGACAAATAGACAAGATATATGCAAATACAAAGGCACTTACACCTGTAGAGGATGTAACTACTGAAGATACATACATATGGACCCCTCCATCATACTACCCAATGGGCAAATATTTAAGGCACAACACTGCCTATTGTAAAACCTATGGGGTGGCCTATTTAATGGTCTGTGATTGCGGCTCTTTTTATGTTGGCAAGACTAAGGTTGAATTCTTGAGGAGAATCTATAGACACATACATGGCATGTGAACCTGCAATCCTGAACTACCCTTGGGTACACATGTCCTAGCTCTACATGGTGGTATTTTCCCTATGGTCAAGTTTTTGGCTCTCAATCCATCCCAGCCCAAGAGGTGGTGATTGGAACAAGCTCCTTCTCCAGAGGGAGCTGACGTGGATCTATCGACTCAAAGCCACCACATTTCCAGGCCATAACGAGGCAGCCAATTACAAACCTTTCCTGGAGTGATTCATATCAGGAGAAAAATGTGGAGCTCCTACAACCTATGGTTCCGGAGATACGGGGCTCCTACGACCTATGATTCCGGAGATACAGGGCTCCTTGCGCAGCCTGTCAGAAGCTACATACAGAACGGCCAGTTTAAATACAAGCTGACACACTCTGTTTACAGCAGACTGAGAGGATGAGCTCCCAGTGCCTCTCCTCACTTCTTGTCAGAGGCACTGAGCTCAATGGACAGCTTGGAGCCTTGGACCAATGGTAAAGTAACATTGGCCCCAGCTGTCCAATAAAAATGCTGCAGTGGAGGCACGCCTCTCACTGCAGAGTCATAGAAGGGGGCGTGTCTAAAAGACAAATACTCCCTTCCAGCCCAGCCCTCTTAACTAGAAGGAAAAAACATGTTTATGTGTATAAGACTTACCCACAATCCCATGTTTTTCTCACACAGTTAAGAGGGAGAATGAGAATCTTCTGCTGCTGAAAAGGTACGAGCTAAATCATGTATTATTATGCTATATGTTATAAGATAATCATATATTATTTATCTATTTACTGTGAAATTACTGCTTGGAAGTTATAATTTCAAACTTCAGTAATTTGTCCGTTAAGCCACCTGCTTGATTACAGATTTTGAAAATATAGTAAATTATCTTAAAAAACAATATATAATAATTATTTGTATATTACTTACTTATGTTAATTAACCCCTTACCACCCAGGCCAATTCTGACACTTCTCTCCTACATGTAAAAATCATCATTTTTTTGCTAGAAAATTACTCAGAATCCCCAAACATTATATATATATTGTTTTAGCAGACACCCTAGGGAATAAAATGGTGGTTGTTGCAACTTTTTATGTTGTGAGGTAGCGATGCCGCTCCAAGCGTGTTGGTGTTTCTAATGTAGCGCTTACCCCCGGAGGAGCGGCTAAATAATTATTATATCCGTAATTCACGTTTACCACCTAACCCTCGCAGCCCATAGATTGATAAATCACAGTCCTTAATGCTTTTCACTTGCTTTATTTATTAACATGAACTGGGATGGGAGAAGGATTTCCTTTGAGATGCTCTTTTGTTACATTATCATCTTTCAATGGTTCTTACAGGAGAACTAGAATCAATTGCGGATAGTTGAGAAATCACTTTGTGCGATTTCTTCAATCAGGGAAGATGGAAGTAGATTTGATAGAGAATAATAGATAAAGAGTCACTCTGAATAACTTCTTCATCTGCAGAACTTTTAAAGAACAGTCCGTATCTCTATGTGTGTGCTTGCACCTTTTTACTGCTACTTCCCATGTGCATGGTACTTCCAAGTTGAGCTAAAGAAAAGCCACTCTGAATAACTCCTCCCGCTTGACTGATTGGAATCCCGGGGCATTGCTGAACCCAAAGTCATAGGCCATCACTGTCCATCTCATTGACTTGCATACCAACAACCCTCAGCCTCTGGTAGTACCCCTCCCTTGGGCTTTCACTCACGTGATCAATAGTCCATGTGCCACTCATAAACGATCGATCGCCCAGTTTCCTTCCGCTTTGTTGCTACTTCTCCTGCAATGATTCTTAGTTCCTTTTCTCCTTTATGGCCTGCTCCCCTTCCCGCAGGGGCGGCCAATGACACCAGTGATTACATGCTGTGAGATGTCGTCTATTCCTCCATGAAGACCGATTCCCCACCCTTCTCGCAAGGGGGAAAGCTCCATTGGCTCCCTGGAGGGGGAAACCTCCCCGCCCCTCCGGGAATCAGGCTGGCTTCTCTGGTCTCGACTCCCTAAGGCACTATGTGACCCCGCTTTTATATGAGAGTCCCGGGCATTACCAAGCAAATTAATGATCGGCCGAGACTAACATACAAACTACCTGCCACTCAAATGGAAATTAACAACAACAGGCCTGCTGTAATAGCACAAGCCTGTCTAAATTTACCTGACATAGAAAACTACCAGGAAAGGTCACCTACCTAAAAGTAGGTGCCCACTACACTAATAACCACCCTCCTCACTCACAACTTCAGGGGCAGGCTTTGCAATGGTGTAGAACAGGGATATGCAATCCTCCAGCTGTTGCAAAACTACAAGTCCCATCATGCCTCTGCCTCTGGGTGTCATGCTTGTGGCTGTCAGAGCCTTACTATGCCTCATGGGACTTGTAGTTCTTCAACAGCTGGAGGTCCGCTAATTGCATATCCTTGGTGTAGAAATTTGAAGAAAGCTTAATCAGCTATGATTAAGCATCTATTTTGATGTGAAACGCGTTAGCCTGTCTGTACCTCTCATCACCATGATGTAAGAGATTTTGGATCTTCTACACTGTTTTGCCACGAATAAAAGGTGTTATTCGGAGTGCGGCCGTTCAGCTGTTTTCTTCAACTTTTTATGTTACACGATATTTGCACAGCAACTTTTCAAATTTAGTTTTTTTTTGGAAAATAACTGTTTTATGA
Organism: Lithobates clamitans; assembly: GCA_037952925.1. NCBI lineage: Eukaryota > Metazoa > Chordata > Amphibia > Anura > Ranidae > Lithobates > Lithobates clamitans. Next base: position 3,126,148 of record JBBGZY010000151.1, read on the forward strand.
ATATAAATATACACTAAAGATAACCCGATTTTTTTATATAATGTGAAAGATGATGTTACGCAGAGTAAATAGATACCTAACAAGTCACGCTTTAAAATTGCGCACAGTTGTGGAATGGCGCCAAACTTCAGTACTTAAAAATCTCCATATGCGACACTTTACAATTTTTTACAGGTTATATATTTAGTTACAGAGGAGGTCTGGTGCTAGAATTATTGCTCTCGCTCTAAGGATCGCGGCGTATGTAACCTGTGTGTATCTGGCTCTGATACCAGCCAGTACCCCACCAGACACTCACCTCACCGCACGTCCCTCCAACCTGCCATATAGGCAGCACTTCCTAATCACTGGGACACTTGGACTAAGGCTTATTGAGACACCAAAAGCAACTTCAGGTTTTTTTATGGTAGGTGTCCCGGCCATAATTTCTCTCTCTCTTTTTTTTTTTTTTATGTATGACAACCTGTTTGACACCATCACTCCACATATACCTGTTAGCTAATTATTGTCTCTCTCCAACTGATGCCAGGTGATCCCAGTACATACTAACTCGAGCCATTCCACTGTCTGAGGAGGCCATTCATTATTCTTTCTAATGACATACTCATCTAAATCTCTTTATTCTGCCGGACTGGCACTTATTGTCTTCAATTTTGTTTTTTGTTTTGTGACCATCCTTTGCCACTGTTCATGGAGACACTGTAAGTAATGCGGTTTTATCCACTCTGGCTCCAAGATGATGCTTTTTTTACACAAATATTGATATATATATATATATGTATATGTTCTAATTTGTTTTTCATTTTGTAGACCACATTTACAACTATTGCTAAACTATTCCTGTGGAAGGAGTTTAACCACTTAAAGACCGCCCACTGCATATATATATACTGCGGCAGGGCGGCTCTATTGCGACAAACGACGTACCTGTATGTCGTTTCATGCAATAGATACTGTGAGCACACACACGCACACCCACTGCACAAGGGAGGAGCCAATGCGCGTGCCTGGTGGACCCGATGTCCGCCGGCCACCCACGATCGCTTCACAGAGAGGCAGAATGGGGATCTGAATGGGGCAGAATGGGGATCTGCCATTCTGACAGGGGACAACATGGAGATCTGCCGTTCTAGTGATCGGGAACAGCGATCTCTGTGTTGTATTCTCCATCTTTATATTATGTCTTTGACATGTACTGTATGTAAAGTTTTAACATTGCACAATTTTTTGATACATTAATAAACATTGGATCTTTTTAAAGACTACAAACAAATATACACTTTTTGAGCCTATAAAGTCCCATTTCTATTAGGGGGTATTTTGTTCTTCTATATTTCCAAGGGATGTGCCCATATCAAGTAGACTAATTAACCCCTAAGTTGTTTATAACATGGGGACAAGGTGCTTTGCCAGGAGAAGACTTCCTCCCTGGCAAGGTTCTCCCCATGTTGAGGACACGTGGCCAGGTATGGTTCAGGATAAAGGGGGCACATGCTTGTCCCCCATCTTTCTCGGCCTTCCAGGCTTCCTTCCAGGCTACATGTTCAGATAAGGCCTATACCAAAGAACAAAGAGAGGGTGCACCAGCCCAGTATCTTTCGACACTGTTTAAAAAAAAAAAGGGGAAATAAGTGATTATACCAAAACTGCAAGCATACTTCTTGGGAAGATGCCACACTGGTCTACAGATGCTAAAACATTTTGAGGGGGTCCCCTCCTCATCTGAGCTAGTTTTTTTTAGCTCGAATGAAGAGGGTAACCCCCTTGAAATGCATTTCAAGCCATTTATTAAATACAAATTTTCAGGAAAAAATACATTAAAATGAATTTTAGTGCACACAAATGTCTGTTGAGAAATGGAAATGGAAATTACACGGGGAGGTCGGAGGGAAGCGGGTTGGCAAGAGGCAAATTAACAAATCAGCAGCTCCCAAGGGAGTAGTGCGCTACATGGAGGTCCCACTGAGATTTTGCCTTCACCACCACCCGTACCCCAGAGCAACCATCTACCGGATTTAATATAAAGAAAGTAAAGCATTCAGTGACTGTAACATGTGTTGTCATACGTGGCAATCACAGCAGCACCATGCCACTCAATTACAGGTGTCTGGCATGGGTACAACGTTGACAACCACCCACTGTCTGCAAAACACGGTAAGAATGGGGATGGGGGGGCGTGGCCTGGACGGAGACCGTGATGGCAGCATAAGCCGAGAGCTCCTGTGATCCGGGGACAGATCTTAGCTTGTCGGGGAGCCCACATCTTGATTTCAGCATGAGCAGATCCACCTGGAGTTCCTCAACGTCTCGTACCACATTAGACCCAGGTACGCAACTCAGTAGGAACATCCCTGACATATTTTGCACCCAAAGACTGTCCGCACACGCGGCCTCACAGGCCCAGGCGCCGGCCTGAACGGCCCGACATGCAGACCATGTGTACTCTTACTCCCACAACCGACTCCGGACGAACACACATGCTAAACCTGTTCGACCTGGAAAAAGTAGCATCGGACATTAAAAGCACGGTGACAGCAGCTATTGCTGACCTAAAATCGGACATGCAGGCGATTGCACACCGTATTGACACGGTAGAACAAACAACCCTGACTCACGCAGCAGCCATCCGCCAGGTCCAATCTGCCTATGATTCACAACTCTCCCAAATGTTTGACCTCCATAGGCATGTGGAAGACCTCGATAATCGCGGCCGACGGCATAACATAAGAGTAAGGGGTATACCTGAAAGCATTGATCCAAACTCAGTACAGCAAACCCTATGTACACTATTCAATGATTTAATAGGAAGACCTGCAGACTCACCCATTGACATGGAGAGGGCCCACCGTGCTCTGCGCCCCCAGCCCAGGCAGAATGAACCACCCAGAGATATTGTGTGTTGCCTGGTGAACTTTCCCCTTAAGGAGGAAATCCTACGGAAAGCCAGGGAAAGAGGCCGAGTAATCTTTAATGGAGCTGAAGTAAAGCTATTCCAGGACTTGTCACAGATTACACTACAAAACAGAAGAGTCCTGAGACCTTTATTGGATGCACTACGCGCTAGGAACATCCAGTATCGCTGGAAATTTCCCTTCGCCCTATCTGCGTCCACCAGGGGATGCTCTGCCATCCTCCGCACACCAGATGACCTGAAGAATTTCTGCGATCAGCTCGATCTCCCACGGATCGAGCTTCCGGAATGGTATGACCTCTTCTTCCCCTCGGAACCATGGCATCCGGTTACCCTCAATCCATCTCCGAAAGCACCACGCCAGAGATCACGTAGACGCAAGGCAGGATCGGCATCCCTGAAAGCACACTCATCTCGTCGAGACCTCTACCAACGAAGTCCTGCTCGTGCTCCGGTGTCCCCCCCGGGACGCAATCATCCGTAAGATTGACGATACCCACTCAGCCATGTCGCAACAGCAGTGAGTTTTTGATTTAACCCCCGATGCACACTGCCCCTTCATCTTATACTGTGTTCTAAGCTATACATCAAGAATGCAACCACTCGATATCCCCTGGCACTTCTCATCCTCACCCGACTCGCCCCTACCCAGCTTTTCCATCTTATTATACACAGGAACTTCTTCATATCTCACAAACTGGTCAAGTCTCCATCTGGAAAATAACATTCAGGACTCGAAAGATCAGATCTTTAAATCTTTCCTTTTTTTTTTTTTTTGTGTGTTTGGTCCTGCTTTATTTATACTTATTTTACTATTCTTTCTTAGGCCTTACATACCCTTACCGGGGGTTGAGGATCAGCAGATCTTACCGATCTTATTCATAATTGCCCACACCCCAAAATCGCCTTACTGGAATTTCTCAAAGAACAAAATATGATCTGCCTTCCCTCTCCCACTGTAAGATACGGCCATGCATTTCCTCCTCACCCACAAATGAAGATAAGGCATGTATGCCATTAACAGTCAGAAACAATGTATAAAGAGCGATATCATTATGGTAAACGATTTTATATATTTAGCAAAGGCAAACTCATAGCTATCCTGACCATCAGGGACGTCGCCCTTACCTGATCCGTGGTGCCCCTCCGAGGGGTTCCACTTTCTTACTTTAGCTCTAATCACCTCCCGCACAACCTACACTTGTGGTGGGTAGGAGAGATTCCATTAACCCAGACGTCCCTGGTCTTCAGTGAGTAAACCACCTATCCCAGGAGCTAGATCACATACAATGCGCTCTATCAGGATACTGGGACCCCCGAAGGGGTTATCGAACAAGCCATAACCTCACTACCTCATTATCGCACATTATGACCCTTCTGTTCAAACGATGATAATAATTATTTTCCCCTTCCCACCACCCTCCCTCCTCCACATCCTTCCTTCCTTCCCTCTTCCCCCCTACCCCCCCTTCTCCTGACCCCCCCATCCATCCAATCCTCCCCTCCCTCGCCCTTCTCTTTATCCCCCCTCGTGGGATCTGCCACCTTAGTTTTCACCTCTAAAGATAGTGATTAGCTTTGCGTTTAGCAGGAAAAACTTTAGTTAGATATCTCTCCCACAGTGTGCATCGGATATCGGTTGTCCTTGCTCTTGTTAATATTCTTGTATTTGTTTTAGGGGAATTAAACTGTTATTTTCTCCCCCTTGTTTGATAAGCTCAATACATGGCTGAAACGATAAGGTATACAGCTTATAGGCTATTCCTACTATGATGTATTATGTTTATGTTTTCCTGATAATTGCTTTGTGTTTCTATTTACGGGTTCCTTTACTATGATACTAGTGGTTCTATAGTAAAATGTAATGTTAAGTGGGCTCCCCTCAAAACCACAAAAACACAAAACCACAAATCTTCAGCTTACATCTCTCCGCCTAAGCAGAGGGGCGGATCTTTCCCCCGGTCCACACCCGATCGAGGTTCCCCGTCTTTTCTCACCCCCCCACACAGCAAGTCCCTAAGGACACCAGCTGATACTCCAGAACTTTATTTTTCCTCCCCTAGGCGAGGCAGATTTTCTAACCTCGCCTCTGGTGTATCTTCTTTGCTCGATTCCTCTCTTCTCCCTTACTCTATCCTACACTACCTACCCCTTCCTTCCTCTCCTTCTCTCCTCACCATCTCCTATTCCCATTTCTTTTCTTCTTTCTCCCCTATATCCCAGACTCACTCCTGCTTTATTACTTCTCATCCCTCCTCTCCCCTTCTCCTCTTCTCTTCCTTCTCCTTTTTCTTCTCCCTCTCTTCGCTAATTCTCACTCTCTCTTGTTCTGCTCCTAGGCTCCGGGGATTGACTAACCCCGCTCAGCCCCCTCCTTGACAGCCCTCACATACTGTCCACCACTACTTACCGAATTGCACTTAGGTGGGGTCTGACCCCCAGACGCAAACAGTGCATAACCATGTAATCGAAACCATTAACCGATCTTTCCTTAACGCTAAAATGTATATCCCTTAACGTGAAAGGTCTTAACCTTCCTGAGAAACGCTCCCAGGTCTTGACATCTCTCTCTAAACACAAAGCTCATTTTATTTTTTTGCAAGAGACCCACTTCCGCTCTGACACAATACCTAAACTTGCCAATCACATATACCGTACAGCTCACCATGCCACGAACCCAGATGCCAAAACGAAAGGTGTCTCAATATTAATCTCCAAACATGCAAACTTTTTTCTCTCAGATTCATTGATTGACCCGGCGGGCAGATATATCTTCCTCAAAGGGAAGTACGCAAACAAACCAATAACATTGGCGAACGTTTACTGCCCCAATGAACATCAAGTCTCCTTCTTTAGAGACATCTGTGACCGGCTGGCAACCTTCCAAGAAGGCCTAGTTCTCCTTGGAGGAGATTTTAACGTGCCCCTGAATCCACTATTGGACTCTTCATCAGGCTCTTCTGCCCTAACGTATAGGGCTCTACGTCAGATCAAAACCCAATTACAAAACCTGACCCTTCACGACACATGGCGCACATTATCACCCACAGTAAAAGATTACACATTTTTCTCTGCCCCTCATCAAAAGTATTCTAGAATCGACAATTTTTTCCTCTCTCAATCCGATCTCTCATTTTTAAAACAGTCCACGATAGAACCCATGTTTCTATCAGACCATCACCCCATTACGGTTACACTAGCTTTTCCTGAAATTCAACCTCGAACTAAAGTATGGCGATTTAACCCTTCGCTGCTCGGGGATCCGGTCTCCCTAGATCACATACGCACGTGCATCCTCAACTACTTTGCTGAGAATTCGTCACCTGAAATCTCTCCTATCTCCCTCTGGGAGGCTCACAAGTGTGTGGTCCGGGGGGAACTGATTGCACTGGCGGCTAAAACCAAAAAACTGAACCAAGAACTTATTAACTCACTTATCCGAACAATTAAATCCCTAGAAAGAACACACAAACAAACTCAGGCAGTCGCCACCTTACAAGAACTATCTCACACCCGCGCTCTTCTTAAAAAAGAATTGGACAAACGCTCTAGCAGGCGCTACATCCTCTCCCAGAGGATCTTTTACGAGCAACGGAACAAATGTGGCCGATTGCTGGCACGCTCAGTCCAATCTGCTAAAACCTCCACCAGAATACACCACTTACGCAATCCCAAGGGAGATCTCCTGGTCAAGAATGAGGAAATAGCTAGAGAATTTGAGACCTTTTACTCAAAACTATATAACTTATGCCCTGATCAAAGGTCTCAAAACGCACAGAAAACCCGCTCTGACCTCATTAAATCTTTCCTCTCCAAATATAGCCCCAAGCCTATATCGCCCCAACTTAAACTAGAACTTGATAAACCCATATCCTTAACTGAAATTGAAGTGGCAATTAAACAAATGAAGCTTGGCAAAAGCCCTGGTCCCGACGGTTACACTCTCCAATATTATAAAACATTTTCAGACATCCTTTCCCTTACACTCTTATCTACATTCAACGCCTTAGCTGATGCCCAATTCGATCCTTCCAGAATGCTAATGGCCCACATCTCGGTCATACCAAAAGAGGGTAAAGACCCTTCATCAGTCGCGAACTACAGGCCAATATCCCTATTAAACGTAGACATCAAAGTGTATGCAAAAATCCTTGCTATTAGATTACTCCCCTTAATACCAAACCTGGTATCCCTGGACCAGGTAGGGTTTGTCCCGGGCAGAGAAGCCCGAGACAACGTAATCCGCACATTAAACTTACACCACTGGATTTCGGCCACTAAAACCCAGGGTTTCCTCCTCTCCCTAGACGCCGAGAAGGCGTTTGACAGGGTGGCCTGGGACTACATGCACGAAGCTCTTTCGGCGATTGGGATCGGAAATCGTATGCTTTCCTCTATTATGGCACTGTACTCTGGTCCCTACGCTGCAGTTAGAGTTAACGGCCTCCTGTCAGGCGCCTTCTCGGTCAGGAATGGCACACGTCAGGGTTGCCCCCTATCACCACTCCTCTATATCCTCACATTAGAGCCCTTCTTCAACAAATTAAGAAACAATCCGGATATTCGGGGCATTGTGGTCAAAGGGAGAGAGTACAAGGTAGCGGCATTCGCCGACGACATTCTGCTCTCACAACAAGCACCCCGTGTCTCGCTCCCAAATCTTTTACATGAAATTAATCTCTTTAGCAAAATATCCAACTTAAAAATCAATCACACAAAATCACAGGCCCTGAATATCTCGCTTCCCCCCCAAGAAGTGACAAGTTGTCAAGAATCCTTTCCGTTTTAATGGCAAAAAAAACGCCCTCACCTACCTAGGAATACAAATCCCACCCCTTTTATCAAACCTATACGTATTGAATTTCCAGGTAGCTCTTCTTAAAGCCCAAAATTTCCTCAAAGAATGGAAGACGTTAAATGTCTCCTGGTTTGGGCGAGCAGCTCTGATTAAAATGCTTATCTTACCGCGCCTACTATATCTCATAAAAACAATACCAATAGCCCTGCCAACTAACTTTTTTACAACATACCAAAAAATCTGCTCAACATTTTTATGGAGAGATTCTCCCCCCCGCATTAAATATTCTAGACTCACCTTATCTAAATCCAGGGGCGGAATAGGACTGCCGGATCTGGGCAAATACTATAGCGCAAGCCATCTCACGAGGATAGCGGATTGGAATATCCACTCCCTCAAGAAATCCTGGATTCACCTGGAAAATGCCGTATCACATCTTCCTTTACACTTACTCCCATGGTTATCCCCTAAGCACTGGCCACAACCAATATTGACACATCCACTAATCTATCCGTCCCTATTAGTATTCAGAAAGGCTTCACTTAAGGGGAACTTAGCCTCAATCCCGGGCCCCTTGACTTCGTTAAGAGGAAACCCTGCTTTCCCCCCAGGCTCCCACACCAATTTCCTGCAGAAAGAATGGCCACATGAAGACGTTCTAATCATGCACTTCTATCAGGACGGGAAAATCATGCCCCTTGAAAAACTCATAGAAATATCCAAAACCTCAGCATTTTCTTTTTGGACTTACAGGCAAATCAGACATTTCCTGGAATCTCACATCAATCAAACCCACGGGATTAAACAGCTCACTCAGTTTGAAACCCTGTGTCACCGTAAAATCCCACAAAGACACCTCATTTCTCTTCTGTACACTTTGCTTAATGACCCCTTGACATCAACTATCTCACCTTCTCAGAGTTCATGGAACAGGGACCTTTCGACACCCTTAACTAGTGAGGAATGGAATAAGGTCCATGAATACATACACAAGGGTTCATTGAATGTCACTACACAAGAGAACGGGTATAAGATAGCTACCAGATGGTATAGAACCCCCTCAAGACTCCACAAATTTAAAACCTCTATCCCCAACACTTGCTGGCGATGCTGAGTGGAAGTGGGTACTATGCTCCATATATGGTGGGACTGCGCGATCCTCCAACCTTTTTGGAAGGAGGTTCATAAATTAATAGCACAAATTACCACATTTACTCTCGACTTTACCCCAGCCCAATATCTTCTACACCATACCTCATTATCCAAACAAAACTACTTCAAATCCCTAGCGATGCATCTGGTGAATGCTGCTAGACTATGTGTCCCAAAACATTGGCAATCGACATCTGTCCCATCAGTCGGTGAATGGTTTGCAAGAATTTCCAAAACGAAAGACATGGAAGAGCTTATTCATGTTTCTCAGGATAGGACTCAGAAGTTCACGGCTACATGGTCCTGTTGGATACACTTCACGACCACTGAGGGATACCGCCAGTATCTTCCACGGGCCTCCATACAAACATAACCGCGTTCAATCAGGAGGGCACTCCTGTTGGTGCCTTCCCTTCAGGTTCTGGGGGGGCGGGTTTGGTTACACCCCGGAGCCATCCTCTTCTATTTCCACTTACCTTACTTCCAAACACTACCCTCCCTACTCCCTTTTTTCTTTCATAAACACCTCACTTTTCACACTGAACCCTTTCCCCTTTCCTTCTTATCTTTTACGACTCTCTTTAATCCATGATTCACTCTGGGCCCCCACATCTATATTCCTGGTGGTCTACCCATTTTATCTCTCTGTTTCCTCTTCACTATTTTACCCTCCCACTTTTACGTAACCCTCTCTTTTATTTTTGAGTATTTCTTCCCCCCCTCCCTTTTTTTCTTTTTCTCTCTTTCCCCTTCCCCCCTACCCCTTCTCCCTTTTCTCTTCCCCTTCCCTCCTCTCCTTCCTTCTTAGACTATTCTACTTTCCCTTCCTTGGCTTGCAACCCTTGTACAGTTGTCTCATGTATATTAGGCCCTAAGATGAGGGCCTCCACTTGTCGATCTTGAAACTTCGGGACACTCAACATTTGTGCCCGGAGGGGTCTCGACGTTCCCTGAGCCCTTACCCGGGACTGGCCCGGTGCCCAATTCTCCCCTTAATACTCGCCGAAAGATGATGTGAGTGGGGGGAGTTCTGCACTGGAAAATAACACCCTGTTGAGAAGTTTCATGTTTTTGCTCCCAACATTATCATAAATCTTTCTCCAGATCAACCTTCTACTAGCATTTTGTTGGAAAACGTATGAATCCAAAGTTGTTTGTTCTTTAAGCTATGTGACGATTGTGCAAGATTCCATGTACGATTTCTGTATGTGATATATTTTTTCTATACAATAAAATCTTTATGGAAAAAAAAAAAAGAATGGGGATGGGGCTTGTGGATGTTGCTGTTGCCCTTGGAAACATGGACACAGGGGGTGGCGTGGCCGAGGACTATGGAGAAGTTGGTTCCTTACAGTTGGGACATCACAAGAGGGACATTTTTACTGTGTGTATTTGGTGACTGTTACTAACTGGCCTGCAATTCCTTAGTGCCTGCCGCCAGGTTTCGCTGAGGTGCACAGAGAAAATGTAGAGTTACATCGCATGCCGAACCAGGGAGAGGGGGGTGGAGTTACGCCCCAGAGGAGAAGTTAAAACTTTCAGCATGCAACGCCCAGGCCACGAGGCGGAGGAAAATGGCTGATCGTATTCAGAGTACATCAGCCATGAGGCAACCCACTGAATCACAGGACCGGGTGTTGGTGGATACCGGCATCCGATTGGAGGTAACCAGAGGACTGGCACTGGGAGTAATTGTGGGAGTGGAGAGATTATGTCTGCTGTGTCCGGAATGTCGCCGACCCACTGTTGGAGTTTGTGCCTGGGCCCGGTGCGGCCAGTGCGGAAGTCCCCTGACCCGGCTGGGATCAGTACAGAGGGAGACGCAGTATTAAAACCTACAATCGGCTACCAGACTATGCACTCTACAGACGCAGGTGACCTGGAAAGAAGAGGGTCGAGTGTCGCCCACCCCTGCAGTGAGAGGGATGTCTCCTGCATCGTCCATCTCACAGCTCTCAGAGTCAACTACTCATGGTAATACTGGGGAAGCCTGTGGCTTGGCTGGGAAAAGGGAGGGGGTCGCTGTGTGTGGGCAGGCCCTGGAAAATATCCCAGAAGAGCCGGTTAATGATAAGACCCAAGCTGTACTGGTTCAGAAGGAGCCAAAGTTAAAAGAGGGGGACCCGTCAGGTGAGCTGGACCGGGTTAGCAAGGGCCGGGCTGTGGACTGGGGATCACCGCAGGTGTTGGAGAAGTACGCTTCTATTGAGAATCTATTTGAGTGGTCGTCCCCTGAAGAGGCTGGCTCCAGTGACGAAGAGGAGTGGTACATGGAAAGTTCTGCTTCGGCTGGAGTTTCCTCCGCAACATAGGAGAGGTATTTTAAATTTCCACAACCCTCAGTATCCTCCAGTGGACTTTCTATCGCTCCTTCTACAGGAGCACCCAAATTCAACAAAGGAGTGACTAGGGCACCAGACTCTTGTGTTCTTCCTGGGCGGGGAAGGCCAAAAGAATTAACAGGGCTCTCGAGGTTCCAGCATAACGTGCAGAGAGTTGCTGAGGAGTGGTGACTGGACTATCCTTATATTTCTGAGAACGTCATGCAAGTGGTAGAGGATTCCCGGGGTCAGTGGGAAGATGAGTTAGTGTGGAACTACTTGCATGTCCCACGACCATTGTGGACACCTGAGAGTGACGTTTGGATACGGTTCCATTAAAAAGGAATGGAAGCTTGGAAGAGCAATACATAAGGACCGAGTTCTTGTTGTAAAAGAAGGACAACATACCCGGTCATATTCCGTTTCTGTTAGAGGAGAAGGGGACAGTAGAAGGAGATCCAAGATATTATTTGTGACAAGAATGGGTTAGGGTGGGTTTTCCCCTTTTCTCTACTGTTTGAGCAGGATATGGCCACTCAGGGTGCCTGGTAAAGGACAATGCCATGGACACTAGGGTATGTCACTCCTGTCCCCTCTAATCCCCTTTGCCACTTTGAAAAAAAAAAGAGGACTCCTGTTTAGGAGCCGAACAGAAAGTAAGTGTGACCCGGAGGAGAAAAATTGGACGGAGGGTCGGCATGACTATGGGAGGAACAGGTCTGAAAGGGTTAAAGTGTTCACTGAGGTAGTTTTAGTTTAAGATGTAGCTTACCTTATTGGTGCAGCAGGTCAGGTGGCCAGGGTGGAGCCAGAAAAGGGGCTTGGGTGGTTGCACAGGCTGTTGGGTAATCATTTAAGAAGATTTCTTGGTGAAGAAGTTCTGCCGTTCCCCTGCGGAGAGAATTCAAGCGAGATGAGTGATCTGGAGGCCTTATGGGACCAGGTCAGGGCCGCAGCTTCTGCACGGGGTCCGCGGTGGCTCCAACGACAGCTGCTAGGCATGTTAGGGGGCTCGGGGGTTGATCCGTCTTCTCCTGGTTCCCCCCTTCCTCTAAGCGCGCTAGGAGGGTGCGCCCTCCTGAGCGCTTGAGTCCTTCACATAGCCCCCGGGTCCGGCGGCCGCATGGGAGCTCCGTTAGGAACCTTTCAGTGTCCCCTGCTGTGCCATCCGCTTCTGGCTCCAGCGGAGGGCCTGGGAGGAATCCCCTGCATCGGCGGGACCTGCGGGAGGAGGGGACGCTGCGCTCTCTCTCCCCCTCTTTCCCCCCTTTACTGTGGATCGGGACATGGCGGCCGGCTCTCCTGCTGATGTGCCTAGCAGGAGGCCGGCTCGGCGCGGGACTAGGTCGGATGCAGGGAGGGGCAGGAGCCCTGTCCCTTCTGCAGCTGTGGGGACAGAAGAGCCTGTTAGCCGGGAGGTCCGTTACCTGAGATCCTCGGCGGCATCGTTAGCTGGTTCGGCTTCCTCCCCTGTGGCTGGGAGGAAGGCCCAGCGAGGGAAGTCGACAGATAACGGCAGCAGACGGCAGTCAGCGCCCTCTGCTGCTTCTCCAGCGTCAGTACAGCCTGCTTCTCACAAGGACAGAGTGACAACTGCACGGGGGAGTGGCCAGGCACAATTAAAGGGCAGGCGACCCCCTTCCACAGTTGGGGGTGCACAGGGACCCTGCAGCTTTCCCATGGAGATGGATGAAGATGATGGTACGCCGGGGCCTGCAGAATCGAGGGGACGGACGCCCGTGGCGCATTCAATGCGTGAGTCGTCAGCAGAATCTGGCGAGGTATCCAGCGATGACGGCGATGGGCAATCATCAGCCGTGCGCACTACTGTGCGGAGCCAGCTGGGATCCGGAGTTGCGGCTGCTCGGGATTCGGCACGCAGGCAGCCTGGTGAGTCCAATTTTATTTCTGCTTCTTTTGTTGATCAGGGTGTTGGGTCTGAGCCGGGGGGTCACAGAGCAGGGTCCACTCAGGTCAGGCAGGAAGGGAACATGGTGTGTTGGGTTTGGCGGAATTTTTTGCGGGTTTTCGTGAATTATTGGACTGTTGTGCTCCGCCCGGGCATTCTGGACCCGTGGCGGGGCCGACTGGGGGCGTGGGTCCCTGCCGGGGCCACGTCGGATGGTTTGGGCCGTGATGCCTCCATCATGCGTAATTCGGCGCTGCCGCCAGCAGTAGACACGGTGTCACAGCGGGTCGGACATATGGACGCGGCGGTGAGTGTAGAGGTTCCATTATCTTCGGCGGTAGTCGAGTCGGCTTCACAGACGGTGAGGGTCAGTGGCTTGGAGTCGCGTAAGGCCAAGGAGTCAGGGGATGATGGGGTTCGCTTGGGAGATAAGGCGCATGGCGAGGTCTATGTCTGCTTCGAGGGTCCGTTGGGGTGCATCTGAAGCCTGAAGTTAGGGAGAAGATTTGGCGGGGGGAATACATGGAGATATTCTCCCTTTTGCCATTAGAGAAGTTTAATATAGGTAAAGGTAAGGCGAACGAGAGTAAGAAGGAGGAGGAGGAACGGCGTCGTTGGCGGCTTATCCCTAGGATGTTTTCCAATTGGCTGCAAGCCTTTGCGATACTGGCCAGCGTCATCGGTGAAAAGGAACCAGAGAATTGTTCTCCGCTTTTCTGCTATTTAGACGCTATCGGGGAAGCGTATAGAGTGTATGGGGGATTGGCGTGGCTTTGCTATGACGAACAGTTTCATCAGCAAAAAGCTGTGAGGCCTCAGATACGCTGGGACCACAAGGATATTGGGCTTTGGATGAAGCTCATGGTGCAGGTTCGGGCTTCAGGCCAGCCCTTTCCAGGGGGGGGGGCGGTGGTTCAGGCGCTGGACAGTCGGCCTCACAACGAAAAAACTATTGTTGGCAGTTCAACGAAGGAGCATGCCATTTTGGCGCGGCCTGTCGTTTCCGTCATGAGTGCTCCGGATGCGGGGGCTCTCACGGCTATGCCAAATGTTTCAAGAAAGGGAAGCTGCAATCCGGTGAGTCCACTTCAAAAAGGGAGGACGCCGGTAAACTTGTCCGCGATGCGGCCGTACCTAAATAGGTATCCCAGAAGGGAGGCGGTGGTTTTCCTTGCCGACGGCTTTGCCAACGATTTTCGTATTCCTTGTTCCTTACCTTTGTCTTGGACTTCTGTGCCCAAGAATTTAAGATCGACATATCAGTTTCCTCAGGTAGTGACGGAAAAATTGGCTAAGGAAGTGGAGCTGGGCAGAATGTCTGGCCCCTTTGATTGCCCACCTATACCCGCATTGCACGTGTCCCCTTTGGGGGTGGTTCCTAAGAAGGAACCACATAAATTTCGGCTGATACATCATTTGTCTTATCCAAAAGGATCTTCTGTGAATGATGCGATTGAGCCTGATTTAACTTCGGTGTCCTATACATCGTTCGATGTGGCCGTCAGTTGGGTTCAGCGGTATGGGCAAGGGGTGTTGTTGGCAAAGACGGACATTGAGTCCGCTTTTCGTCTATTGCCGGTTCATCCGGATAGCCAGCCGTTGCTGGGTTGTTTTTGGGGTGGGCAGTTTTTTGTCGATTGTTGTCTTCCCATGGGTTGTTCCATTTCTTGTTCTTATTCCGAGACGTTTAGTACCTTTGTTGAATGGGTGGTTCGGGAAGAGTCACAAGTGCGCTCGGTTTTGCACTACCTTGACGATTTTCTTTGTATTGGTCCCCCGGGATCCACGGTTTGTTCGGTCATGTTGTGGACTCCAGAAGGTGTGGCACGACGTTTCGGGATTCCTCTTGCGCCGGAGAAGACGGAAGGTCCCTCCACTGAGATTCAATTTTTGGGTATCATCATTGATACGCAGGCTATGGAGTGTCGCTTGCCGCTTGCAAAAGGACTTGCGATTGATGGTGGGGTGGTCCTGCAGGCCAGAAAAATTAGGCTGAAACAATTGCAGTCTTTACTGGGGAAGCCTAACTTCGCCTGCCGCATCATGCCGATGGGGCACATTTTTGGTCGCCGCCTGAGTGCCGCTACTGCAGGGGTGCGTTTGCCGCATCATTTTATTCGGCTTTCCGCCGAGCACAAAGCGGATTTACGGGTGTGGGAGGAATTTCTGGCCTCTTATAACGGGAGGTCCTTATGGATGGCTCTGGTGGTGTCGGCCTTTGATTTTGACTTGTATACGGATGCGGCTGGCAGTTTGGGTTTCGGGGCGTACTGTCAAGGGGAATGGTGCGCAGAGGCGTGGCCGGAGGAATGGCGTGTCGCAGGCTTCTTGAGTAACCTGGTGTTGTTGGAGCTT
This sequence comes from Lithobates clamitans, assembly GCA_037952925.1. Classification (NCBI taxonomy): domain Eukaryota; kingdom Metazoa; phylum Chordata; class Amphibia; order Anura; family Ranidae; genus Lithobates; species Lithobates clamitans. The sequence goes on from JBBGZY010000151.1 coordinate 3,141,594, forward strand.
TTCCCGATTGTGGTGGCAGTGGACATTTGGGGGTCGCGATTTCAGAATCGGCGGGTTTGCTTTCCCTGCGATAACATGGGGGTGGTGGCAGTTGTGTCTAGTCTGTCTGCTTCATCTCCGCCGGTGGTGCGCTTATTGCGTTTTTTAGTTCTTCGTTGTTTGAGCTTGAATTGTTTTGTAAAAGCTGTACATGTACCGGGTGTTGAGAATTCCATTGCTGATGCCTTGTCTCGTTTTCAGTGGGACAGGTTCCGGAAGCTGGCGCCAGCGGCGGAGCAGAGGTCGGTTCCTTGTCCTGCGCATCTGTGGAGACTGGCATTGGAATAGCTGGTGTTTTGGTGCAGCATTCGGTGAGTGTGGGAACGTGGGCGGCCTACGCATCATTTTGGCGTGAATGGGACAGCCTGGTAAGTTCAGTGGGGGGTTGTTTTTCGGATCAGGCTTTCATTGTTGTTGTATATGATTGGGATGCAGTTTTCCAGAGGTGAATGAGTATCGAAAATGAACCGGAGATTGGCTGCGATGGCTTTTCTTTATAAGCTACGAGGCCTGCGTGATGTTTCGAAGGAATTTCTGGTACGTCAGGCTGTGAAAGGTTTCCGGCGCAGACGCATGGTAAGAGATACCAGGCGCCCGGTGTCTTTTGGGCTGCTATAGGACCTGGTGGGAATTTTGCACAGGGTCTGTTCCTCGCTTTACGAGGTTCACCTGTTTACGGCAGCTTTTTCTTTGGCCTTCTTTGGAGCCTTGAGAATTGGGGAGTTGGTGAGTAAAAACAAACGCGGTGATGGGGGTTTGTTGTTTTCGGAGGTGCAAATTGCTGAGGATAGTTTGCAGCTCCGTATCAGCAGATCAAAAACTGATCAGCTGGGCAGAGGGGTTTATGTGACGTTGTTTAAAGTGCTTCCGGAGACGGTGTGTCCGGTGCTTGCGGTACAGCGCTTCGCAAAGGTTCGGAAGGGTGTACAAGGGACATTTCTGCAGCATGAGGATGGCTCATCCTTGTCGCGTTTCCAGTTTGTGGCGGTTTTTAAGCAATGTTTGCTGACGGTTGGCATGCCAGCCTCTCAGTTCAATACTCATTCTTTCAGGGTGGGGGCAGCTACGGAGGCATCTCGCTGGGGATTGAGTCCAGAGATAGTGAAGTGGATAGGGAGGTGGGAGTCTGACCGCTTCAAAATTTATGTCCGTCCGCACATGTTGTAATGCTGTTTCATGATGTTAATTTCTTTTGTCAGTGTTGTTTTGGGTTCTAGGTTTTTCTTTGATTGTCTGTTGCAGGTTTTCCGCAAGGACTGGTGTGGATTCTGGGTGACTCTTATGTCTTCTGGGGGGCTATCAGAGTGGATGCACGACCCGAAGGGAGACAGCTTGGCGTTCCCCGGAGTGAAGCAGTCTGCAAATGGCTGGGAGTCAGAGGCATGATGTGGGGCCGGGTTCTCCCGGAATTTCACTATTATTCCAGAGTGGATAGGCCTCCTGATGTTTTGGTGCTTTCGGTGGGAGGGAATGACATGGGGGTCCGGGCTGCTAGGGATATGGTCCGGGACGTAAAATTTGACATTTTACGGTTGATGCGTGATTTCCCTGGAGTTATTATAGTGTGGTCGGACATAGCGGCCCGACACAATTGGTGTCATGCGCGTTCTATTGAGCGCTTGAATAAGGCCAGGATAAAAGCCAACAGGGAGATAGGTCGTTTTGTGTCTCGTATTGGGGGAGTGGTGGTTCGCCATCGGGAGCTGGAAGACTTGTCTGTTCGCTATTGGAGGGATGATGGTGTACATTTGAATGCGGTTGGCACAGATTTTTGGTTTCTGGGATTGCAAGAGGGGGTTCAGAGGGCTCTGCAGGTGTGGAGGGACTCGCTTTAGTGAGGTTTTCACTCAAGCTCGCATGGCGGGTCAGGGGGTCTTTGGGGGGTTAAGAATTAGAACAGATTGTTGAAATTTTGGGGGACCCATACAGGGTATGGGATCCCACCGTGGTTGGTTGTTGGTGGTTCTCCCAGGACTTAGGTCCCATGGGAAAGAAAAATTGGAAAGTCGCAATGTCTTCGAGCCGGCTGGGGCACAGCTGAAGACACAATGGTTATTGATCAAAATGGGACCCCAAAGACCCCCTCCTGGTGTTAATATTGTTCTGTTTGATTGTTATATAATTTGTTAATAAAAGGGCTGTTGTGGCCATTTAAAACCCATGTCACGCAGCGTTGTGTGGTTATTATAGGTTTAAGATAAGTGTAAAACCGTAGTTGACGAATCCTATAGTCATGTCTGACTTGATGAGTATATATGTATTCATTACTGGTGTGTCTGTTCAGGCTGCGTTCTGCAGGAGTTTGGTAGACTCCTTTTGAGGGGATGACAGCTCTGACAGTGACTCATATGCCAAAATGTCATTGTTCATTTGAAATTCTGTCACCAGTGGGTGGATTATAACCCCCTACTGCTGGTGAAGTGTAAAGTGTAAGTTAGGAGTAGTTAGATGTTTGTCTTATGTAAACAAGAAGATGTGATGGCTGTCCATTTACAGATGAAGGCCTGCAGCAAGCAGAGTGTTCCTCCGTAGGGAGTAGCACTTTGATTCTGCTTGTATGGAATGTTAGTTGTAGGGACCAACAGCTAGGATTGTGTTAAATGTACAAAGAATATGTTTGTATTATATTTTTTTTTTTACTGATGTTATCTTGGTACTTTTTATTTTACTTAGGAGAATATGAGATGCTCCTCTCTTTGTAAGAGGAGAGACCATTTTTTCTCAAATTTGCGGATTTTCTTTTTTTCCACAACTGAAGACAGTTGTGATTTTAGGGGGGGTGTGTAGACCAAATTTGGTAGGTGCTTAGGGTGTTTTTTCTAGAGTAGACGGGGGTGTGACCGCCTACACTTGGGCTCAGGGATACCTCCTCTGCTTGGGAGTGGACTCTGCTGGCAAGAGAGGATGGGCTGAGACCTGAGTGGCAGGAAACCCCATGTGAGAGAGGTGACCAATAGTTCATTTTTGTCATTTGGAAGGCGGTCTCTCACATAAAAGGGGGGGCCCTGGAGGAGAGTTTTGTGGAGAAAAGGGGCTCGGGGTTCCACAGGTTCGGGACCGGAAGCTCGGGGTTCAGAGACCCCGGCACCTCCGGGGAGGTGGCTGGAAAGTCTAGGAGTTCAGAGATCCTGGAGCTGGATAGCCTAAGGTGATACTGGGGGGGCCAAGATCGGGTTCCCTGGAGCAGGAGTCATCATGTAACGCAGGAGGAAGTAGCAACTAAGTGGAAGAAGGATACTGGAAACAGCTTTCTGTGAGTACAGCATGGACTCTTGTTGGGAGAGTGCAAAGGGAGTGCAAACCCAGTGGAGCTATTCAGGAAATTCCTTGCTGTGTATTCAAGGATCGCAGTAGAAAACACTTTTCGGGGTTAGTGATGGAGAATGGACACTGCAAGTCACGGAAATAGGCGGTGAGGCCTATGACTTTGAGTTTCAACCTTCATGGCATTATTCAGAGTGATGTTTAGCTGCCCATAGTGAGAGTGTACTTCAGAAATCAGAAAAGGATCGTTAACTGGGGAGTTTAATCTACAAGGTTACGGCTATCGATTAATATTCCGCACGCATTAAGAATTGGATTTGTCAAGGCAGCTCATATTCTCTATTGACATTTTCTATCATTCTATCAATCCAGTTTCAAATAAAGCAACATAAAATTCAGCACCTTGTCTGTTGTGAAATGGAAATTGCACGGGGTGGTCGGAAGGAAGCGGGTTGGCAAAAGGCAAATGAACAAACCAGCAGCTCACAAGGGAGTAGTGCGCTACACTTAAAATTGTCCATAGGTGATTCTTAAAAAGCCTTTACATGTTATCATTTAATAGTTATTCAAAAATGATGGCCCTAGAATTATTGCTCTCACTCCAACATTTGCAATGATACCTTGCATGTGTTGTGCAATTACTGTTTACATATGTGTGCATTGCTTTCGTGTGCATGTGATCGGGGGATGAGGGTGTTTTTACTTTTTTTAATTTTTTTTTTATTTTATTAATATTTATATATTTTTTTTACTTTTTTGATTCTCAGGCCCTCTTGTGATAGCTTTGGACAGGTGACAGGTTCTCTGTATGGACCATTAATGTTTCCCCTGCCCTCCAAAGCAACTAACCAAGCACAGGTTATGCTTGGTTACCTTCTTCCCTGGCTGTAACAGGCAGGAAATGACAGCTCTGAAAGCATAATAAGTCCTCATCCCTTCTAGGTTCATTCATCACAGAGGAGATGGGGAAACAGATTTTACTCCATCTCCTCAGTGGAAAGTAGTCCCAACCACTTACTGCAGTCCTGGGCACCATGGAGGAACAGGAGAGCCTGGGAACCACCGGTGGTGGTGGCGCGCGGGGGGTGGGGGGTGGGGCGTTTAGACAGATGTAAAAGTGATCAGGCAGCAGTAAAGTCACTCAGATTACTTTTACAAAACAGCTAAACCCATGGTTGAAAAAATTATACCAAGATCATGGCTACAGTGGCAGCCATGGTTTTGTAAAAACCACTTGCCGACAGGACATTTTTAGATGTACATCCATCAGCAAGTGGTTAACCCTTTAGAATGGGGACCCAGACAATGAGAGTGTAGCACCACAAGTAGTAAGGGATCCTCCACCCTGCACAACCAGGCACACCGCATCTTCTCAGCACACAGTAGAACAGTCCAGTGCTTTATTTTTATGTTTTATTGAGGGGAATAAACTTGAATATGGATAGGGATATCGTGGGATGTCCACTTGACTTTTCAAAAACAACTCTGCAGGGACACAACTGTATACAGTCCATATATACACTTCTCCTCTGCTTCCTGCACACAGCTTGATTGCAGAACTACAATTCCCAGGACTAGCTGGCACACTGATGGGTGATCTGACAAAGGCTCAGTGCTAGTGTAGCCATGTCCTAGTGCCCAGCTGTCTTCCTCCTGTGACTACTGATCCCAGCACTACTTCTTCAGGCACTACCAGCCCACCTGGCTACAGCTGCCCCTTTCTCCAGCTCTCCTGGTTACTTCTCCACAGTCCTCCCAGACTGACTCTGCATCCATTCCAGACTGCTCTCACCCAGTCCTCTCAGGCGGCCTCTCAGTCTTCTCCTGACTGTAACACTCAGCAGCCAACCTGGCTGTCTTCCTCCCTGGAGATTTGCCCGGCAGTGTTCTCCAGCTGTCCTTTTCCTGCTCCCGTGCCTCTGGTCAAGTCACCTCTGTGTGTCGTGAAGACGGTCCCTTCCTTAGCCGAGCTCCAGGGCTGAGGTCATCCCCCAGACTAGGGGGTTACCCTCAAGGGCTACAGACAGCCTAACTGTCACGGACTAATACTCACCGAGGCCGAGATGCCGAGAGCGGCTTACCCTTGCGACCACGCGCACCCAGACCCCCGAAGTGGGTACAGAGAGCTGGGGGCACGCGGAGGCACGGGCTTCCGGTAGGCAGGAGATCCGTAGATGGGAATCTGGTGCACTGGAATTCGTATGGGGAACCAATGGTCCGGACCGGGTATCAGGCAGAGGCAAGTCCGTTATTCAGGCAGAGGTCAGGGTATCAGGCAATCAGCATAGGCAAGGTCCGTTATACAGGCAGAGATCAGGGTATCAGGCAATCAGCATAGGCAAGGTCCGTTATACAGGCAGAGGTCAGGGTATTGGGCAATCAGCATAGGCAAGGTCCATTATACAGGCAGAGGTCAGGGTATCAGGCAATCAGCATAGGCAAAGTCATTTGTACAAGCAGATGTCAGGGTATCAGGCAATCAGCAGAGTAGAGGTTAAACAAGCCAGGGGTTTGGTACTCTTAAGCAGACAGGTTTCACACAGGATAACTGGGAACAGGAGATCAGGGAGAGCTGACGACGAACCAGCAACCCAACTGGGCGCTGGCGCCGTCAGAAATAGTCTCCCCCCCGGCGAGCGCGTCAGTGTGACGCGCTACCGGGTACCCGCACGGGCGATGGCGCGCACACGGGGACCGCCGTGCACCCGCGCGCACCGCACCATCAGGCCGCGGACGGGTGTGCGGCGAGGCGCCAGTCTGCCGCGCATGCACACCGGAGCCCGGCGAGCGGAGACGCTCCCAATCTCGTGACACTAACACTCAATCTCCAGCTTCCACCCAAACTCCTTGCCCCCAGCTGGGCTGACCCTGAGTATTTGAGGGTGCCTGCCCCCTGTGAACACATCTGTTGGGGATTGGAAAGGGCCCTCAAAATACTCCAGACAGTTCCTCCTCACCTCCACTCCCTTTCTTCTAGAATCTTCTCCAAGTTTCTAGAAGCAGGGGGAGGTAGCAGAGATGATACCTGTGAGTCATCCAGCTCTCCCTGAGCCACTAAAACCCTGACCCAGAAAAACACAGGCCTGGCTGCCAGCCAAGCCAAACAATTTATCTACTGTAACAAAAATCCTACTCTAGCACACTAGAGAGTGCTACAAGAGCACCAAACAAAAGGTTCAAAAGAGCCCAAAAATATTTTAATGATATTGGTTCAAAATAAAGTGTTTTGGAGGTCTAACAATCTCCCCTTTCTTTAGGCCCCCCTATTTTAGGAATGTTGTAAGTAGTTAAGACTCATTGATGTCATTGTCTAAATATGATTGTGTCTATATTTGGCCAATGATGTCACTCAGGGGACCCCGTGCTTTTTTTTTAATTTTACCGGTGGTGACCAACAGATGTAATTTGGTGTGAGTGAAGGCAATGGAATCAAACATACCTGTCACTCGGAGGGTGCCTTTTATTGTGAGTAATGTAGTTCTGCATTGTTGGATGATGTGATTGGCAATGGATGTACATCATGAGTATTTTTTATGTTATTGTTATGGGACTTATCAATGTGTTTATTTACTTTTCATTTTTTTTTGTGAATGAGTAGGGGTACTACCTAACACTTACTCATTCACTTGGGGGGGGCTGTATTTAAAGGGTCCCTTGTTGTTAAAAGGGACTTCCAGGTTCCAATAAGCCCTCCGCCCACAGAGCTGTCCCCTGAATTCCATCCCAAATAGGTTTCTCCCCATGTTGAGGGCACATTGCCTAGTATGGTTCAGGAGATGGATGCACTGCACACTCGCTGCCCCCCTTGGATAAGTACCTGGTATGGATTTTTTTTCTGCATGAAATTCCCTCTAAAAATATAGGGGGACCACAATCAGTTTTTTTCTGGGGGGGGTTGTTTTTTTTGCATTGGGTCCCCTTTTACATCCATACCAGAACCTCATCAAGGATAATGGACTGCTATAAATGAAAGGAATCTCTGGACAATTGTTTACAAACAAAGCAAAGTAGCCGGGAATGTTGCCAGCATTTTAAACAGCATTTTATTTGTAAGGCCCCTCCATTTTAATCAGCAGGCGATCTGTCCACTGATCTCCTGCTGGTCCGAGCAGAGCGGGTGGATGACAGGTCCGTGTCCGCTTAGTTCACACAGAGTGGACACAGACAGAGCCTGCTCTTCTCTAGGGATGAGCTTCGAGTTCGAGTCGAACTCATGTTCTACTCGAACATTGGCTGTTCGCAAGTTCGCCGAACAGCGAACAATTTGGGGTGTTCGCGGCAAATTCGAATGCCGCGGAACACCCTTTAAAAGTCTATGGGAGAAATCAAAAGTGCTAATTTTAAAGGCTTATATGCAAGTTATTGTCATAAAAAGTGTTTGGGGACCTGGGTCCTGCCGCAGGGGACATGGATCAATGCAAAAAAAAGTTTTAAAAACGGACGTTTTTTCAGGAGCAGTGATTTTATTAATGCTTAAAGTCAAACAATAAAAGTGTAATATCCCTTTAAATTTCGTACCTGGGGGGTGTCTATAGTATGCCTGTAAAGGGGCGCATGTTTCCTGTGTTTAGAACAGTCTGACAGTAAAATGACATTTGGAAGGAAAAAACTCATTTAAAACTACCCGCGGCTATTGCATTGCCGACAATACACATAGAAGTTCATTGATAAAAACGGCATGGGAATTCCCCACAGGGCAACCCCGAACCAAAATTAAAAAAAAAAAAATGATGTGGGGGTCCCCTAAATTCCATACAAGGCCCTTCAGGTCTGGTATGGATATTAAGGGGAACCCCAGCCAAAATTTTAAAAAAAAATTGACGTGGGGTTCCCCCTAAATTCCATACCAGACCCTTCAGGTCTGGTATGGATTTTAAGGGGAACCCCGCGCCAAAAAAAAAAAAAAAAACAGCGTGGGGTCCCCCCAAAAATCCATACCAGACCCTTATCCGAGCACGCAACCTGGCAGGCCGCAGGAAAAGAGGGGGGGACGAGAGTGCGGCCCCCCCCTCCTGAACCGTACCAGGCCACATGCCCTCAACATTGGGAGGGTGCTTTGGGGTAGCCCCCCAAAACACCTTGTCCCCATGTTGATGAGGACAAGGGCCTCATCCCCACAACCCTGGCCGGTGGTTGTGGGGGTCTGCGGGCGGGGGGCTTATCGGAATCTGGAAGCCCCCTTTAACAAGGGGACCCCCAGATCCCGGCCCCCCCCCTGTGTGAAATGGTAAGGGGGTACTTACCCCTACCATTTCACTAAAAAACTGTCAAAAATGTTAAAAATGACAAGAGACAGTTTTTGACAATTCCTTTATTTAAATGCTTCTTCTTTCTCCTTCATCTTCTTCTTCTTCTTCTGGTTCTTCTGGCTCTTCTGGTTCTTCCTCCGGCGTTCTCGTCCAGCATCTCCTCCGCGGCGTCTTCTATCTTCTTCTCCTCGGGCCGCTCCGCACCCATGGCATGGGGGGGGAGGCTCCCGCTCTTCTCTTCATCTTCTTTTCTTCTTCATCTTCTTCTTCATCTTCTTCTTCTTCTTCTTCTCTTCTTCCTTCTTCTCTTCTTCATTTCTTCTCCGGACCGCTCCGCAGCCATGCTGGCATGGTGGGAGGCTCCCGCTGTGTGATGGCGTCTCTTCGTCTGACGGTTCTTAAATAACGGGGGGCGGGGCGATCCGGTGACCCCGCCCCCCTCTGATGCACGGTGACTTGACGGGACTTCCCTGTGACGTCACGGGGAATGCCACAGGGAAGTCCCGTCATGTCCCGTGCGTCAGAGGGGGGCGGGGTCACCGGGTGGCCCCGCCCCCCGTTATTTAAGAACCGTCAGACGAAGAGACGCCGTCACGCAGCGGGAGCCTCCCTCCATGCCAGCATGGCTGCGGAGCGGCCCGGAGAAGAAATGAAGAAGAGAAGAAGGAAGAAGAGAAGAAGAAGAAGAAGATGAAGAAGAGAAGAAGATGAAGAGAAGAGCGGGAGCCTCCCCCCCCATGCCATGGGTGCGGAGCGGCCCGAGGAGAAGAAGATAGAAGACGCCGCGGAGGAGATGCTGGACGAGAACGCCGGAGGAAGAACCAGAAGAGCCAGAAGAACCAGAAGAAGAAGAAGAAGATGAAGGAGAAAGAAGAAGCATTTAAATAAAGGAATTGTCAAAAACTGTCTCTTGTCATTTTTAACATTTTTGACAGTTTTTTAGTGAAATGGTAGGGGTAAGTACCCCCTTACCATTTCACACAGGGGGGGGCCGGGATCTGGGGGTCCCCTTGTTAAAGGGGGCTTCCAGATTCCGATAAGCCCCCCGCCCGCAGACCCCCACAACCACCGGCCAGGGTTGTGGGGATGAGGCCCTTGTCTTCATCAACATGGGGACAAGGTGTTTTGGGGGGCTACCCCAAAGCACCCTCCCAATGTTGAGGGCATGTGGCCTGGTACGGTTCAGGAGGGGGGGGGCCGCACTCTCGTCCCCCCCTCTTTTCCTGCGGCCTGCCAGGTTGCGTGCTCGGATAAGGGTCTGGTATGGATCTTTAGGGGGACCCCACGCCGTTTTTTTTTTTTTTTTTGGCGCGGGGTTCCCCTTAAAATCCATACCAGACCTGAAGGGTCTGGTATGGAATTTAGGGGGAACCCCACGTCAATTTTTTTTTTAAATTTTGGCTGGGGTTCCCCTTAATATCCATACCAGACCTGAAGGGCCTTGTATGGAATTTAGGGGGACTCCCACATCATTTTTTTTTTTTAATTTTGGTTCGGGGTTGCCCTGTGGGGAATTCCCATGCCGTTTTTATCAATGAACTTCTATGTGTATTGTCGGCAATGCAATAGCCGCGGTAGTTTTAAATGTGTTTTTTCCTTCAAAATGTCATTTTGCTGTCAGACTGTTCTAAACACAGGAAACATGCGCCCCTTTACAGGCATACTATAGACACCCCCCAGGTATGAAATTTAAAGGGATATTACACTTTTATTGTTTGACTTTAAGCATTATTAAAATCACTGCTCCTGAAAAAACGGCCGTTTTTAAAACTTTTTTTTGCATTGATTCATGTCCCCTGGGGCAGGACCCGGGTCCCCAAACACTTTTTATGACAATAACTTGCATATAAGCCTTTAAAATTAGGACTTTTGATTATTCATGTTCGTGTCCCATAGACTTTAACGGTGTTCGCGTGTTCGAACAAATTTTTTTCCTGTTCGCATGTTCTGGTGCGAACCGAACAGGGGGGTGTTCGGCTCATCCCTACTCTTCTCTATGGGCAGCCGGATGCAAACCAGGGACGTGCGGTGAGGTGAGTGTCTGGTGGGGCACTGGCTAGTATCAGAGCCAGATACACACAGGTTACATACGCCACGATCGTTACAGCGAGAACAATAATTCTAGCACTAGACCTCCTCTGTAACTCTAAACATGTAACCTGTAAAAAAATGTAAATCATCGCCTATGGTCGCCTAAGTACTGAAGTTTGCCGCCATTCCACAAGTGTGCGCAATTTTAAAGCGTGACATGTTAGGTATCTGTTTACTCAGCGTAACATCATCTTTCATAGTATACAAAAACATCTGGCTAACTTTAGTGGTTTGTTGTTTTGTTTTTATTCGTGAAACAGTTTTTTTCCAAATAAAAAAAGGCGTTTCAAAAATTTCTGTGCAAATATTGTGTGACATAAAAAGTTGCAACGACTGCCATTTTATTCCCTAGGGTGTCTGCTAATAAAATATATATAATGTTTGGGGGTTCTGAGTAATTTTCTAAATGCTGATTTTTACATGTAGGAGAGAAGTGTCAGAATTGGCCTGGGTGGTAAGGGGTTATTTACCACAACTAAGTAATATACAAATAATTATTATATATTGTTTTTAAGGTAATTTACTATATTTTCAAAATCTGTACTTAAAGAGGGAGTCCACCCAAACCGCAAAAAAAAAAAAAAAAAATATTAAAAACCAGCAGCTACAAATACTGCAGCTGCTGACTTTTAATAAATGGCCACTTACCTGTCCCAGGGTCCAGCAATGTCGGCAGGCGACGCCGAGAACCCCCTTGGTTCTCGGCAGCTGCCACCGCCATCCTAGGTGAGGGAATCAGGAAGTGAAGCGTTGCGGCTTCACTTTCCGGTTCCCTACTGCGCATGCGCGAGTCCCGCTGCGCATCGTAACTGGTCCCCACTATCTCCTGGGAGCTGTGTGTTTCCCAGGAGACAGCGTGGAGGGACAGGAAGAGGCGTAGACTCCCATGGGAGTCTATGCCTGGAAGTGGGTGCAAATACCTGTCTTAGACAGGTATCTGCACCCCCCTCCCCCCTGAAAGGTGCCAAATGTGACACTGGAGGAGGGGAGGGTTCCGAAAAGCGGAAGTTCCATTTTTGTGTGGAACTCCGCTTTAAGCAGGTGGCTTAATGGACAAATTACTGAAGTTCGAAGTTATAACTTCCAACCAGTAATTTCACAGTAAATAGATAAATAATAAATTATTATGTTATATAGCATAATAATATATGATTTAGCTTGTTAATTTTCATCAGCAGCAGATTGTCATTCTTCCTCTTAACTGTGTGAGAAAAACATGGGATTGTGGGTAAATCTTATACCCATAAACATGTTTTTTCCTTCTAGTTAAGAGGGCTGGGCTGGAAGGGAGCATTTGTCTTTTAGACACGCCCCCTTCTATGACACTGCAGTGAGAGGCGTGCCTCCACTACAGCATTTTTATTGGACAGCTTGGGCCAATGGTGTTTTAACATTGGTCCAAGACTCCAAGCTGTCCATTGAGCTCAGTGCCTCTGACAAGAAGTGAGGAGAGGCACTGGGAGCTCATCCTCTCAGTCTGCTGTAAACAGAGTGTGTCAGCTTGTATTTATACTGGCCGCTCTGTATGTAGCTTCTGACAGGCTGTGCAAGGAGCCCCATATCGCCGGAACCATAGATGATAGGAGCCCCAAATTGACAAGTTGTGGGGTAGGACTTAAGCTACCTACCCCCCAAATTTGGGGTCTCTGTGACCCCAGGTCACCGAGCTATGACCCTCGAAGCTCGATCTTTTTCTATTTGCAAGGTCCATAAAGACATGGATGAACGAGTTTGGGGTGGATGAACTTGACTGGCCTGCACAGAGTCCTGACCTCAACCCGATAGAACACCTTCAGGATGAATTAGAGCAGAGACTCCGAACCAGGCCTTCTCATCCAACATCAGTGCCTGACCTCACAAATGCTCTTCTGGAAGAATGGTCAAACATTCCTATAGACACACTCCTAAACCTTGTGGACAGCCTTCCCAGAAGAGTTGAAGCTGTTATAGCTGCAAAGTGTGGGCCAACTCAATATTGAACCCTACGGACTAAGACTGGGATGTTATCAAAGTTCATGTGTGTGTAAAGGCAGGTGTCCCAATACTTTTGCTAATATAGTGTATGTGTTGGCATCATCTACATTTATTTCACGTTTTTTATTAGCTAGCTTACCAGTCTTGTAGCCTTTGGGGCTCTCTGAATGTTACTCACCCAGTTGGGCAAACACTTCAGCTCTTTCAAAATCATCCATTTTGTTACAGCCTCTGTTGTCTACCATGGTAATCTGGTCGGTGAGTGGATAGGCATTTCTTATCGTGGTTAATCCTCCTAGAGTTTCTTTACATGCCTCGGCACATTCTATGAAGTCCTCACCTTCTTCCAGGACGTACTTACAGGAGTTGATGAAGGAAGATTTTCCATGGCCCAAGTAGCCTAACAGTTGTAGTAGGACTCTTGTATAACCCTGACTGCCCAGATCTCCATCTTCCAGGTTGAAGTTCCTGATGTTCTCCTTCAGTTGTCTAATATCCATTGCTGATAGTTATTATTATTTTGTACTAATTTTTTCTCTTTCTCAGTTTTTTCTATTCTCCGATGTTAGGACTTCAGTTGTAGAAAGGACTTGGCATTTGCTTTCTGTTTCATGGGGCAATAAAAGATAATCAGAAAGGAGGAGACACACAGCAAACAGATCAAAGAGTAAAGGTTATTAACCACTCGATGTCCTCTGAACCTCTAACAAGATCATCATTTTACAGCCGACAATCGACTGTTCAGTTAGCTGGGCAGCTCTACAGCAACCAAATAACTTTTCATTGTAGTAAGAAGGGGTTTGTTAGTCCCTTTGTGAGAGCAGTAAAGTTAAATTAAATAACAAAAAAGTGTAAAAAAAATAATAAAAAATTAACAAAATGAAAAAAAAAAAAAATTTCAAAGCACCCTTCCATAGGCCCTGCATGTATATGTAACCAACAAAAGCACCACACATGTGAGGTATCATTGTGAACATCAGAGTAATAATTCCAGGGCTATAATTCATGGTAAACTCTACACTTATGACCTGAAAAGCAGGGGACCCCAACCCCTGGGCTGCGGACCGGTGGTGGCCTGTTGTTCGACCGGGCCGCACAGCAGGAGATGAGCTATTGCAGACCGCGCTTGCCGCTCACCTCCTGCTGTGCGTCCATGCCCGCAAGTACTGTAAAGGGGGCACTGTAATGTAAAAGGGGGCTGTGATGTAAAGGGGGCACTCTAATATAACGGTAACTGCACTGTCAAGGGGGCACTGTAATTTAAAAGGGGATGTAATGTAAAGGGGGCTCTGATGTAAAGGGGGTATTGTAATATAAAGGGGGGCTGTGATGTAAGGGGGCCAATGTAATATAAAGGGGACTACACTGTAAAGGGGCACTTTTACATTGTCCCTTTACAGTGCAGTCCCCTTTAAATCACAGTGCCCCCTTTACATTACAGTGCCCCCTTTACATCACAACCCCCTTCATATCACAGTGCCCCCTTTACATTACCGTACCCCCTTTATAGTGCAGTTCTCATTATATCACAGTACCCCCTATATAGTGCAGTCCTCATTATATCACATGCCTCCTATACATCACAGAGCAGTTCCCATTACATTAATATAAAGGGGACTGCACTATAAAGGGGCACTGTAATGTAAAAGGGGGCTGTGATGTGCAGGGGAACTGAGGACACTGTGGGACTGCTTTTAAAGGGGAAAGTGTAATGTAAAGGGGGACTGTGGACACTGATATAAAGGGGGGACTGTGCTGTAAAGGGGGGGCCTGTGGTGTGAAGGGGGCTGAGGACAGACTTAGTATCCCAACCCCCGACTCGTCCACCACAACCACCATTCTCCCCAGCGCAGCGCCCCTCCCCCAGTTCCTTGGAAAATTGGCTGCCATAAAACTGGTCCCTGGTGCAAAAATGGGTCGGGGACCGCTGCTTTAAAGGCTTTTAAAGTGTCACATAAGAATAATTGAATATATTTGAGGTGTCATAGTTTGTCCCAATTTCACAGATATGCACAATTTTCTTTGCATGTTTGGTATCTATTTGCTCTACACAACTCTGTCTTTTATATTTTACCAAAAAATTTGGATTTGATATTGTGTTTACCAATTTACGTTCAACTTGCACTTTAAATAATCACCTCCCCTTAACCCCCAAAAGCAGCTGGAAAAATATATTTTATCCCCCGGGATAAACCATTAAAGTGGTTCTAAAGGCAGGTTTGCATGCAGCTCCCCTCCCCCAGCCCATCTATACTATTTATTATTTATACTGTTTTGGATTGATTTGTTTGAATACTGATATCTAGATCAGCTTTATGCACAGGCACTTTGTACGTTTTGCACCATTGATAAGGATACGTTTCTGATTTTTATTACTCATCTTTTATGTATTTAATTAATTTAGAGATATTCACATGAAGGAGTTTTTCACCCTCTTTTCACTAGCACATGATGTTGATTATCACGATTTGAATGTTTTTTAGTGTTAACACATATTCATGTGATTTATTTATTCATTTATTTATTATGCGATTCTATGGCATTCAGTAATTTAAATTGATCACAGATAGAGATTTACAGCTTCCTTCTGGTTAGCGCAGCACCTCCCCCCCCCTTATATCTCAGTTCGTGTTTGGGTTTATGTCTGACCCTTTTTTCGGTGCATGCAGCTGTCCAGTCGCATACGTGCGCTTCAAATTTTTTTCTGAGTTCTTGTTTCCTTTCTTTTTCCAATTGAGTAGCGCAGGAATATTCTCATTACATAGGAGTGTGTAGCCTGCGCTGTCTGTAAAACAGTTTCACATTGAGAAGATAGTGAGGCTTGCCAGAGCCGCTCAGTGTGTCAAACTGTCAGGTAATGTAATTACTTGCGGGACCGAACAGCTATCAAACATCAGCCAATGGGTTGGGGTCTGGGCGGGTCGTTACATTTATGTGGCTTTCTTAAGCAGCCCAATCATTGGCTGGTGTTGCTCGGTCCCGCCCATCCTTGACATCACTGCATCACTTTCTTTATAATTTCTTGAATAGGTTTTGGATTTCATATGTCTAATAAAACTTTGTATATTGTGCAATATGTACTTCATGGTCATTTTTTTTTTAACATTAGGTAAATAAGGTCGTTTGGGTTCCTGGTTTGTTTTTTAATATATATGTATGTAACCTATGTTCTATATGTATAATTCATAATGTAACATGTTACAACCATAACTTGACCTACCAAATAAAAAACCCTGATGTGGGAAGGGAAGGGACAGAAGGGATCAGGGAATGTTGTGAAGGAAGCAACTGTGAACCTTTAACAATCTATTTTATACCTCCAAAAGAATGGAACCAACCGTCATTACTCCAGACCAGAGGTGGCTGGTGCTCCATTTTTTCCTCCGCCAGGTTCACACTTACCCCATCCAGGTCGCAGCTTCCCCAGCTTCTCCTCCTGATTGGCCAGGAGGAGAAGCCAGAAGACAATAGCAAATATTGATTCGCTAATGTCACAAGTGGGTGGGCTCGGGGCGCAGTGCTCTGCGCCCCAAGTCCAACCTTTTTGAAGCCAATTAGAGCCTCAAGCTCTAATCACGTGCTAAAATAAGAAGAAAAACTTATTAGAAATCTATGCGTCCGCCACCCAGCATGGAGATTAGGGGCCGGCACATGGAGATTAGGGGGGCGGTGCCCCTGTTCCCCTCATGGACCGGCTGCAGCTGGTTAGCAATAAAAGTAATTGTAAAAATAAAAATAAAAGAAATACAAAAAAAGTTGCTTGTTCCAGCCCCAAAATTTACACGTTACCAGCACAGAGACCTGGGGCCTCACTGAGAGTCCCGGGTCTCATTCTAACAATTGGAACCCGGAAACGTACAATTCTAGGTCACCTGATCGCTGTGATAGCCTGTGATTGGCTATCACCGTAATCAGTCACTGTGAAGCCCACCCCCCGTGTTTATGGAGGAGAGAGATACATTATATCTTTCTCTATGGGAAAGAAACTCCCCTTGAAAGATTAGGACTTTTTAGGCTCAAGGAATGCCCAAACATCAACTAAACATAGTATGATTTAAAGTATTTATTGGTATCAAAAGTTAAAAGAAATTATTAAAATTATACATGTAACAATAGCACAAGGCAAAAAAGAACCACTCAATGGCAGTGGTGGAGATTATACAAAAACCAATCACCAATGCGTTTTTGGAGTCCTTTATGCTCCTTCTTCAGGGAACTTTTAAACAACCTTGATAAATACAGTCTATAAGACAAAACACACATTAGAGCATTGTCGCTGAGTAGTTCCAACATGATCAAGGCAGAAAAGGGGGAAAAAATGGAAAGTCAATATTGCATGAAATACTCACAATGCCTAGGCGTGGAAGTGCAGCACACAGGTGCAGACTTAAATCCCCACTTGCTAAGGGAAGGGGAGGGAACCTAATCCCAAAACGAGTCCCAGCTGTCCACAGCGCCAATCGGCGCCAATGTGGTAGATCCCCCGGGAATGGAGCGCACGGCGTCACCCCGCACCGCCCCACAGGGAGGGGGCGTAGTGTGCGGGGAAACCCACCGACACACTGGAGCTGTCCCGAACCAGTGGGCATAGCCGGCATCACCGCGGGAGGGGCAGATAGCCAGGCAGAAATTACGTCCATAGGTCACGGGTGCGAATGGAGTCACAACCCGATAATGGACAGCAGAATCAGCTGATGTGATGCAGGCAGTGCTGACACAGGGGAACACAGCCTCCAGCGTCAAAAAGTGCCTGAATATCACTGGCCTGGGCGTGTCGGGTTCACCACCCAGCGGAAGCACACCAGAGCCAAAGAGGAGGGAAAAACAAAGCAAAAATAAAAAAGTAAAAATGAATGTAAAAATAAAACAACACCGGAAAAAGAAGAAAAAAAAATGTCTTTGCAGAGAGAGAAAAAAAGTGTGTGTAGAAATAAAAAATATTAAAATAATAATTAAAAAAATAAAAGTATTGCTAGCTGCGATTGGTCAGTGTGATCACATGGTACAGACAGGCCCAATCACATCCCATCTGTACCATGTTATTAGCTCTGGCCAATCACAGCTAAGCACAACAAAACAAACACAGCAGTGTGGCAAGTGACATCTCCATCTGGTGGCAGCGTGGCAAGTGACATCTCCATCTGGTGGCAGCATGGCAAGTGACATCCTCATCTGGTGGCAGCGTGGCAAGTGATATCTCCATCTGGTGGCAGCGTGGCAAGTGACGTCTCCATCTGGTGGCAGCATGGCAAGTGACATCCCCATCTGGTGGCAGCCAGGCAGTGTGGCAAGTGACATCCCCATCTGGTGGCAGCCAGGCAGTGTGGCAAGTGACATCCCCATCTGGTGGCAGCGTGGCAAGTGACATCTCCATCGCGTGGCAAGTGACATCCCCATCTGGTGGCAGCCAGGCAGTGTGGCAAGTGACATCCCCATCTGGTGGCAGCGTGGCAAGTGACATCTCCATCGCGTGGCAAGTGACATCTCCATCTGGTGGCAGCCAGGCAGTGTGGCAAGTGACATCCCCATGTGGTGGCAGCATGGAAAGTGACATCTCCATCTGGTCGCAGGCATAGTGTCAAGTGACACGCTCAGGGCTCCCAATGATTCTGCATTATGGTGAGTTGAACTATTTCAGTTTATATTACAATGTAATGATAGAAATAATGTGTTTCAATCATCCTGACACCAGAACAACCATGGTGCCGGGGATGATTGAGGCACTAACACCAGCCATTGCCCTGAAAAATTGCCCGCGAAAAATTGTTACCCCGCGCGCTTACCCTGAAGTACAATTAAAGCCAGTTATTTTCAGTGTTCTCGTGTGTGGAGATATGTTTTTAATTGATCTATTGTAGCAGTCATCGATAAAGGACGAGAATGGTGGAGTGTGTGTGTGTGGGGGGGGGGGGCGGCATTGAAGGACCCGGCCTTGGGGCGGCAAAGGGAGTAAATCCGGACCTGCCAGTCAGTGTCCCTGATCACCACCACACCAGTTATATGATAATGCTGTACTGCACTAGTGACAGTATGTAAAAAAGTAAAATAAAAATTATGATTTTGTTTTTATTTCTTCATTTCCAAAACATTATGACAAAAAATACAATGTCAAAAAATGTGCCATACCTCTTAATACCTTGAACTCTTATTTGGGGGGTATTTGTACTGACCTGACATTTTTGGGCCTCAAGAATACCAGATCATTCCAGATACTGTATATATACCATAGTTTGTGGACTCTATAACTTTCCTACATGCTAAATAATATATACTGATTTGGGTTATTTTCACCAAAGAAATGTAGCAGAATACATTTTGTCCTAGATTTATGAAGAATGATTATTTATTTGCAAAATTTTATAACAGAAACAAAGAACAACACGTTTTTTATCCCAACATTTTCAGGCTTTTTTAGTTTTTTTAGCAAAAAAGTAAAAAAAAAAAAAAAACAGTAGTGATTAAATGCCACCAAAAGAAAGCTCTAGTTCTGTGAACAAAATGAAATGATACAAATTTAGTTTGGGTACAGTGTTGCATGACTGCGCAATTGTCATTCAAATTGTGACAGTGCTGAAAGCTGGAAATTCGCCTGGGTACAATGGGGTTAAAAAAAAAGACAAAAAGAGTTTATTGAAGTGGTTAAAAGCCCAAAAGGTGTTCCTTGGGTTTTGGGCCCCTCTATGCATCTATGATCTATGCATGAGTCACATGCATGTGGTATCCCCATATTCAGTAGGCATAGTATAACGTGTTTTGGGGTGTAGTTGTAAGTATGCTAATGCTGTGTGTGTGAAATGACTTGTTAATATGACAATTTTATGAAAAAAAACACATTTGGTTTAAGTTCTTCATTTTCCAAAAAAAAGACAAAAAATTCCGAGTTTATAAAATTCACCATGCCTCCTACTAAATACCTTGGACTGTCTACTTTCCAAAAAGAGGTCATTTGGGGGATATTTGTACTGTCCTGGCATTTTGGGGCCTCATGTAGGCCATCAGTACATCAGAATTGATCAATTATTAAATATATATATACTATAGTTTGTAGACTCTGTAACTTTCACACATAATATAAACTGATTTGGGTTTTTCACAAAATAAGTGTATTAGAATGCATTTTAGCCTTCATTTATGAAGTAAGAGTATTTATTTGCAACATTTTTATAACAGAAACTAGGAAAAAGAAAAAAAAACTGTGATGATTAAATACCATCAAGAGAAAGCTCTGTTTCAAAAAATTATATAGAATTAATCTGGGCACAGTGTTGCACGACTGAGTAATTTCAGCACTGTGACAGTGTTGAAATCTGAAAATGGCCTGGGCGGGAAGGGGGTAAAACAGTCCGGATTTGAAATGGTTAAATATGGAGCCTTTTTCAAACATTCCCTCAGCTTATAATGTTAACATAAAGCTGGCATGTTAAGAAATTGCACATTCGCTTCTCCTCTTATTGTTACACTGTGTGTACTGAAGTGTGCATTGTACTGGTGGTACTCTCTGTCGTGCTCTTTCTCTCTCTAATCTTTCTCTCTCTATTCTTTCTCTCTCCAGTCTTTCTCTCTCTGATCTTTCTCTCTCCTGATGAAGTTGGATCTGATGGATTTAGTTGTACATGAATTTCTTCCCCTCTATCCGTTCTCTTCTCGGGTTTCTTGGCTGTTGCAGGCGGAATCTGACGTTCCTCAAGGCAGTGTCTATCACCATCAGGATGTCCGTGGTTCTTCCCAGAGTCTTTATGTGTTGTGGACGTGTGCGTTGATGTGTAATTGTCAATGGCGATCACCATCTCCGCTCCCATGAGCCTATATTATTATCTCAATTTCCTGGTAATCTCCTTCGGTTTTGAAGGACGAGGACAATGAGGGGAACGATACCTGAAGTAGAGGAATGTGGTAAGGCTATCTTAAAGTTTGTAGGAATTCTCGGTAGCGAAATTAGTATTTTCAATTGGCCATGGCAGGCCTTTGCCTAGGTGTAGCTGTGTGTTAGATATCCTCATGTCCTTCCCTGTGTTCATTCTTATTGTCAAATCATATTTAGTAAAAATTTGCTTCAGCTCCTTCACTGATCAACACAAGGGGAGGGAAGGTGCACATGGATCTCACATCCTCTCTCTGGATCTCAATTTCTCTTGATGGACCTCACTTCCTCTCTATGAATCTCACTTCCTCTCTACAGATCTTTTTTTTTTCTCTCTATAAGTCTCATTCCCTCTCTATGAATATCACATTTTCTCTATGAATCTCACATCCTCTCTATGGATCGCAATTCCTCTCTATGAGTCTCACATCCCCTCTATGGATTCCACTTCCTCTCCATGAATCTCACATCCTTTCTATTGATATTACTTTCTCTCCATGGATCGCACATCCTATCTATGGATCTCACATTCTCTCTATGACTCTCACATCCTCTCTATGGATCTCACATTCTCTTTATGGATCTTACATTCTCTCTATGGATCTCCCATTCTCTCTTTGGATCTCACTGCCTCTTCATGGATTTCACTTCCTCTCTATGAATCTCACATCCCCTCTATGGATTCCACTTCCTCTCCATGAATCTAACATCCTTTCTATTGATTCCACTTCCTCTCCATGAATCTAACATCCTTTCTATTGATATCACTTTCTCTTCATTGATCACACATCCTATCTATGGATCTCACATCCTCTCTATGGATCTCACATCCTCTCTATGGATCTCACATCCTCTCTATGGATCTCGCATTCTTTCTATGGATCTCACATCCTCTCTATGGATCTCACATCCTCTCTATGGATCTCACATCCTCTCTATGGATCTCACATTCTCTCTATGGATCTCACATCCTCTCTATGGATCTCACATCCTCTCTATGGATCTCGCATCCTCTCTATGGATCTCGCATTCTCTCTATGGATCTCACATTCTCTCTATGGATCTCGCATTCTCTCTATGGATCTCACATTCTCTCTATGGATCTCACATCCTCTGGATCTCACATTCTCTCTATGGATCTCACATCCTCTCTATGGATCTCACATTCTCTCTATGGATCTCACATCCTCTCTATGGATCTCACATCCTCTCTATGGATCTAGCATTCTCTCTATGGATCTCACATCCTCTCTATGGATCTCACATCCTCTCTATGGATCTCGCATTCTCTCTATGGATCTCACATCCTCTCTATGGATCTCGCATTCTCTCTATGGATCTCACATCCTCTCTATGGATCTCACATCCTCTCTATGGATCTCACATCCTCTCTATGGATCTAGCATTCTCTCTATGGATCTCACATCCTCTCTATGGATCTCGCATTCTCTCTATGGATCTCACATTCTCTCTATGGATCTCACATTCTCTCTATGGATCTCACATCCTCTGGATCTCACATTCTCTCTAAGGATCTCACATTCTCTCTAAGGATCTCACATCCTCTCTATGGATCTCGCTGCCTCTTCATGGATTTCACTTCCTCTCTATGAATTTCACTTCCTCCTATGAATCTCACTTCCTCTATGAATCTCACTTCCTCCTCTATGAATCTCACATCTGTTCTATGGATTTCAATTTCTGTCTTTGAATTTAGCTTCCTCTCTATAAATCACCCTTCCTCTGTATGAATCTAATTTCCTCTCCATTGATTTCACTTCCTTTCTGTGAATTTTACTTCCTCTCTATGGATCTCATTTCCTCTTTATGGATTTAATTTCCTATCGCTATGGATCTCACTTCCTCTCTATGGCCCCTTTCCGACGGGGCTGATCCGTTTGACGGACTCCGCTTGCTCAGCGGGGATCGCTCCACTGATCCCTGCTAAGCAGGCGGATGACAGGTCTGTCTCCACCTACTGTGCAGAGCAGAGATGGACAGAGTCCCGCTCTCCTCTATGGGGAAATTGGATGAAAACAGACCACCTGTCCTTTTTCCATCCGATCCGCCAGACGGATGGAAAATAGTACCACCATCTGTCTGGATTTGGTGGACAGGATCAGATAGCGGCGGGTATCAGTGGACATGTCACTGCTGATATCCACCGCTCCATAGGAGTGAATGGAGTGCCCGATCAGGTCTGCCTGAAAAACTGATAGGCAGACCTGATCAGACAGCCGTGTGAAAAGGGCCTATGGATATAATTTCCTCTCTCTATGTATCTCACTTGCTCTCTATGGTTCTCACTTTCTCTCTGTGTATCTCACTTCCTCTCTTTGGATCTCATTTTTTCTCTCTGTGGATCTCACTTCCTCTCTTTGGAGCTCATTTCCTTTCTCTATGGATCTCACTTCCTCTCTTTGGATCTCATTTTATCTCTCTGTGGATTTCATGTCCTGTCTCTATGGATCTCACTTTCTCTCTGTGTATCTCACTTCCTCTCTTTGGATCTCATTTTATCTCTCTGTGGATCTCATTTCCTTTCTCTATGGATCTCACTTCCTCTCTAGGACTCGTATTGCAGAGCAGTATTATCCTCCCTACCATGGCTGCAATACTCTCACCCCTGTTGTCTGGCTGATAACATGGCCAGTCAGATGCTGTCCAATGAGCTGGTGTCTCTGATGCAAAATTGCAATAGAAAGAAGGGGTAATAGAATGATGTCACCAAAATAAAATCACACCGGAATACATTACCTGTCATTCTTACGCAATTGTCCAAAAATGTTTTCACATCACCCATTTCTTGAGCTTGTACCTGTTGTCTGACACTAAATAAAAGTAAAAGAACACCATGTACATCAATGTAAAATGAGTAAGAAAGCCTTTTCACATCTAAGTGCTGTAATGTGTCTTTATTTCATTTTGAGTGGAAAGTATACATTTTGTAAATTTATTTTTAAATAAGATTTTTTGGGGGGGAGAGGGACTTACTATTTCATTCAGAAAACAGATTACAGTGCTGCAGTTTCTATGGATTGTAAGCACAATGCTGGATAGTGTACGGGCACATAAAGAAAACGAGGAGGTGGCGCGGGCACCATTTTGTGTCTTGAGGGAAGCTTTGTTTATGAGCATTTTCTTTTTTGGTCATGCTATTTTGTACACTTGAGAGCATTTGGTCTGACATGTTGGCTGCTTCTGAGGACTGCTTCTCTGTGATATCTCCTGACCAATTGGAACATCTTCCATCCTGATCTGGAACCCAGATGTGGAGGTCCCATACATTGGTGTTTTCACCACATGCCTTATTGACTCATTGAGCATATTCCCATTTGAGTCTTCCTACTCCGGTAAGCCTCCTCACTAACCGGTGGTGGTTTCATTGTCTGTGTCTTCACTCCAAGGCACGTGGAATTCCCTTTCTGACTATATAGTTTTTTCACTGTTTATCCATGGACTGTTGTATTCACGGTTTAAAAACCTCTATGTGATGGAACACGGACTTTAGTTTGGGTGTGAATTTCACATCACTTTTCACTGTTTTTATTTAATTTTGTGGTCATTTCACATTATATATTAGATTGTATATTTATATATATATATATATATATATATATATATATATATATGAATTTGTATCATCATGAATTTTTGAGCGCTGCAAAAAATTTTTAATTTTTCACATATTCTGTTGGCACAATGCATGAAGAGTTGGCCAACTCTCATTGCACAGTTGAAGGTGAGACACCACAGGAACAGTGTTGTCACCCTATATTAGGAAGTACCCTTGTTAGCAGATTTACCAGGTAAAATTCCAGTAAATAAATATACACTCCTTATAGAGATTAACCACTTGCTGCCTGCCATATAGCAGAATGACGGCGGCAAAGTGGTTGTGATATCCTGACCGGACGTCTAATGACGTGATCAGCATAACACAGCCGGGGTGCGCCCGCGGGGGCACGCAGCATGGCGATCGAAGGTGCGGTGTGTCAGTCTGACACACTGCAACTCCAATCGTGGTATGAAGCCTCTGACAGAGGCTTCTTACCACGTGATGAGCTGTGACCAATCACAGCTGATCATCGCGTGAACCAGGAAGTGCCAGTAAATGGCTTTGCTCAGTTCACGCTGACAGGGAGAGCCAATCGGCGGCTCTCCCTGTCAGAGGGGGAGTCTGTGCTGATAATCAGCACATTGATTATCAGCACAGACACCATCAAAATGTGCCCATCAGCTACCAATCAGTGCCCAACACTTGCCAGCCTGTCAGTAGCTCCTCATCATTGCTGCCTATCCAGTGCCACCTATCAGTGGTCTTTTTTCGTTTATAGCGCAAAAATTAAAAACCACAGCGGTGATCAAATACCACCAAAAGAAAGCTCTATTTTTTGGAAGAAAATGATAAAAATTTAGTTTGGGTACAGTGTAGCATGACCGCACAATTGTCATTCAAAGTGTGACAGCGCAGAAAGTTAAAAATTGTCCTGGGCAGGAAGGGGGGAAAGTGCCTGGTATGGAAGTGGTTAAAATAAATAATACTGACTGCAATCCATTAGAGTTTCTCTTACAGTAAGATGGGGACAATAAAGTCTGAGAAATTCGGATCCAATTCTGAATTTTCGATGGCCTCCATCATAGCGCTGTAATTGTATTTCCATTCAACTTTCTGCCCAATGGGGGTGAACTTTCCTGGAATCGACAAGACACACAGATGTGTCAAACCATAAAGTTGGTGTTCAAAATTATTTATTAAATTTTAAGTAGTTAAAAGAAAAAAAATTGCATTTCAGGGGCGGGTCTTAGTGGGGGTTACTTTATAAGGGTAGATACTTCCCCTAAATATCCTGCCTATTAACTCCTTTATGATAAAGGTAAAGGTAAAACAAATCTTAATATATGAACGCAGTTTTGCAACTTTGGCATGTTTTATTAATCTGTACATATCATCACAACTTTATCTTTGTGAATTACACTGTGTCTTTTCAGGATAAATTGGGTTTTCAATTAAACAAAACAAAAAGAAAGAAAGAAATTCCCCTACTTCTGACATTCACAGTGATACCATATATGTGTACACTATTTATTGTTTGTAACTGGAAAATAGTGCACAGTTTTTTAATCCAACTGAAACACAGTGGCACTAAATAAAATAGTTTATTGACATCTGACCTTTGGCCCTGAACTTGACCTGGATCAAGCCCTAATCAAGCTATTTTAGCTTTTTATTATTATTTGTTTAATTTATTTTTATTTTTTTTTTGCATACTGTATACACTGCTCAAAAAAATTAACACTTTGAAAACACATCAGATCTCAAGGGGGAAAAATATCCTGCTGGATATCTATACTGGTATGGACTGGGTATTGTGTTAGGAACGAAAGGATGCCACATCTTTTAAAGGAAATGAAAATTATCACCCTACAGAGGGCTGAATTCAAAGACACCCTAAAAATCAAAATGAAAAAATGATGCAGTAGGCTGGTTCATTTTGCTGAAATTGCATTGCAGCAACTCAGAATGGTCCTCAGTAGTTTGTGTGGCCCCCACGTGTTTGTATGCATGCCTGACAACATTGGGGCCCCCAATGAGACGATGGATGGTGTCCTGGGGTATTTCCTCTCAGATCTAGACCAGGGCATCACTGAGCTCCTGAACAGGCTGAGGTGCAACCTGCTGGTGTTGGATGGACTGAAACATAATGTCCCAGAGGTGTTCTATTGAATTTAGGTCAGGCGAGCGTGGGGGCCATTCAGTGGTATCAATTCCTTCATCCTCCAGGAACTAGCTGCATACTCTCACCACATGGGGCCAGGCATTATGCATCAGGAGGAATCCAGGACCCACTGCACCAGCGTCGGGTCTGAGAAGGGGTCCAAGGATTTCATCCCGATACCTGACCGACAGTCAGGGTGCCATTGTCTAGCCTGTAGAGGTCTGTGTGACCTTCCATGGATATACCTCCCCAGACCATCACTGACCCACCACCAAACTGTCATGCTGAACAATGTTACAGGCAGCATAACATTCTCCAAGGCTTCTCCAGACTCTTTCACGTCTGTCACATGTGCTCAGGGTGAACCTGCTCTCATCTGTGAAAATTACAGGGCACCAGTGGGGGACCTGCCAATTCTGGTGTTCAATGGCAAATTCCAATCAAACTTCACAGTAGTGAGTACAGGGCCCACTAGAGGACATCAGGCCCTCAGGCCACCCTCGTGAAGTCTGTTTCTGATTGTTTGGTCAGAGACATTCACACCAGTGGCCTGCTGGAGGTCATTTTGTAAGGCACTGGCAGTGCTCATCCTGTTCCTCCTTGCACAAAGGAGCAGATACCGGTCCTGCTGATGGGTTAAAGAGGAACTGCAGTCTGCTCACATAATTTGTAATAAAAACATATTTGCCATTCTGAAGCTTCCCTCCAACCACTAAGTCTCCCTCCACTAAGTCTGGCAGCAACCATTTTAACTGTGGGCATCTGAAGCTGCTGCCTGTTCACTTCCAGGATTTACACAGACACACACAGAGGTACCTCCAGCTCTGCAGCTCTGATTGGCCCTAGTGAAAAACAGTCAGAAAAGATGACTGTTTTGGAGGTCGTCCCATTGTTGCCCAGCTAGTGCAACTGTTGTTAATTTAATTAACACAAAAGCAGCTGAAACTGATTAACAACCCTCTCTGCTACTTACCTGAATAGATCAATATCCCAGAAGTTTAGTTGACTTGATGTCAGGCTCCTACTTACCAGACCGGCGCGTCCGCTTGGGCAGAAGGTAGGCTCCCTTACGCGTCCGACTCGCGGCCCCTGGTAGAGCAAACAGGAGGCACAAGAGTACGGAGTGGTATGAGAGCCTGTATGCACAGTCCAGATACTGCAGGGTTAACAGGTGAGAAGGCTGAAGCTGGCTGGAACACAGGCAACAAGACTGAGCAGGATTGTCAGGAAGCAGGCTGGGTAGACAACAGACAGGCAGCTGAAGTCCAATGGAACAGGCAAACGGATGGTCAGGAGGCAGGCCGGGTTCGGTAACAGACAGGCGGCAAAGGTACAGTGGAGCAGGCAAACGAATGGTCAAACAGGCAGAGTTCAAGGGGAGGTCCAGGAGACAAGGCCGGGTCGACAGGTAATCAGGAACAGTTCAGATACAAGGTCAGGCACTAGGACGGCAAGCTGTTGATCAGGCAGCACTGATCACAGAGGGACGACGGCTTAAATGCATCGTTTGGCGCCAAACGACGTGCACGCCCCCGCACGCCAGCGTGCCCAACAGGCCGACCCCGGACACACACACCAGCACCGCGAGGAACGCGCACAGCGGGGTCCACAGGAACGCGCGCGCCAATGCGCGCCGACGCGCCCCGATGCACACTGCCGCGAGCACCCTGCCCGCCGAGGTACGCTCTCTGACACTTGATGCTATACTCTGATTAAAAAGTGTTCCTTACATTTTTTTGAGCAGTGTATATCTTTTATTTTTTTTAACAGGTCGGTTTTCCTGATTGTTCTCTGGCTGGAATCACACTATGGATTATGCTTTTGGCACAAACACACATCGTTAGCACAAACACACTCCAGCCAGAAAAAGGTCCACATCCAAGATGCTACATATATGTGTGTAACGCTACCCTCGAAGGAGCCGCGGGTAGACTTAGGTCCTCTGATGCTGGCCCCAACCCTCTTAAAGTTCTCACCTGCTCTGACACACTCAGCTGAGTACACAAACACTATCTTTCACAGAGAGATCAGTGGTAAGACCCAAGAGCCCAGCAATCCTTCTGTGTTGAAAAAATAAAAGCCAGCACAATGTATATAACTGCAAACCTTGTAAAGTGAGGTCTAATAATGATTAACAATATGATAGACAGAATAATAAGAGGATACGGCAGCAAATAGCCAAAGTGATTGTACACTCAATCATAAATACGTGTATAGCTTTATAGGGCAATGTCTAATACCATGTAGTCTACAGTCTCCCCTACCACCCAGGTCAGCTTAAAGAGTAACCAGAATGCAGCAGGGGGCAGTAATAAAGTTGAATGTGCCTAAACTCCTGGAGCAACAGTATGCTGCCCAAAATTGCAGTGGGGTGGCTATATTAGGTTCAATATATACATACAAAACAGCGCTCGCAAATATTAAGTGATATGGTATTCTTCAAACTCAAAAACTAGCCTGTTGCAGCTGCAGAATAAAAAGTGCTGCACTTTAGTGATATATAACCAAAAAGACTGCGCTAGCAACTTAGTAAAAATAAATAGTGTCAAAACCAAATACACTATAAGACAAAATGTGATAAATGTGACAAAATATTATAAGAAAAAAGATTGTATGTACACCTAACACAACACACCCAGTGCTGGGTGAAATCGTGCACGAATGCACTGACACCTACAATGTGATAAAGGATGAGTCAGATATGTACATAGTATACATGTGCAACTGTGAGGTGATATAGATAAAATTATCTCTATACTCATACAGAAATAAATATAAATATATGTGCTCTCATGGATTCGCAAACACAATTGGCAATGAAGCGAGCCTCTAAGAAGATGCCAAGTGAAATAGTGAAACAAAAGTCATCAATAGCAAAATTTGCTAACTAAAAGTATTTGGTTGAATAAACCTCTTCCATAGGAGAGACAATTGGCAGACTACCAACTAATTCATCCATATAGTAAACAGGGCAGACGGTATGCTGATGTTGAAGATGCTTGGAAGGAACCTTTGGAGAACCACAAAGACTCGCGTTCCGCCAAAAGAGAAAGAAAAGGCATATGGTGTAAAACCTTAAGATACCATAGGGTTACCTGCGCATATAAGCACTACTCACAGGACCGGCATGCAGAGCAGGCATTCAGATACTAAGGCGGTTCGCTGCTAGCCAGCGTGCGTTCCACCAACTCCAGGAAGTGATGTTACTGGTCACTGGCAACTGGTTTAGCGTAGGCAGGATGTTGCGTCGATGCGTTTCGCCCCTCCCCCAGGGCGTTATCAAAGACTTAACATCCCGCTCACGTAAGGAGCTATTTATATTGTTAAACTTGGTGAGTGACAGCCATTTACGGCCAATGGGTGAAATATCACCTATTCCTTCCTCTATCATCATATCCTGTTGCAATCGAAACTTTAATCAGTAGTTGGGGACACAGACAACTCCAACAAACAAATGTATATGCTTGTGTCATTCATACAGGAAAAACAAGTTAAATGCTCACCGTCTTATACAAAGATAAAGTATATGTCACAACAGGATATCTAGACGAAAATAAATTCTATACAGTGTATGTTGAATGTCTGATTCCCTAGTTATTTTTAACAATGAAAATTCATTCTTTAGTATAATTGTACAATATAAAAATTATATAAAAATATATGAAAATAAAAATAAAAATATATATATATATATATGTAAAAAAATGTTTTCACATACATATAAATAACACATAATTCATCAAAAGTATTCCTTTTAAAACGTAACACTAAACCTTGCTAATTGCTGAATCTTTCAACAAGAGAAAATATTCAGATCTCATATTCATAAATATGGTATGGTATGGAAAAATCCCAACAGATATAAAAAATTAATTATTGACTGATAACAATATTCATAGGCAGGAAATGAGCATATAATAAAATAAAAATAAATAAAAATATGGAATAAAAATTAGTAAAAAAATTAATAATATGAAAAAATATGAAAAAATAAAATGAAAATTATAATGAGAATTGATAAATAAAACTACCAATTAGATAAAAAACAGTTTAGGTCTAACTCAATATTCAGGCCCAGGGGATTCAACGTACGTAATCTATGTATCCACTGGGTTTCATTTTGTGAGATGTTTTGCCTAAGGTTAGAACCTCGCCAGTGTTCCTCAACCCTATCAATCCCACAAAAGGTGAGTTGACTAGGGTCCTGATTGTGAAATAACCTGAAATGGTTGGAGAGGCCATGAAACTTATAACCCTTTTTGATCCTATTCACATGTTCTTTGAGTCTTATACCCAATTGCCTAGTTGTTCTTCCTACGTACTGAAGATTACAAGGACAAGACAAGAGGTAGGTAACATGTGTGGTGCTACAAGTTATAAATTTATTAATTTCATAGGATCTACCATCTACCAGAGAACTGAAGTGGGTGGTTTTCCGTTTGCGGAATTTGGATGTCCTACACATTACACACCTGCCACAGCTGTAAAACCCAACACTATCTAGAAAGGTGCATACCTTTCTAAGAGGGTCTATGACATTGTGTGCCAGCTGAAGCCTTAATGTGGGTGGTTTGGTGTAAATAAATTTGGGCTGTTTTGGCAACACCTTCTTGAGATCATTGTCCTGAAGAAGAAGGGGCCAATGTCTCTTAACGATTTTCTCTAGGTCACGATACTGTCTGTTAAATCCTGTAAAAAAGGACAAACTGAAATTTTCTTGTTCCCTTTTCTCTTTTGATTTAAACAGATCGTTCCTATCCATTTCCCCAACCGTTTGTTTTATCCTCTCTAATTTCTCTGGACTATAGCCTTTTTCTAGAAATCTTTTCAGAATAATGTTAGCTTGCAAGTTGTAATCACTCAAATTACTGCAGTTTCTCCTAATCCTGAGTAACTGGCTTTTTGGAATGCCCCCTAGCCATCTTGGATGATGGCAGCTTGTAAGGGGGATATAGCCATTTCGATCGACATCTTTAAAGAAGGTACGAGTAAGTAGTTTGTTACCCTCTCTAAATAATGTCAGATCTAAAAAGTTGATTTGTTGGTAACTAAAACATTCAGAAAAAGAAATACCAAACCGATTAGTACCTAATTCAGCCAAGAATTTTAAAAAGGAGTCGGGTGATCCTGCCCAGATGATTAGAATATCATCTATGTACCTTTTGTATAACCTGAGCTCTGGGATGCTGGATTGATAAATGGCTTCATCCTCCCAAAAGCTCATGAACAGGTTAGCCACTGAAGGTGCATACTTGGCACCCATTGCCACTCCTTTCTTTTACCTATAGTATTCTTTTTGATGCCAAAAAAAGTTGTGGCTCATTGCTAGGTCAAGAGCTTTTATGATAAACTTCTTTTGTTTAGTTTTCATATCTGTGTTTCCCAAGGCCCATTCAACTGCTTGTAGCGCATGTTCTTGTTGAATATTGGTATAGAGTGAATTTACATCAATAATTGCAAGTAGACAATTTTCATCTATTGTTACGGTCTTGATTAATTCAATCAATTCTCTGCTGTCTTTAAGATATGCAGGGTATTTCTTGGTGAGTGGTTGCAGGAAACAGTCCAGGTATTCCCCGAGTCTGGAAAAGAGGGATCCAATCCCACTGTACCCAGATGCTGATGCACCATAATAGTCGTTGTTCTGACTATTGCGAGTGGTTTTCTCGGGGTCTTTATAAGAGCCATCATATTTCCTTACAGGAGTTTTGATAGTGTCCAGCACTCGAGTTGGCTCTGTCTCCATGGGATTAGATGCATTATTGGACTCCTCCCCTATTTCTTGCCATTTATAGACCTTATTTGATTTGTAATCATTGGTATCCCTAATAAAGACCCCGGGAAAACCACTCGCAATAGTCAGAACAACGACTATTATGGTGCATCAGCATCTGGGTACAGTGTACCCACCTACAACCGTTTTGAACCCCTTGATTATGACCACCCTTATCCATCCCAAAGGGGATCTTGGGCAAAAGGGCTATGACCATAGAGGGTCCCATAACCAAAGAGGATACAACAACAGAGGAGGAGAATATGGAGGACAGCCCTGGGCCTATAACCAGCCTGACTATTATCCCCCAACCAACCGGGGAAGAGGATGGTATCCTAGTAATCAAAGAGGGGATTTTCAGAGGAGAGGATCAGGGGGACCACCTATCATGAGAGGGAGAGGTGCTACCACCCCCAGGGGTTGGGGGAGAGACCAGAGTCTACCAGAAGAATGGAGACCATGGTACCCCATGACCCCGCAACCAAATCCAGAAAGAAGAGGAGAGCAAGAGGATGCAGAGGAGGGAAAAGGAAAGCGAAAAAGAATGGCTTAATGGAAGGAATTTTTAACTTAAGTGATGTTATTAAATTAAAAGTTTTAGATTTAGGATTAAAATATGCTATGGAAAAAAATCTCAACAAATTTGATGTGTTCATTGACCTACAAAAATTCATTAGGTGATTATTATTATTATTATTATTCATAGGTGATAAAGCATCAGTGGAGACACCTTTTCCCCATATTAACTCTTAGAGGAGAGAATTTCCCTTCCTAGGGGTAGATTTCCTCTCACCACCTGTTGTCTCCCTCCGTTTATAAGTAGGAGTCGTTTGTAAGTCGGATGTTTGAAAGTAGGGGACCGCCTGTATATACTATACGGCCTGCCCTATATACTCTGCAGAAATGTGGGCCTTAGGTGTTAGTGGTACCAGAACACTGTAAGCCCTCACAGTTACTCTTGGTGGGCGCTGGAATGGGCCCTGCTGGTAAATATTATATCAAGAATTGTAATTACATGCCCCTGTTGAACAGGGTCAGAAAAATTGGGACTTTGGTGGTGGTGCCACAACACTGTAACCCCTCACCGATTCTGTTGTTGAGCACAGGAACAAGCCCTGCTGTGAAATATTAGATCAAAAATTGTATTTACGCGCCCCTGTTAAACAGGGGCAGAAAAATTGGGTCTTAGGCAGTGGTGGTGGTGCCACAACACTGTAACCCCTCATAGATTTTGTTGTTGAGCGCAGGAACGAGCCCTGCTGTGAAATATTGGATCAAAAATTGTATTTACGCGCCCCCGTTAAACAGGGGCATAAAAATTGGGCCTTAGGTGGCGGTGGTGGTGGTGATGGTGGTGACACAACGTTGTAAAACCTCACAGATACTCTTGTTGGAGCGCAGGAACGGGCCCTGCTGTTAAATATTAGATCAAAAATTGTAATTACACGCCCCTGTTAAACAGGGGCAGAAAAATTGGGCCTTAGGCACTGGTGCTGGTGCCACAACACTACAACCCCTCACAGATACTCTAGTCGAGCACAGGAACAAGCCCTGCTGCAAAATATTACAGCAAAAATGGTAATTACACGCCAATGTAAAACAGGGGCAGAAAAATTGGGCTTTAGGCACTGGTGCTAGTGCCCAGAACCAAAAATGTTCTTAGAAGCTATCAACATGAACATTGAGGAGGAATATGATAGTCACTCAGCATCAGCTTCAAAGGATCTCACATTCATAAAAATTAATCGGTTACATCAGCATCAGGTACTTGGTAGCTGGTGATCCAAGACTGATTCATTTTTATGAAGGTGAGCCGATCAACTGAGAGTGCGCCTGTGGACAGGCGCACACTGTGATCGGTTACAAAGCCTCCTGCAGCACTGAAGGTGCGTTCAGATAGAGCGTGGATGCAGGACAGGCCAGTAGCTCAATTGCATACTGTGCAAGCTCTGGCCAGTGATCCATCCTCAAGAACCAGAAACCCAGTGGATTTTCGGTTGGAAAGGTCTCCAAGTCTGATCTTGCCCCAAGGTATTCCTGCACCATGTAAATCAGACACCGGCGATGGTTGCTGGAACCGATCAGACCTTGGGGCTGTGGATTAACAAATTGTCTGAACACATCGGTCAGATGGCCACCTTCTCCACCACTTCTTCTGTGATTGACTGAAGCCTCAGCAACACGTTGTCCAGGAGGACCAGGAAATTGTAACCGCCCAGGCTCTGGAAACGCATTGCACAAACCTTTCTGCAAGGCCTCCCGAAGATGTTTCATCCTCTGCTCCCTCAGCGAAGTCTGGATAAGTTCCGCAACCTTACCCTTGTAACATGGATCAAGAAGGGTTGCCAGCCAGTACTGATCCCTCTCCTTGATACCACGATTTCAAGGGTCCTTTCGCAGGCTTTGCAGGATCTGGGAGGCCATGCAGCGTAGGTTTGCTGAGGCATTCGGTCCGGAGTCCTCTGGATCATTAAGGATGACATGATCCACAGCCACCTCCTCCCAGCCACGTACAAGTCCATGGGTTTCTGGGGACTGAAAATGATCCCTTGAAGACTGCTGCTGATGCTGAGTGCCAGGCTCCACCTCCATGCTGACACAATCCTCCCCCTCCTCTTTCTGTGTAATAGGCGGCTCTGCAGGAATACTGTCTGAATAAAGGAGGCCTTAAAAGGTAAGGAAGTCCTTCTTTTCCTCCCTCTGTTCTGCCTCTATTGCCCTGTCCATTATTCAACGCAGCATGTGCTCCAACAGGAAGACAAGAGGGACAGTATCACTGATGCATGCACTGTCACTGATCACCATCCTCGTGGCCTCCTCAAATGGTGACAGGACAGTGCATGCATCCTCGATCATTAGCCACTGGCGTGGTGAAAAAAAGCCAAGCTCCCCTGACCCTGTCCTGGTGCCATACTCGTTCAGGTACTCATTGATGGCCCTCTGCTGCATGTTCAGCCGCTGCAGCATTGCCAACGTTGAGTTCCACCTGGTGGGCATGTCACAGATGAGACGGTTCTTGGGCAGGTTGCATTCCTTTTGAAGGTCAGCCAGCCAAGCACTGGCATTATATGACTGGCGGAAATGCCCATAGACTTTCCTGGCCTGCCTCAGGAGATCCTGTAAGCCCGGGTACCTGCACAAAAACCGCTGCACCATGAAATTAAGGACGTGAGCCAAACAGAGAACATGGGTCAATTGTCCCTGTTGGAGGGCAGAGAGGAGGTTGGTGCCATTGTCGCAAACCACCATTCCTGGCTGAAGCTGGCGTGGTGTCAACCACCTCTTAACTTGCCCCTGCAGAGCTGCCAGAATCTCTGCCCCAGTGTGGCTCCTGTCCCCTAAGCAGACCAACTCAAGCACTGCTTGGCATCTTTTTGCCTGAGTGCTTGCATAGCCCTTAGAATGCCTACGGAGCACTGCTGGTTCCGAGGACAAATCTGCACAGGAAGAGGCCATAGAGGAAGAAGAAGAGGATGGGTGGAGGAGAGAGGTGTGGCAGAATCACCACTACCAGCATTTTGGAGGCGTGGTGGCGGAACAAGCTCCAACATTACTGCACCCTGTCCTGCATCCTTCCCAGCTGCCAGCAGGGTTACCCAGTGCGCTGTGAAAGAAAGGTAACATTTGTCATTGGGACAGAAAGTGAGGTGAAATCTTCTGAAGAGGTGCACAGACAGCAAAACAAATGTCACAGGGGTGATAACCCTTCCCCATGTTTTCCAAAAAGCTTAAAAATAGATTTTTTGGCTGGAGCTACACTTTAAAAATGTACCAGTTCAAAATTATAAACAGATTCTACTTAACAACAAACCTACAGTCCCTGTCTTGTTTGCACCGCCTGTGTACTGCTGTTCAGAGTATATAGGGCCTTTTCTTTTTTTAATTTGGGTGCGGGGTTCCCCTTAATATCCATACAAGACACAAAGGGCCTGGTAATGGACTGGGGGGTACCCATGCCGTTTGTCTCACTGATTTTCATCCATATTGCCAGGACCCGACATTACATTAAAGCCACAAGCAGTTTTAAATTACTTTTATTTCTTTAAAAATATAATTTTGTGCAGGGACTGTTCTAAGCATGGGAAACATGTGCCACTTTATAGGCATACTATAGACATCTCCCAGGTACGATATTTAAAGGAATATTTCACTTTTTTTTTTTTTACTTTAAGCATCATTAAAATCACTGCTCCCGAAAAAACGGCTGCTTTTAAAAGTTTTATTTGCATTGATACATGTCCCCTGGGGCAGGACCCAGGTCCCCAAACCCTTTTTTGGAAAATAACTTGCATATTAGCCTTTAAAATTAGCACTTTTGATTTTGAACGTTCGAGTCCCATAGACTTCAATGGGGTTCTAAAGTTTGCGCAAACTTTCGGTCCGTTCGCAGGTTCTGGTGCGAACCGAACCGGCGGGTGTTTGGCTCATCCCTAGTGCTTAGCTAGGATTTTTGCAGTTCCTGAGTCTGGGTGACCAGCCAGGTCAGAAATCGGGTCTTCGGACTCAAGGGATCATTCATAGGCTGTGGCTGATAAGGTACTATGTGTGGTGAGTAGGGATGAGCCGAACACCCCCCTGTTCGGTTCGCACCAGAACATGCGAACAGGAAAAAAATTTGTTCGAACACGCGAACACCGTTAAAGTCTATGGGACACGAACATGAATAATCAAAAGTGCTAATTTTAAAGGCTAATATGCAAGTTATTGTCAATAAAAGTGTTTGGGGACCTGGGTCCTGCCCCAGGGGACATGGATCAATGCAAAAAAAAGTTTTAAAAACGGCCGTTTTTTCAGGAGCAGTGATTTTAATAATGCTTAAAGTCAAACAATAAAAGTGTAATATCCCTTTAAATTTCATACCTGGGGGGTGTCTATAGTATGCCTGTAAAGGGGCGCATGTTTCCTGTGTTTAGAACAGTCTGACAGCAAAATGACATTTTGAAGGAAAAAACTCATTTAAAACTACCGCGGCTATTGCATTGCCGACAATACACATAGAAGTTCATTGATAAAAACGGCATGGGAATTCCCCACAGGGCAACCCCGAACCAAAATTAAAAAAAAAAAATGATGTGGGAGTCCCCCTAAATTCCATAGAAGGCCCTTCAGGTCTGGTATGGATATTAAGGGGAACCCCAGCCAAAATTTAAAAAAAAATTGACGTGGGGTTCCCCCTAAATTCCATACCAGACCCTTCAGGATGAAGAGAGAAGAAGAAGAAGAAGAAGATGAAGAAGAAGATGAAGAAGAAGATGAAGAGAAGAGCGGGAGCCTCCCCCCTCATGCCATGGGTGCGGAGCGGCCCGAGGAGAAGAAGATAGAAGACGCCGCGGAGGAGATGCTGGACGAGAACGCCGGAGGAAGAACCAGAAGAGCCAGAAGAACCAGAAGAAGAAGAAGATGAAGGAAGAAAGAAGAAGCATTTAAATAAAGGAATTGTCAAAAACTGTCTCTTGTCATTTTTAACATTTTTGACAGTTTTTTAGTGAAATGGTAGGGGTAAGTACCCCCTTACCATTTCACACAGGGGGGGGGCCGGGATCTGGGGGTCCCCTTGTTAAAGGGGGCTTCCAGATTCCGATAAGCCCCCCGCCCGCAGACCCCCACAACCACCGGCCACGGTTGTGGGGATGAGGCCCTTGTCTTCATCAACATGGGGACAAGGTGTTTTGGGGGCTACCCCAAAGCACCCTTGAGGGCATGTGGCCTGGTACGGTTCAGGAGGGGGGGGGCCGCACTCTCGTCCCCCCCTCTTTTCCTGCGGCCTGCCAGGTTGCGTGCTCGGATAAGGGTCTGGTATGGATTTTTAGGGGGACCCCACGCCGTTTTTTTTTTTTTTTTTTTGGCGCGGGGTTCCCCTTAAAATCCATACCAGACCTGAAGGGCCTTGTATGGAATTTAGGGGGACCCCCACATCTTTTTTTTTTTTTTTTATTTTGGTTCGGGGTTGCCCTGTGGGGAATTCCCATGCCGTTTTTATCAATGAACTTCTATGTGTATTGTCGGCAATGCAATAGCCGCGGGTAGTTTTAAATGAGTTTTTTCCTTCCAAATGTCATTTTGCTGTCAGACTGTTCTAAACACAGGAAACATGCGCCCCTTTACAGGCATACTATAGACACCCCCCAGGTACGAAATTTAAAGGGATATTACACTTTTATTGTTTGACTTTAAGCATTAATAAAATCACTGCTCCTGAAAAAACGTCCGTTTTTAAAACTTTTTTTTGCATTGATCCATGTCCCCTGGGGCAGGACCCGGGTCCCCAAACACTTTTTATGACAATAACTTGCATATAAGCCTTTAAAATTAGCACTTTTGATTTCTCCCATAGACTTTTAAAGGGTGTTCCGCGGCATTCGAATTTGCCGCGAACACCCCAAATTGTTCGCTGTTCGGCGAACTTGCGAACAGCCAATGTTCGAGTAGAACATGAGTTCGACTCGAACTCGAAGCTCATCCCTAGTGGTGAGGCTCTGGTTTATTGCCGAGGGTGACAGGCTGCTTAAAAAACAGCGCTGCTTGAATCCCTAGTACCGAATGAGATTCTATTTTCCTTTTTTCTTCTGCATGATTCTCTATAAAATCACACAATAAGCAGAAGTACTGTCTCTCCTATTCTGCAAACAGTGTCTATAAACTGATGTGGAAGACTTTAAGGAAGCAGAACTGTTGGATTCTATATTCCAGAATTTTCTCCTATTGAGATCTTTTTGTTACTGTACTGCACAGTTTGTTGGAATATGTGATGCTGTGTGTGTCCTGAACCCCTATTCAGTTGTGTGCCTGTCATATGTGCTGCCATGTATCTTGCATATAAGTGGACTGTTTCTATTTAGAAAGGAGTGTGTTTTTACATCTTAAATCCAGAGTTTCCTTTTTAGCAGCTTCTGTGACTAAATCTCCCCCCCCCCCCCCCCAGTGTGCCTGTCAGTCTGTGTGGCTGATTTGTGCAGTGTTCAGTCTGTGTGATCCCACCGGGAGCTTCTCCTGGATTGCCAAAGATTTTCACTTTGGGAACAGGAGTGGCCGAGTCCCTCAAGGAATGGAACCAAGGCACACAGGGGTTTTGTACCACTAGAAAGCTAAGACAAAAATGTTGAAAAAATGAAATGAAAGAAACGTATTGTTCTGTATATGAATATGAACCTAATAATAACATTGCTAAAATAACTGCAAGCACATTATACCCTACCACCCAGCGTACTTATAATGACCTAAGTAGACATATAGATTAGAGCCCATTGTAGATGTGCATGCCAGAAAAAAAAAGGTAAAGTGCAGTTTTATTAGAGAAATGTGCTAATATTTTAGTCTACAGGGTGTAGTTGGCTAAGTGTGAGAGTTATGTTTGTTGTATATATGTGTGTGAGATCCATGGATTGTTATGTCATGTTAGTTGTATTAATATGCCCAAAGTGCTGTATCAGCAAAACCGTTGATCCAAACCACGACTTTACCTACATGGAGTTTGCGTGTTCTCCCTGTGCCTGCCTGGGTTTCCTCCGGGTACTCCAGTTTCTTCCTACACTCCGGGGAAATGCTGGTAGGTTAATTGGATCCTGTCTAAATTGTCCCTAGTGTATGTATGAATGTGAGTTAGGGACCTTAGACTGTAAGCTCCTTGAGGGTAGGGACTGATGAATGTGAAATAATAGTAACACACTATGAATATGGGTGGCATGATGATTTGTTTTGTGCTTGTTATGTATGTTTTAAAGTAATGGGACATTGCTACAAGGACAATTACAGGTAACAAGTCAGTGGCATGTTGGTCATTGCAACTTTTAGAAGCAAGACAAATATTTTGTCTGTAAAGTGTGACCTTAAAAAGACTAAAAATTTCATATCGTGAACAATTTGATCTATATAATTTGTGTATAAAAAAATTGACTAAAAATTGTAAAATCCTGTGCAATGTATAGTCATTTTGCACTGTGGTCAATTTAATGTGAAAAAGAAATTGTAAACATATTATATTTGCTTATTCTAAAAGAAGAGTTAATCTAAAAACTGTGAGCTGAAAATCGGTAATTTAAATACTTTCTGGGGTGGCTGATCATGAGGTAATTGGAGCCACACCCAATACATTTAATAAAATTAATAAAAATAAATAAAGTGAAATGTTAAAAGATTAGTGACATAAAAAAAGCCTTTTTCACTGATGATTAAAGTTTAAAAATAAAGAATGGTGTTTTATAGTTTAAAGGAGCAACGACCCCCCTCCCCCTTTCTTTGACACGGGTTAAATTGCATGGCTTGTGTGTGAACAGCTGTATTGTCGTGCTAATTGAGTGAGCTGAGTGATCTGAAAGTAAAACACCTCCTAATAATCTATATTTATATGTGTGTGTATTAAGGGTAATCTTTGTTTTCATAGAAGAAACAGTTTTTGAAGAGTTTTCCAATGTACTCAGTATGGTGAAGTATAACTTTCTTGCAAGACAAAGGGAAACTTATAAAAATGTTTTTTTTTTTTTGAGCTGCTTATTTTTAACCATGGTGAATAATAGTTTTTTTACAATAATGGTATACCATACATAAAAACCACGTGGTAACATTTAGTTTGACGTCAAACAATTTTTGGTATTAGAAAAAGTGCACTGGTAAAACATCTAAGAAAGAAAATGTTCAAAATGCGTACTGTATGCTAAATATCTCTAAGCTTTGGTTTATGTTTAGGAGGAAAATATAATGTGTTTTGATGCTTATTCCTCAGATTAGTTCTATGATCTGAGTTGATTTATTAAAGGTCTTCAGAACAGAAGGAGATCACGGCCTTCAAAGACAATTCACCAATGGAAGTATTCAGGGCTGGACTGGGACAAAAATTTGGCCCTGGACTTCATCCAGACCGGCCCACTTTAATTTTGCAAACACGCACAAAACCAGTATATAAATTATACGCAATTGCGCAAAAAACTTACTAATCAGTTATCGTGACCAGTGGCATTAAATTACTAATCAGTTATCGTGACCTGTGGCATTAAATTATCCATCAATTACCATGACCAGTGACATTAAATTATTCATCAATTACCATGACCAGTGACATTAAATTAATAATTGACCAGTGACATTAAATTAATAATTGACCAGTGGCATTAAATTAATAATTGACCAGTGGCAATAAATTATTCATCAGTTTCCGTGGTCAGCGGCATTAAATTAATAATTGACCAGTGGCATTAAATTACTATTAATGCCACTGTAGCATTAATATTAATTTAATGCCACTGGTCAATTATTAATTTGATGCCACTGGCCATGGTAACTGATGAATAATTTAACCATGACCAGTGGCAGTACATTTATACAGTACAGATTTACCCCTACCCCCCTCCCCCCCTCCATGCTGCATATTCAGTTACTTACTATTACTAATTACTATTATTATTAGTAAAGTTATTACTATAGTGCTGCTTACTTGAATGATGACACTATAGACTTGGTCTCTGTCACTGTACTTGCTGGTGGCTGCCTGCCTGCAACTTGGTCTGGTATTATGGTTCCGATCCGATTCTGAAATTCCGAATCCTCCTCCTCGGCCTCGGCTCCTCTAGGTTGCAGTCTTGCAGGCAGCAGGCTTGCTTTGCTACGCCCTGACTCCGCCTCCTCCTATGTCCCTGGGCCGCCTCCGCCCTCCGTCCGTGAGTGACGTCACGGCGCCGGGACAAAGAGGCCGCCCAAATGGCTATATTGTTAGGGGGAGTGCCTGGGGGAGTGATAATGCCTGTCACTGTGGTTGCGTGACGCGGCCGGCGCCGCCCGCCGAGTGCAGGAGCGGAGCCGCCCGGCGCCCAGTGACGCTCGGACGGAGAGAGACAGTGACACTGACAGTCAGAGTCATTGGTGTAGTGGCCCGCTGCCAATCGGCCCTCCGGGAAACTCCCGGTAGTCCCGATGGCTAGCACAGGCCTGGAAGTATTGTTCATGGAAGTATTGTTCTAAAGTGTTTCTATTTTCATATGTGAACATTTATCGGTTTCACTCCCCCCACTAGCTAAATATTGGTGCAGTCATCTGAGTCTGTACTGCCCTTAGCAGTTTCTTGTTCCTATTTACAGTATAAGGTGCTAAACTTTTTTGTTGTGTTATGATCTGACATGTATGAGCTTTGAATGTTAACGATGCCCAAATTAAGTTTCTCCTGTCTTAGACTATGTTTCCACTATAATGACCCCCAAAGTCACGTGATTCAGAGACTCTGGAGTGTGACTTTGGTCCAACTTTACAGTCTCTAGATCAGAGTTGTGTATGTCAGTGTTACTACATTGAGTGTTAAGATTACTTATTATATTATATATATATATATATATATATATATATATATATATATATATATATATATATATATATATATATATATTATTATATATCTATTATTACGATTTTAAATTAGACCTGTCACAGATCTTCAGCTTTTCTACAGATCTGTCTCCTCTATTCCTAAAGATCAGCGGGTATGCTGGTATTACATAGTAGGTGAGGTTGATAAAAGACACAAGTCCATCAAGTCCAACCTATGTGTGTGATTATTGTATTGGCATTTAGTTCCAATGCTTTAACTTATAAGGTATGCGGTTGTATCTTGTCCCACAAAACTTGTTTTATAGACTAGATTAAACCTCCTGTTAATTGAAATAACTACATGCCCAGCCAGTACTGCCTTTCCAAGCTGAAGCAGATTGCCTTAGGCTTTGCATAATAATGTCCCAAGCAAGTCTGTCTTTGTGTCTCCAAGTGTATTTCAACCAGTTTCCTGTTCAGTGACACCATGCAACTTCACTAAACTTATAGATTCCTGTGTGACTGTTTGCATGGCTACTCATTTCTAGCTGTCTTGTGTATCTTTGTGTATCTGTCCCAGTGTCTGTGTGTTTCCGGGCACACACCTGTCAGCTTGAATTTTACTCCCTACTGTTTAGTGATCCCAGCACCTCAGCACTGCAAAGGATTCTCATTTGTCCATTGGCCCTTAGTTCTAGGTATCTGCCTGCCTGGGTGAGTAAGAGGGCCGCAACCGGGGAACTGTCTGCAGCACAAACCATCTCTACCATCAAGAACTCTGGAGAGGACAACGCAGTTCCTTAGACTCTGCGCCTCGGCCCTTTCAAGGGACCTCACCATTGTTGCATGTGTGGACATGCTGCGTTCACCCCAGATAGTACCATTAGGTATCCTTCCTGCCTTAGAATCCTTGTACACATCAACTGTAAGGATGAGCCAAACAGCCCCCGGTTGGGTTCGCACCAGAACCTGCGAACGGACCCAAAATTTGCACGAACATTAGAACCCCATTGACGTCTATGGGACTCGAACGTTCGAAATCAAAAGTGATCATTTTAAAGGTTAATTTGCATGGTATTGTCCTAAAAAGGGTTTGGGGACCCGGGTCCTGTCCCAGGGGACATGTATGAATGCAAAAAAAACTTTTAAAAATGGCTGTTTTTTCGGGAGCAGTGATTTTAATGATGCTTAAAGTTTAAAAAAAAAGTGAAATATTCCTTTAAATATCGTATCTGGGGGGTGTCTACAGTATGCCTGTAAAGTGGCGCGTGTTTCCCGTGCTTAGAACAGTCCCTGCACAAAATGACATTTTTAAAGGAATAAAAGTCATTTAAAACTGCTTGTGGCTTTAATGTAATGTCGGGTCCTGGCAATATGGATGAAAATCAGTGAGACAAACAGCATGGGGACCCCCCGGTCCATTACCAGGCCCTTTGGGTCTTGTATAAATATTAAGGGGAACCCCGCACCTAAATTAAAATAGGGAAAGATGTGGGGCCACCAGGCCCTATATACTCTGAACAGCAGTATACAGGTGGTCCAAACAAGACAGG
Source organism: Lithobates clamitans (assembly GCA_037952925.1). Classification (NCBI taxonomy): domain Eukaryota; kingdom Metazoa; phylum Chordata; class Amphibia; order Anura; family Ranidae; genus Lithobates; species Lithobates clamitans. The sequence goes on from JBBGZY010000151.1 coordinate 3,185,408, forward strand.
GACTGTAGGTTTGTTGTTAAGTAGAATCTGTTTGTAATTTTGAACGGGTACATTTTTAACGTGTTTAGCTCCAGCCAAAAAATCTATTTTAAGCTTTTTGGAAAACATAGGGAAGGGCTATCACCCCTGTGACATTTGTTTTGTTGTCTGTGCTCCTCTTCAGAAGATTTCACCTCCCTTTCTGTCCCAATGACAAATGTTTTTTGAAAATTTGGGTTTTTTTGTGAAACAAGGATTGGTGATAAAGCATCAGTGGAAAGGAGAAATGTTTTTCCCATATTAACTCTTACAGGAGAGAATTTCCCTTCCTAGGGGTAGATTTCATCTCACTTCCTGTTGTCTCTTTCCGTTTGTAAGTTGGATGTTTGAAAGTAGGGGCCTGCCCTATATACACAGCAGAAATTTGGGCCTTAGGTGTTGTTGTGGCCACAACACTGTGAGCCCTCACAGGGCCCTGCTGTGAAATATTAGATCAAGAATTGTAATTACATGCCCCCGTTGAACAGGGGCAGAAAAATTGGGCCTTAGGCACTGGTGCTGGTGCCACAACACTGCAACCCCTCACAGATACTCTAGTTGGAACGCAGGAACGAGCCCTGCTGCAAAGTATTGCATAAAAAATTGTAATTACACGCCCCTGTTAAACAGGGGCTGAAAAATTGGGCCTTAGGCACTGGTGGTGGCGCCCAGAAAAAAAAATGTTCTTACAAGCTATCAGCGTGATCATTGAGGAGGAAGAGGATAATTACTCAGGATAGTCACTCAGCATCAGCATAGGCAGTCTTTGAAGGGATTTGATATAAAAAAAAAATTAATCTGTTACATCAGCATCAGGTACTTGGTAGCTGGTGATCCAAGACTGATTCATTTTTATGAAGGTGAGCCGATCAACTGAGAGTGCGCCTGTGGACAGGCGCACACTGTGATCGGTTACAAAGCCTCCTGCAGCACTGAAGGTGCGTTCAGATAGAGCGCTGGATGCAGGACAGGCCAGTAGCTCAATTGCATACTGTGCAAGCTCTGGCCAGTGATCCATCCTCAAGACCCAGTAACCTAGAGGATTTTCGGTGGGAAAGGTGTCCAAGTCAGATCTTGCCCCTAGCTATTCCTGCACCATGTAAAACAGACGCTGGCGATGGTTGTTGGAACCGATCATACCTTGGGGCTGCGGACCAAAAAATTGTCTGAACGCATCGGTCAGACGGCCACCTTCTCCACCGCTCCTTCTTTGACTGACCGAAGCCTCAGCAACACGTTGTCCAGAAACAGGAGTTTGTAACCTCCCAGTCTCTGGGAACGCGTTGCACAGACCTTTCTGCAAGGCTTCCCAAAGATGTTTCATCCTCTGCTCCCTCTGCGATGGCAAGATAAGGTCCGCAACCTTACCCTTGTAACGTGGATCAAGGAGGGTTGCCAGCCAGTATTGGTCCTTCTCCTTGATACCACGAATACGAGGATCCTTACGCTGGCTTTGCAGGATCAGGGAGGCCATGCAGCGTAGATTTGCTGAGGCATTCGATCCGGAGTCCTCTGGGTCACTAAGGACGACATGGTCCGCAGCCACCTCCTCCCAGCCACATACAAGTCCATGTTTTTTTTGGGACTGATCCCTTAAAGACTGCTGCTGATGCTGAGTGCCAGGCTCCACCTCCATACTGACACAATCCTCTTCCTCCTCCTCATCCTTGTCCTCTTCCTGTGTGATCGGCGGGCACGCAGGAACACTGTCTGGATAAAGGGGACCTTGAGAGCTAAGGAAGTCCTCTTCCTGCCTCTGTTCTGCCTCAAGTGCCCTGTCCATTATTCCATGCAGCGTGTGCTCCAACAGATGGACAAGGGGGACAGTGTCACTGATGCATGCACTGTCACTGCTCACCATCCTCGTGGCCTCCTCAAATGATGACAGGGCAGTGCATGCATCCCTGATCATGGCCTACTGGCGTGGGGAAAAAAAAACAAGCTCCCCTGACCCTGTCCTGGTGCCATAGTCGCACAGGTACTCATTGATGGCCCTCTGCTGTGTGTGCAGCCGCTGCAGCATGGCCAACGTTGAGTTCCACCTGGTGGGCATGTCACAAATGAGGCGGTTCTTAGGCAGGTTAAATTCCTTTTGGAGGTCTGCCAGCCGAGCACTGGCATTATATGACCGGCGAAAATGCACACAGACTTTTCTGGCCTGCCACAGGACTTCCTGTAAGCCCGGGTACCTGCCCAGGAACCGCTGCACCACCAAGTTAAGGACGTGAGCCAAACAGGGCACATGGGTCATTTGTCCCTGTCGGAGGGCAGAGAGGAGGTTGGTGCCATTGTCACAAACCACCATTCCTGCCTTAAGTTGGCGTGGTGTCAACCGCCTCTGAACCTGCCCCTGCAGAGCTGACAGAACCTCTGCCCCAGTGTGGCTCCTGTCCCCCAAGCACACCAGCTCAAGCACCGCATGGCATCTTTTGGTCTGCATACTTTCGTAGCCCCTTGAATGGCTACGGAGCACCGCTGGTTCCGAGGACAAATCACAGGAAGAGGCCATGGAGGAAGAAGAAGAGGAGGGGGTGGAGGAGAGAGGTGTGTCACAATCATTAGTAGTGGCATTTTGGAGGCGTGGTGGTAGAACAACCTCCAACACTACTGCACCTTGTCCTGCATCCTTCCCAGCTGCCAGCAAAGTCACCCAATGCGCGGTGAAACATAGGTAACGTAGCTGGACCATGAGTCAGTGGTAATATGCACCTTACCGCTGACCGCCCTGTCCAGCGAGGCCAAGACATTGCCTTCCACATGCCGGTAGAGAGCCGGACTCGCCTTCCGTGAGAAAAAGTGGCGTTTGGGTACCTGCCACTGAGGAACCGCACATTCCACAAACTCACGGAAGGGGACAGAGTCTACTAACTGAAAAGGCAGCAGTTGAAGTGCTATCAATTTTGCCAAGCTAGCATTCAACCGCTGGTCATGTGGATGGCTGGGAGCGAACTTCTTTCGGTGGTGCAGCAGCTGGGGCAGGGAAATTTGCCTGGTACAATCTGACGTCGGTGTACCGAAAGCAGATTGCCCACAAGTACTTGGCTGTGACACACCTAATTCTACACCTTCATTCCTCTCAGTGCAGGTCTCAGAGAAGACTGAAGGTATAGTGGAGTTGGAGATCTCAGCTGATGAGGAGCAAGGAGAGGTCTTCTTTGTTCTTTGGTGTGGGTCTTTTAAATAGGCGTTCCAATGAACTGCATGGCAGGTCAAAATATGTCTGGTAAAAGCATGTGGTGCCCAAGCGGGAGATGTATTGGCCACGCAAGATACGCTTGAGACATATGTTGCAAATAGCAGCGGTGCGATCTGATGCACTCGTTTCAAAAAGGCCCACACCAAAGAACTTTTTGAATAAAGCGCAGAGACTGCAGCGCCCTGCACATGCGGAGCTGTGGGGTGTGATGCAGTCAGTGTGCTGCCCTTAGGCTGGCCCCTGGAGGGCATCCTGCCTCGTTGGTGATGTGCCTCCTCCTCCTCCTCCTCTCTCCTATCAGGCACCCACGTTGAGTCAGTGACCTCATCATCCCCTCCCTCCTCATCACTGGAGCAAACATGGCAGTATGCTGCAGTAGGGGGAGCATGACTGCCAGATTGCTGTCCTTCTTGGGCACCCCCTCTGTCCGTGCTCACGTTACTGCCTTCATCTTCATCTGCCTTTATCTAGCTCAGTATCATCATCAGAGCCTTCCAAACGCTGGGCATCCTCCTGGAGCATGTACCCAACACTGTGGTCAAACAGTTTGAGGGACTCCTCAGGAGGACATGGTGGGGCTAGGGAAGGAGTCACTGATGACATTGAGGCAAGGGAAGAGGCCGCTGCTTTGCCAGACAAAGTACCCTGGGCATGGGTGAGAGAGGATGAGGAGGATGAGGACGGCTTGGTCATCCACTCGACCAAGTCTTCCGCAAGTTGCGGCTCAACACGGCCAGCTGCTGAAAAAAAGGCAAGCGTTTCCCACGGCCACGTGCTGATGAGGATGCACCATCTCCATGACCAGCACTGTTGCCTCTAGACACAGAGCCTGCTTGCCCTCTTTTATTGGCATGTGACTGTCTGCCTCTCCTTGTTGGCCTTCCAGACATACTAATGGCCTGTAGCTGCACTAAGCTGGGATATATATATATATATATATATATATATATATATATATATATATATATATATATATATATATACTGATACTGCAGCTAGCAAAATCAACTGCCTGCCTGTAGTATGAGAACACCACCAACCATCTACAGGTAGCTTTAGCTGAACACTGTGCAGAGCTTGCAAAAAACTAACTTGTAGCTTTTTTAGCTGCCTGCGGTAGTGATAAGATCAGGAAAACACCACCAACCTTCTACAGGTAGCTTTAGCTGAACACTGTGCAGAGCTCGCAAAAAAATAACTTGTAGGTTTAGCTGAACACTGTGAGGAGGATGCACTACACTAACTTGTAGTTTTAGCTGAACACTATGCAGAGGTCTCACTAACTAACTTGTAGCTTTAGCTGAACACTGTGCAGAGGTCGCACTACACTAACTTGTAGTTTTAGCTGAACACTGTGAGCAGGACGCACTACACTAACTTGTAGCTTTAGCTGAACCCTGTGCAGAGGTCTCACTACACTAACTTGTAGCTTTAGCTGAACACTGTGCAGAGGTCACACTAAACTAACTTGTGGCTTTAGCTGAACACTGTGAGGAGGACGCACTACACTAACTTGTAGCTTTAGCTGAACACTGTGCAGAGGTCGCACTACACTAACTTGTAGTTTTCGCTGAACACTGTGAGGAGGACACACTACAGCAACTTATAGCTTTAGCTGAACACTGTGAGGAGGACGCACTACACTAACTTGTAGCTTTAGCTGAACACTGTGCAGAGGTCTCACTACACTAACTTGTAGTTTTAGCTGAACACTGTGAGCAGGACGCACTACACTAACTTGTAGCTTTAGCTGAACACTGTGCAGAGGTCTCACTACACTAACTTGTAGTTTTAGCTGAACACTGTGAGCAGGACGCACTACACTAACTTGTAGCTTTAGCTGAACACTGTGCAGAGGTCTCACTACACTAACTTGCAGCTTTAACTGAACACTGTGCAGAGCTCGCAAAAAACAAACTTGTAGTTTTAGCTGAACACTGTGAGGAGGACGCACTACACTAACTGTAAATAGTCTAGCTGCCTGACTGTGGTACTAATAGGATCAAAAGAACACCAGCAATTTTCTTCAGGTAGCTGTAAATACTGTAACAAGACAAGCCTGCCTGTCAGTAGGAAGATAACAGGAACGGATCTAGCTAAACTGAATACAGTATATATATATATATATATATATATATATATATATATGCAACACCTGGGATGCATATATACACACAATACACTGTAAGTGCAGCTAACTGACTGACTGTCCTGCCTAATCTAGCTAACTCAAATGAAATGACACTGTCTCTCTCTCTGTCTATCTCTCAGCACGCCGAAAAACACTACACAGGGCCTGTCGTGCAGGCGGCCTTATATAATGTGGGGTGTGTTCTAAACCCCCTGAGCCATAATTGGCCAAAGCCACCCTGGCTTTGGCCAATTACAGTTCTCTCTACCGACGGCGCTGTGATTGGCCAAGCATGCGGGTCATAGTGCATGCTTGGCCAATCATCAGCCAGCAATGCACTGCGATGCCGCAGTGAATTATGGGCTGTGATGCGCCACACGAATTTGGCGCGAACGGCCCATAACGTTCGCAATTCGGCGAATGATCGAACAGCCGAATGGTGGAGTCGAACATGGGTTCGACTCGAACGTGAAGCTCATCCCTAATCAATTGTATCTTGTGTACCTGACTTCCTGTGAACCCTGAACCCCAGTACTGCACTATACTCCTGTCATTCTTGTAAATCCTGTATTCTGTGCTCTCTTGTCTATGTTCCTGTAGGATCACTGATCCAAGCCATACGTAATAGCCCCCCCTCTGAGAAGCCTATTGTTCATGCTAGACAGTTTAGTTTAAATGACAGTTGAATAACATGTTATACTAAATGAGAATGGTTATTGTTTGTATTAAGATGTTTTTCTTTTCTTCTAGGTCTTATTACCTCTAGAACATAGATTTACTTCAAAAAAACTCAACGGTTTTATGGACATTTTTGTTAATGATCTAATATTGGACTAACAATCTGAGTGACGCCATCTTCAAAAATATCCCCCCTCATTCCTTGGCTTTATGACATCAGCCACAAACAGCATTGATAGAAAAGCGTGCTTTCAAAAGCTTTTTAGATGTCTGAAGAACTTTGATATTATCATGTCAGCTGTCTAAAAATGTCAAAGCTCAGTTTGCTATAATTGCAAAAAGATCTGCACACCTACTGGAAGTTTCTTGTCATGTGGACTGCGATAGTCCTGCAGAAAAGCAGATTATGTATGAACATTGTATGCGTTCTTAAGGTGTTGCAGTGGAGTCTTATGGACTAGCTGTTAAAGTTATAGCGGAGGAATCAACTAAAGACTTGGCGTTCATACATTGTTAGACCGACATGTAATTGTTATTTTTAGACATTTTTGTATTTTTATATTTTTGTTTAGCCTTGACAAAGCAGAGATTTTTCTGCAGAAGTAAATTGGGTACATAAATTAGGAGGAATATGAACTAGAAAAATGAATGTTTAAACTAAGATTAGGCAGTTAGAGGGAGATGATGGAATTTAGAAGTGATTGATAGGAATTGTAATTGTGTCTTCTTATCTTTAAAAATGCCATTTATGTTAGGTTTTGTATATGTTACGGGATGGTAAACAGGACAAATAGATAAGGGTGAATCTCCCTAACGGGGGCACAAGCAGCATTCAAAACTGGCAAGCAGAGGCACTAGACTTTGTGAGGGCTCAGAAAAAATCTAAACATGAGGCCCCACTCACGCCCATAACGGGAAAAATAATTTAAGCAATCCAATAAAATTTTAACTTTTTTTTTTTTTTAAATCATTTTTTTTGAGATTTTCACATATACAAAAAAATTTCAATCCCAAGAAAAGTAAAAAGACACAATACACAGCATAACTTAGTATACATCAAAGTGTTTCTTGCAAAATGATTACTTAGATCCGTTAGAATACCGACAATCATATTTATACTTTAAGCATAAAGTGTATTCTTAACCACAATCAAGCAGAAGAGCACCGCCCCCACTCTCAGACCACTCATCTAGGGTCTAGCTGTGGCAATGATTGGGCTCGGCGCCTCCCTCCTCGCTTTCTTCCCTCCACCCTGATATGTATACCAGTACAAAATGTCATCTTTAACCCTTTATTCATCAAATGTGAAACCAGCTTTCTTTTACCCCCTACTGCCTACCCCCATCCCCCCTTCCCCCCTCCCCTGTGCAAACATAGTGCCACTCTCATACACACAGCATTTCTAATTATGTTAGGGGAAGGGATATTTTTGTAGTGTCCTTATTCACTTTCCTCTTATTTCCCCCTCCCTCTTTCTCCTCACAGTAACCAACCACCATTATGCTGGTGTTTAAAATTAAAATCCTATATCCATTTTGTTGCAGGTAACAGATTCCATCCGGATAGTTCTACTCTATTCTCCTCTCTCAATCCTTCCTGGGGGGGCACCCAATATTATCCAGCCAGGGCTTCCACATCTTTAAAAATCTCTGAAAATTCCCTCTTCTGGTATATACCACTTTTTCCTTCCACACTGTAGTGTTTACCACCTTGACCCATTCTTCAGATGCCGGAGGCCTCCTTGATTGCCAATTTTGGGCAAATCAATTTCCTAGCTTGAAATAAGCACCTCGATATTACTATCTTAGTGTTTACAGACACTCCAGTTTCCTCCATATATCCCAATATACATATTCTGTCTACCAACTCTAATGTAGTTCTGAAAATTATATTTATAGTATCAAGTATCTCTGCCCAATACCTAAACAGTTTTGGGCATCTCCAGAATTTGTGTATAAGATCCCCTGTCTCTTGACACCTTGGGTGCTTAGCATCTGATCTATGGCCAAACTGGAACAGCCTCTTAGGAGTGTAGTGAGCTCTATATATCAAAAACAGGTGCGCCATTTTCTGTGAAGGGGAAACTGACACCAGTGGGCCCATTTATAATATCCTCCTCCACTGCTCCGTTGTTATTGCCCCTAAATCCTCTTCCCGTCTTCCCTTGTTTTTAACTGACCTCCCCCCAGAAATCATTTTACTACTAATCTGTTCATATAGATCTGAAACAAGCCCTTTGGTTGTTCCCACCTTGATCAGCCTTTGAAGGAGAGGGGCTCTACACAATTCCACTGCTTCTGTTTTGAACTGAGCATGTAAAGCGTGTCTGATTTGGACGTACCTAAAGAATGAATGGTTTGGTATACCATATTCTCTTTATGATTCTGCAAAGGTTTTCAGCGTACTGACAAAAGTTATCATTGGCGGATGAGACAATGGCGTTGGGGGTGAGTCTGGACTATGACAGAAGTCCCACCACTACTGGAGAGGCTTGATAGGCAGGAGAGGGATCAGGACTTTGACAGGAGTCCCACCACTACTGGGGAAGCTTGAGAAACAGGAGAGGGAGCAGGACTATGACAGGAGTCCCACCACTATTGGGGAGGCTTGATAAACAGGAGAGAGAGCAGGACTATGATAGGAGTCCCACCACTACTGGGGAGGAGAAGAATCACAGCTGGGATGTGAATTTATTTGATAGACGAGCAGTACAAAGTTTTCCGTTGTAGTATATAGTACGAGTTGGGATAGGTGCTGTGCTGGTAATGAGTACAGCACTGTTCCAATAGAGATAAGCAGGAGAGTGTAGAGGCAGCGCTATATCTTAGGGAGGGTGGAGGCTCAGGTACCTGATTTCTACTGTCTGCTAGCACATGCTACATATTAGTAGCTGGGAAATCCTGTAACATCCACTCTCAATAGCCAACATACGCTCCTGATGTGCGCGTGTGAGAGGGGAGGGTTACCATCCTCCAAGTGCCTTTTTTTTTATAACCTGGCCCCCCCTTTCTCCCATCTAGCTCACCACCCAGAGAATACACCATCAGGACCCACCCCCTCCTCTTCTGGGGGGACGGGATGTGAGAGGGACGTGGGAGCCGATCGCAGGGTCGAGGCTGCGGCTGCACGGCTCACATCACTCCGGAGGAGACGCACTTTGCAGCAGTTTCCAGAAGCAACCTCCCCCACCCCCAACCAGCCATGAGGGGACTCGACTAGCTTTAGATCAATTGATTATTTTGTCCCCCCCAAAAAAAATCAATACACACTGACCCCCTTCCTCCCTCCTGCTCCTCCAGAGATCGATGGACGCTCCAGCTGGCTGCCCTCACTAAAGTCGGACAAAGTGAACTCCATGGCCAGAAAGAGGAGGGGGAGGTGAAAGACGGGGCCAGTGCAAGGATTTTCTACACAGCAAAGGGGCACTTTGGTGCTGCCACCCCCTCCCTTCTCCTCCACAGTGTAATGCACAGTGTAGTGGTAAGGAGAGTGCAAATTCCCCCACAACTTTACCCTTTCAGCCAAAATCGTCACTCCCATCCATCCAAAAAGAATAATCAGCACTAATTTGTACAACCTCCCCTCCCCCCGGCACAGATCCTCTCTCCCCCTTCCAGAACAAATCCCCCTCCAAACACAAATCTCCTTCCCTCTTCTTCAGCACAAATCCTCCTCCACCCTCCCCAAATCCCCAGTCCCAGCACAATCGCCCCTTCTTCCCCATCCTAGCACTTATGCCCACACCCCCCAATTCCCCCTTCAATACTCCTCTCAGAATAAATCCTCCTCCACCTCCAAATCCTCCCTCCCAGCACATCCCCCATTCACCCTTTTAAATCCCTCCCCCAGCACAAATCCTCTCTCCTCCAAATCTAGCATATATCTTAATCGTGGTTTCAATCTTTTCCCCATTTCAAGCACAAATCCTCTCCCCCAAATCCCCTACCAGCAAAAATCCTCTCCCCACTTTTAGAACAAATCCATACCCCCCCATCACAGCGCAAACCCTTCTCCCCCCCCCCCCAATAACAGCACAAACCCTTCTCCCCCCCATTACAGCACATTCCCTTCTTCCCCCTCTTCAAATCCCCCCAATTCCTCTTCCCAGTAAAAATCCTCTCCCGACTTCTAGCACAGATCCTCTCCTCCAAGTCCTCCCATCCAGCACAGCCCCCCAATCCTGGGTCAAATCCTCTCCCCCATCTTTCCCAGCACAAATCATCTTTCCCCCAAATCCCCCCACTCCAGCACAAGTCCGCTCCACATTTCCCATCCAAATCCCACTTCCCACTACAAAATCTCCCCCCCCAAACACAAATCCTCTCCCCGTCTTATCCAAATCAATCAACACATCAATACTTCCCAAATGTTCTGCTTTTTGTGGGACCTTCCTGAGATCAGAACAAAATCCTGCAAATCCGGACTAAGGGCCAGTTCACACCAGCATGCAGTACAAGAAACCAGCGTTCGGTGTGCGTTTCCCGCACTGCATTCCAAATGCACTGCAGTTGTGATCTGCAGTCGGTGTCAATGTTAGCTTAATGACACAAATGCAGGTCACAAATGTAATGCGTTTACCTGCACCGGATCGTATGGTAGAGTAGTACCAGGGGATCCTATTCCTGTGTGCCTTATAACTCTTGGTGTGGTCTGGCACAATTTCAGCTCATTCAGAAGAACGGGCTGAAATGGCACTGCACGTGGAACGCATGTGAATCGCACACGAACGCACAGTGTGTGAACTGGCCCTAAGTCCTGGAGCCCAGTGCAGAAAAAAGTTCAGTCACCTGGGTCCACTAACTTGGGGCACTAGTGTGGGCACCAGGGGCGATTGCCCTGCATCTCTAGCAGGGTGCCCAGATGCCATGATTGTCCCCTGTATACCAGCTAGCATGTCCTTGATTTGGGGGTGGGGGGCAGTGAGTGATATGATACTGTATGTGCTTGGGGGGCACTTTGGGAGGAGAGAGGACTTCAGAGGGGGATGGTCAGATTTTATATCCAACTCCCCCTTGTAGCACAATTCCTTTCTCCTCCCAAAGCACCACCAAGCACATACAGTATCCAATTACCCCCCCCCCCCCCATATCACTGCAAGTATTCATCTTTGTTAGCTTGTCAACCCCCTGCAAGTGTCCTCTTCATCATACTATAGTATAACAATTACATACCTCAGATCAGCGTGGCAGATCATGCACATCGATGTTCCTCCTCCTCGGCTCATCCCCCTGTCTGTATACAGGAAGGAGGAGGAGCCGAGGACAAAACCGACCAGCGCACGACAATATACGTTGGCACAATGGCACTCCTGTGCAAATGGGCGTACAGGTACGTCCCCTTTAAGAAGCGGCACTGTGGGCGCACACCCGCCGCGTTTTCCATGACCGTGCCCGCGGGACCCGCAGACTCGATGTCCACCGATGTCCCGGGATCATGTCATGGAGTGGCAGAACAGGGAGATGCCTATGTAAACAAGGCATTTCCCCGTTCTGCCCTGTGACATGACAGAGATTACTGCTCCCTGTCATTGAGAGCAGTGATTGCTGTCATGTCAGTGGTAGCCCATCCCCCCCCCACAGTTAGAATCACTCTCTAGGACACACTTAACCCCTTCATCGCCCCCTAGTGTTTAACCCCTTCCCTGCCATTGTCATTTACACAGTAATCAGTGCATTTTTTTAGCTCTGATTGTTGTATAAATGACAATGGTCCCAAAATAGTGTCAAAAGTGTCCGATGTGTCCGCCCCAATGTCGCAGTCATGATAAAAATCGCAGATCGCCGCCATTACTAATAAAAAAAAATTAATAATAAAAATGCCATAAAACTATCCCCTATTTTTTAGATGCTATAACTTTCGCGCAAACCAATCAATATACGCTTATTGCAAATTTTTTTTAATCAAAAATATGTAGAAGATTACATATCGGCCTAAACTGAGGAAAAAATTTTTTTATATATTTTTTGGGGGATATTTATTATAGTAAAAAGTAAAAAATATTGTTTTTTTTTTTTTCAAAATAGTTGCACTTTTTTGTTTATAGCACAAAAAAATAAAAACCACAGAGGTGATCAAATACCACCAAAAGAAAGTTCTATTTGTGGGAAAAAAAAGCAACGCAGTGCCGAATCACAAAAAGTGTTCTGATCAGGAAGGGGGTAAATTCTTCCGGGGCTGAAGCGGTTAAACCTAAAATTTGTAGTTAAAATTGTAGTTTCCCCTATTATTTATATAAAAGCAGTTCTAAAGGCAGAAGGTTTTTTTTTTACCTTCATGCTTTCTGTGCGTTAATGTAAAAATTCTTCTGGGTGCAGCCCCCCTCCCCTAATACTTATGTGAATCCCATCTTGATTCAGAGACGTTCACAAGAGCAACAGTTCTCCCAGGTTTCTCTCTCCTCATTGACTCACACAGCAGCGGGAGCCATTTGCTCCTGCTACTGTCAATCAAAGTCAGTAAGCCAATAAGGAGAGAGTGGGGGCGGGGCCAAGCCACACCCTGTGTGTGTGAATGGCCAGTGGTCATTCATTGGAGCGTGGCTCAGGAGCGAGCCTGCTGGAGTAACCCCATAGCAAGAGTCTTGGGGAAAGGAGTCAGGACTACTAGCGGGGACCAAAAAAAAGGGGGGATTTAAGGCTTCACTGTGCAAAATCATTACACAGAGCAGGTATGACATATTTGTTTTTTGTTTTGTTTTTTCTGTTCAAAGTTTTTTATTGAACATAATCAAGGAATACATCAACAAATAATCTCAGCTGGACATTAGAGAACAAAACTCACAGTGCATCTCATGTGAAAATTATACAGTAATAATGAAGAAAAGTTTAACAAAAATTGTTACAATATAACAATTCAGAGTATAGTGAGTTCAGGGAATTGCAATCGTAAGTTAGATCTACAGAAGATGCTGACAATTGAGAGGAAAAGTCCCAATAAAGTAACGAAATTGAACAAAAACATTCCTGATCGAGCGAGGGAGACAAAGTCCGTAAGGAAGGACCAGTCAGCATTTTTTTGTTTTTTTAAAGTTGCAACCTTTACAATAACTTTAACTCATTCAATTATATTAGTAGCACTGAATTAAAGATGGGGTTGTACATTGGCATTCTTGACTTGGATATCAGAGGACCTTGTCCTAGGCTTCATTTACACATGTGCACTGCCCTTTTGTAGATGTATGATGGTAGATTTAATTCTTAATGACACCCCCACGGGTCTTTGCTAACACATATGTGTTTGTGCATGCCGAAAATATAATGTAGCACAGTACCACACTTTTTGGTACTGTGTGATTTTTAAAATTTGTCGGGCACCATTTTTGTGCATTTCTCTCACGTGATTTGTGAGAACGTGCAGAAAAATCTGTTTGCTCCGTTGCACCCCTTGGTCAATGGAAACAAAGATAATTAGCATTGACTTCTATTACATGCAATACCGCATGTGGCCAGAGGTGGGGAGGGCGCTGGAGAGCCTTGGAAATACTCGGGGACAGCTTGGCTGAACTTGGAAAGCCTCGGAAAGGCTCGGAAACACTCGGGAACGGAGTATTTTCAAGTGCTTTCGAGTATTTCCGAGTGATTCCGAGTATTTCCGAAAGGCTCCGATCTGTTCCGAGTGTCCCCGGCGCCCCCGAACCTCTGGCCAAATGCGGCACTGCACACCCCATTAGCTTGAATTCTGCTCGTTTTGCGAGACAACACTCGCAAACCGAGTCAGAATTTAAAAAAAAGTTGCTCGTCTTTCAAAACGCTCGTTAACAGCGTTACTCGTAAACCAAGGTTCCACTGTATGTTTCTTTTGGTTTAAAAACATATTTGTTGTTAAGGTTCCATTAAACCAAAAGAAATTTACACCTGAATGCGGGCTGTTCTGATAGACAAAGCTGGGACATTTCTTAAGCCTTCTAGACACCAGTTCCACCACATTCAATTGGCCGATCACTAAGATGGGCTTCCTCACTGGCCAATAGGGATGAGCTTCGTGTTCGAGTCGAACCCATGTTCGACTCGAACATCGGCTGTTCGGTCGTTCGCCGAATTGCGAACGATATGGGCCGTTCGCGCCAAATTCGTGTGGCGCGTCACGGCCCATAATTCACTGCGGCATCGCAGTGCATTGCTGGCTGATTATTGGCCAAGCATGCACTATGACCCGCATGCTTGGCCAATCACAGCGCCGTCAGTAGAGAGAGCTGTAATTGGCCAAAGCCAGGGTGGCTTTGGCCAATTATGGCTCAGGGGATTTAGTACACACCCCACACTATATAAGGCCGCCTGCACGGCGGCCCTGTGTAGTGTGTGTTCCGGTGTGCTGAGAGATAGAGAGAGAGAGAGAGAGTGTCATTTGATTTGAGTTAGATAGATTAGGCAGAACAGTCAGTCAGTTAGCTGCACTTACAGTGTATTGTGTATATATATGCATCCCAGGTGTTGCATATATATATATACACTGTATTCAGTTTAGCTAGATCCGTTCCTGTTATCTTCTATCTAGACTATTTACATTTAATGCAGTGCGTCCTGCTCACAGTGTTCAGCTAGATCCGTTCCTGCTATTTACATTCAGTGCAGTGCGTCCTGCTCACAGTGTTCAGCTAGATCCGTTCCTGGTATTTACATTTAGTGCAGTGCGTCCTGCTCACAGTGTTCAGCTAGATCCGTTCCTGCTATTTACATTCAGTGCAGTGCGTCCTGCTCACAGTGTTCAGCTAGATCCGTTCCTGCTATTTACATTCAGTGCAGTGCGTCCTGCTCACAGTGTTCAGCTAGATCCGTTCCTGCTATATACATTTAGTGCAGTACGTCCTGCTCACAGTGTTCAGCTAGATCCGTTCCTGTTATCTTCCTACTGACAGGCAGGCTTGTCTGGTTACAGTATATAAAGCTACCTGAAGAAAATTACAGGTGTTCTATTTGATCCTATTAGTACCACGGTCAGGCAGCTAGACTATTTACATTTAGTGCAGTGCGTCCTGCTCACAGTGTTCAGCTAGATCCGTTCCTGCTATTTACATTCAGTGCAGTGCGTCCTGCTCACAGTGTTCAGCTAGATCCGTTCCTGGTATTTACATTTAGTGCAGTGCGTCCTGCTCACAGTGTTCAGCTAGATCCGTTCCTGCTATTTACATTCAGTGCAGTGCGTCCTGCTCACAGTGTTCAGCTAGATCCGTTCCTGCTATATACATTTAGTGCAGTACGTCCTGCTCACAGTGTTCAGCTAGATCCGTTCCTGTTATCTTCCTACTGACAGGCAGGCTTGTCTGGTTACAGTATATAAAGCTACCTGAAGAAAATTACAGGTGTTCTATTTGATCCTATTAGTACCACGGTCAGGCAGCTAGACTATTTACATTTAGTGCAGTGCGTCCTGCTCACAGTGTTCAGCTAGATCCGTTCCTGTTATCTTCCTACTGACAGGCAGGCTTGTCTGGTTACAGTATATAAAGCTACCTTAAGAAAATTACAGGTGTTCTATTTGATCCTATTAGTACCACGGTCAGGCAGCTAGACTATTTACATTTAGTACAGTGTGTCCTGCTCACAGTGTTCAGCTAGATCCGTTCCTGTTATCTTCCTACTGACAGGCAGGCTTGTCTGGTTACAGTATATAAAGCTACCTGAAGAAAATTACAGGTGTTCTATTTGATCCTATTAGTACCACGGTCAGGCAGCTAGACTATTTACATTTAGTGCAGTGCGTCCTGCTCACAGTGTTCAGCTAGATCCGTTCCTGTTATCTTCCTACTGACAGGCAGGCTTGTCTGGTTACAGTATATAAAGCTACCTGAAGAAAATTACAGGTGTTCTATTTGATCCTATTAGTACCACGGTCAGGCAGCTAGACTATTTACATTTAGTACAGTGTGTCCTGCTCACAGTGTTCAGCTAGATCCGTTCCTGTTATCTTCCTACTGACAGGCAGGCTTGTCTGGTTACAGTATATAAAGCTACCTTAAGAAAATTACAGGTGTTCTTTTTGATCCTATTAGTACCACGGTCAGGCAGCTAGACTATTTACATTTAGTACAGTGCGTCCTGCTCACAGTGTTCAGCTAGATCCGTTCCTGTTATCTTCCTACTGACAGGCAGGCTTGTCTGGTTACAGTATATAAAGCTACCTTAAGAAAATTACAGGTGTTCTTTTTGATCCTATTAGTACCACGGTCAGGCAGCTAGACTATTTACATTTAGTACAGTGTGTCCTGCTCACAGTGTTCAGCTAGATCCGTTCCTGTTATCTTCCTACTGACAGGCAGGCTTGTCTGGTTACAGTATATAAAGCTACCTTAAGAAAATTACAGGTGTTCTATTTGATCCTATTAGTACCACGGTCAGGCAGCTAGACTATTTACATTTAGTACAGTGTGTCCTGCTCACAGTGTTCAGCTAGATCCGTTCCTGTTATCTTCCTACTGACAGGCAGGCTTGTCTGGTTACAGTATATAAAGCTACCTGAAGAAAATTACAGGTGTTCTATCCCAGCTTAGTGCAGCTACAGGCCATTAGTATGTCTGGAAGGCCAAGAAGGAGAGGCAGACAGTCACAAGCCAATAAGAGAGGGCAAGCAGGCTCTGTGTCTAGTGCTGGTCGTGGAGACGGTGCATCCTCATCAGCACGTGGCCATGGGACACGCTTGGCCTTTTTTTCGGCAGCTGGCCGTGTTGAGCCGCAACATGCGGAAGACTTGGTCGAGTGGATGACCAAGCCGTCCTCATCCTCCTCATCCTCTCTCACCCATGCCCAGGGTGCTTTGTCTGGCAAAGCAGCGGCCTCTTCCCTCAGCTCAATGTCATCAGTGACTCCTTCCCTAGCTCCACCATGTCCTCATGAGGATTCCCTCGAACTGTTTGACCACAGTGTTGGGTACATGCTCCAGGAGGATGCCCAGCGTTTGAAAGGCTCTGATGATGATACTGAGCTCGATGAAGGCAGTAACATGAGCACGGACAGAGGGGGTGCCCAAGAAGGACAGCAATCTGGCAGTCATGCTCCCCCTGCTGCAGCATACTGCCAGGTTTGCTCCAGTGATGAGGAGGGAGGGGATGATGAGGTCACTGACTCAACGTGGGTGCCTGATAGGAGAGAGGAGGAGGAGGAGGAGGAGGAGGAGGTGGCACATCACCAACTAGGCAGGATGCCCTCCAGGGGCCAGCCTAAGGGCAGCACATTGACTACATCACACCCCAAAGCTCCACATGTGCAGGGCGCTGCAGTCTCTGCGCGTTATTCAAAAAGTTCTTTGGTGTGGGCCTTTTTTGAGACGAGTGCATCAGATCGCACCGCTGCTATTTGCAACATATGTCTCAAGCGTATCTCGCGTGGCCAAAACATCTCCCGCTTGGGTACCACATGCTTGACCAGACATATGTTGACCTGCCATGCAGTTCGTTGGCAAGCGTATCTAAAAGACCCACACCAAAGAACAAAGAGGATCTCTCCTTGCTCCTCATCAGCTGAGATTTCCAACCCCACTAGACCTTCAGTCCTCTCTGAGACCTGCAGTGAGAGGAATGAAGGTGTAGAATTAGGTGTGTCACAGCCAAGTACTTGTGGGCAATCTGCTTTTGGTACACCGACGTCAGATTGTACCAGGCAAATTTCCCTGCCCCAGCTGCTGCACCGCCGAAAGAAGTTTGCTCCCAGCCATCCACATGCCCAGCGGTTGAATGCTAGCTTGGCAAAATTGCTAGCACTTCAACTGCTGCCTTTTCAGTTGGTAGACTCTGCCCCCTTCCGTGAGTTTGTGGAATGTGCGGTTCCTCAGTGGCAGGTACCCAAACGCCACTTTTTCTCACGGAAGGCGATTCCGGCTCTCTACCGGCATGTGGAAGGCAATGTCCATGCCTCGCTGGACAGGGCGGTCAGCGGTAAGGTGCATATTACCGCTGACTCATGGTCCAGCAGGCATGGACAGGGACGTTACTTAAGTTTCACGGCGCATTGGGTGACTCTGCTGGCAGCTGGGAAGGATGCAGGACAAGGTGCAGTAGTGTTGGAGGTTGTTCCGCCACCACGCCTCCAAAATGCTGATTGTGACACACCTCTCTCCTCCACCCCCTCCTCTTCTTCTTCCTCCATGGCCTCTTCCTCGGAACCAGCGGTGCTCCGTAGGCGTTCAAGGGGCTACGCAAGTACGCAGGCCAAAAGATGCCATGCGGTGCTTGAGCTGGTGTGCTTGGGGGACAGGAGCCACACTGGGGCAGAGGTTCTGTCAGCTCTGCAGGGGCAGGTTCAGAGGTGGTTGACGCCACGCCAACTTAAGGCAGGAATGGTGGTTTGCGACAATGGCACCAACCTCCTCTCTGCCCTCCGACAGGGACAACTGACCCATGTGCCCTGTTTGGCTCACGTCCTTAACTTGGTGGTGCAGCGGTTCTTGGGCAGGTACCCGGGCTTACAGGATGTCCTGAGGCAGGCCAGGAAAGTCTCTGTGCATTTCCGCCGGTCATATAATGCCAGTGCTCGGCTGACGGACCTCCAAAAGGAGTTTAACCTGCCCAAGAACCGCCTAATCTGTGACATGCCCACCAGGTGGAACTCGACGTTGGCCATGCTGCAGCGGCTGCACACGCAGCAGAGGGCCATCAATGAGTACCTGTGCGACTATGGCACCAGGACAGGGTCAGGGGACCTTGGTTTTTTTTCCCCACGCCAGTGGGCCATGATCAGGGATGCATGCACTGTCCTGTCACCATTCGAGGAGGCCACGAGGATGGTGAGCACTGACAGTGCATGCATCAGTGACACTGTCCCCCTTGTCCACCTGTTGGAGCACACGCTGCGTGGAATAATGGACAGGGCACTTGAGGCAGAACAGAGGCAGGAGGGGGAGGACTTCCTTAGCTCTCAAGGCCCCCTTTATCCAGACAGTGTTCCTGCGTGCCCGCCGATCACACAGGAAGAGGACGAGGAGGAGGAGGAGGAGGAGGAGGAAGATTGTGTCAGTATGGAGGTGGAGCCTGGCACTCAGCATCAGCAGTCTTTAAGGGATCAGTCCCAAGGAACACATGGACTTGTACGTGGCTGGGAGGAGGTGGCTGCGGACGTTGTTGTCCTTAGTGACCCAGAGGACTCCGGACCGAATGCCTCAGCAAACCTACGCTGCATGGCCTCCCTGATCCTGCAAAGCCTGCGTAAGGATCCTCGTATTCGTGGTATCAAGGAGAAGGACCAATACTGGCTGGCAACCCTCCTTGATCCACGTTACAAGGGTAAGGTTGCGGACCTTATCTTGCCATCGCAGAGGGAGCAGAGGATGAAACATCTTCGGGAGGCCTTGCAGAAAGGTCTGTGCAACGCGTTCCCAGAGACTGGGAGGTTACAAACTCCTGTTTCTGGACAACGTGTTGCTGAGGCTTCGGTCAGTCAAAGAAGGAGCGGTGGAGAAGGTGGCCGTCTGACCGATGCGTTCAGACAATTTTTTGGTCCGCAGCCCCAAGGTATGATCGGTTCCAGCAACCATCGCCAGCGTCTGTTTTACATGGTGCAGGAATACCTAGGGGCAAGATCAGACTTGGACACCTTTCCCACCGAAAATCCTCTGGGTTACTGGGTCTTGAGGATGGATCACTGGCCAGAGCTTGCACAGTATGCAATTGAGCTACTGGCCTGTCCTGCATCCAGCGTTCTTTCGGAACGCACATTCAGTGCTGCTGGAGGCGTGGTAACCGATCACAGGGTGCGTCTGTCCACCGACTCGGTCGATCGGCTGACCTTCATAAAAATGAATCAGTCTTGGATCACCACCAGCTACCAAGCACCTGATGCAGATGTAACCGAATAATTTTTTTTGAAATCTCAGATCCCTTCAAAGACTGCCTATGCTGATGCTGAGTGACTATCCCTGAGTAATTATCCTCTTCCTCCTCAATCATCACGCTGATAGCTTGTAAGAACATTTTTGGTTCTGGGCGCCACCACCAGTGCCTAAGGCACAATTTTTCAGCCCCTGTTTAACAGGGGCGTGTAATTACAATTTTTGATGTAATACTTTGCAGCAGGGCTCTTTCCTGCATTCCAACTAGAGTGTCTGTGAGGGGTTGCAGTGTTGTGGCACCAGCACCAGTGCCTAAGGCCCAATTTTTCTGCCCCTGTCTAACAGGGGCGTGTAATTACAATTTTTGATGCAATACTTTGCAGCAGGGCTCGTTCCTGCGTTCCAACTAGAGTGTCTGTGAGGGGTTGCAGTGTTGTGGCACCAGCACCAGTGCCTAAGGCCTAATTTTTCAGCTCCTGTTCAACAGGGGCATGTAATTACAATTCTTGATCTAATATTTCACAGCAGGGCCCTGTGAGGGCTTACAGTGTTGTGGCCACAGCAACACCTAAGGCCCAAATTTCTGCTGAGTATATAGGGCAGGACCCTACTTTCAAACATCTAACTTACAAACGACTCCTACTTGCAAACGGAAGGAGACAACAGGAAGTGAGATGAAATCTACCCCTAGGAAGGGAAATTCTCTCCTGTAAGAGTTAATATGGGAGAACAATTTCTCCTTTCCACTGATGCTTTCCAATCCTTGTTCCACAAAAAAACCCAAATTTTCAAAAAACATTTTTCATTGGGACAAAAAAGTGAGGTGAAATCTTCTGAAGAGGAGGAAAGACGCAAAACAAATGTCACAGGGGTGATAACCCTTCCCTATGTTTTCCAAAAAGCTTAGAAAAGATTTTTTGGCTGGAGCTAAACAAGTTAAAAATGTTCAAAATTACAAACAGATTCTACTTAACAACAAACCTACAGTCCCTGTCTTGTTTGCACCGCCTGTATACTGCTGTTCAGAGTATATAGGGACCTTTCCTTATTTTAATTTGGGTGCGGGGTTCCCCTTAATATCCATACAAGACCCAAAGGGCCTGGTAATGGCAACCCTCCTTGATCCACCGTTTGTCTCACTGATTTTCATCCATATTGCCATGACCCGACATGACATTAAACCCGCAAGCAGTTTTAAATGAGATTTTTTCCTTTAAAAATGACATTTGGTGCAGGGACTGTTCTAAACATGGGAAACACGCGTCACTTTACAGGCATACTATAGACACCCCCCAGGTACGATATTTAAAGGAATATTTCACTTTTTTTTTTTTACTTTAAGCATCATTAAA
Source organism: Lithobates clamitans (assembly GCA_037952925.1). Lineage (NCBI taxonomy): Eukaryota > Metazoa > Chordata > Amphibia > Anura > Ranidae > Lithobates > Lithobates clamitans. The sequence goes on from JBBGZY010000151.1 coordinate 3,206,538, forward strand.
ATCACTGCTCCCGAAAAAACGGCCGTTTTTAAAAGTTTTTTTTGCATTGATACATGTCCCCTGGGGTAGGACCCGGGTCCCCAAACCCTTTTTAGGACAATACCATGCAAATTAGCCTTTAAAATGAGCACTTTTGATTTCGAACGTTCGAGTCCCATAGACGTCAATGGGGTTCTAACGTTCGTGCGAACTTGCGGTCCGTTCGCGGGTTCTGGTGCGAACCGAACCGGGGGGTGTTCGGCTCATCCCTACTGGCCAATAGGAATGTGCAAGAGGCAGAAATATGAGGGCAAACCTTGGCAATATGAGAAAGTTGTCAAAGCTTTGCCTGTCAAAATGGCCCAAAACCTGATCCTAAAGGGGCTTTTTTTTGGTGGCTGGTTTAGATATAAGTACATCTACGGTATGAGCCTGAAATTTATACCTGAAGAAGGTTTTTTGCTTTTTAAACAGTCCCTTTCAAACATTCCTTCAGCTCCCAATGCGATGTAATGAAATGTTACATTAGTGTACATGTCTTTTCCTCTTCTTGATTTTTTTCCTCTTTTTCTCTCTCACTTTTTTCTATCTCATGTTTTTCTCTCTCATGATGAAGTTGGATCTGATGGATGTAGTTGTACATAAATTTCTTCCTCTCTATCCGTTCTCTTCTCGGGTCTCTTGGCTGTTCCAGGCAGAATCTGACGTTCCTCAAGGCAGTGTCTATCACCATCAGGATGTCGGTGGATCTTCCCGGAGTTTTTATTGTGCTCGCCGTTGTATAATTCTCAATGGCGATCACCGTCTCCGCACCCATGAGTCTAAATTGTTTCTCCATTTCCAGGTAATCTCCTTTCATTTTGAAGGTGAGGACAATGATGGGAAAGACACCTGAAGAAGAGAATGTAGTGAGAATCTCAAAGTTTTTAGTTTTTAGTATTTTCCTCCCTACCTCCGCGGTCTGTAGTACTCCCACCCACTAGTATCATATGCTAAAAATGTCACATTGGGTTAAGAGAGGCCTATAATACTATGCCATTTTTTACATTTTATAGCATAAAACCCTATTCAATGTAGCTACTGTGCTTGAAAATGAGCCTATTCTAATATGTGATGTTACTTTTATTGTTCACTTTTCCAAATTCAAAAAAAAACATTGAACTGAAAGTATAACTAAAGGCAAATCTTTTTTTCTTTAATTTTTTTATCCTGTTTGTGAAAGTAAAAGAAAATCCCAAATTTTGGGTTGTCCAGAAAAGTAATACAGTGGAAATCTTCCAAATTTGGTGACCCGGGGTGTCCCAAGGAATTCCCATTATTTGCAGGGATTTCCTCTGCCAACTCTCTCCTCCAATCCCTACACTGGCTCCCAATCACCCAGCAAATTAAATTCAAAATACTAACCACAACATACAAAGCCATTCACAACTCTGCCCCGAGCTACATCACCAATCTTGTCTCCAAATATCCAAATCGTCCTCTCCGCTCTTCTCAAGACCTCCTACTCTCAAGGTCTCTCATCTCCTCCTCCCATGCTCGTCTCCAGGATTTCTCCAGAGCCTCTCCTGTCCTCTGGAACTCGCTACCTCCACCAGTCCAGCTATCCCCTACTCTTGCTACCTTCAGGTGATCCCTGAAAACTCATCTCTTCAGGAAAGCCTATCATGTCTCCAACTAATCTTCTACCACTTCCATCAGCTCATTCCCCACAGTTACAACCTTTTGTACCACCTGCCCCACCCTATTAGATTGTAAGCTCTTCTGAGCAGGGCCCTCTTAATCCTCTTGTATTTTATTGCATTATAACTGTATTGTCTCCTTCTATATTGTAAAGCGCTGGGAAAACTTTTGGCGCTATATAAATCCTGTATTATAATAATACTTAATAATAATAATAATAATAAACAGTGTAAGTACAGATGTACGTCATACATATGGATTATGAGATGTTACTAAAAGTAGCGCAAATGATTAAAATTTTAGGGTAGACAGAAAAGTGAAGAAACAGTAAGAAGAAGGGTTTAAGCTTCCTTACAAAAGGGATTGCTGTGGATTACTTTAGGATGTATTTACCATTTGGAGTCTAACTTGTAGACTATGGTCCATGCCTTCCACTTGTGATAGAACACTTGAAGGGATTGGTTTATACCAGATATATATTTTGCCCAGGTGCATTGGGCATGGATTCGGAGCCGTGGATTGTTAGTTATACTTTAAGGTTGGAAGTTTGAATATATGCACTTTTTGTTATGGATTAGTTGGTTTAAGTTTGACTCCATTCACTTATCAGATAGCCAAGGAAATGATTGGACCAATATTGACAATGTGCCCCCCACCACTACCACCACTACCACCACCAGAGACATACTAGATAAAGGAAGAGGCATGGTGGACTCTGAGGTTCTTTATAATTAAGGCAAATTATGAGAGATTCAAGATAACAAACCAACTTAAAAAAAGTGTCAGCTAATGATTCAGTGGAGGGACAGGCAGTACAAGGCCTCAGTCTCTCCAACAACCCTCAAGATCTTGACCAGCAGCTCAATTACTTCAAAAGAGCCAAAAAATTGGTAGCACTGATGTAAAAAGAATATCAACAAAAGAAAAGGGTAGATAGATTGGTGTCACCAAAAAAGATCTTCACACAGGAATAAGTTACCTGTCATTTGTACACAGTTCTCCAAAAACATTCTCAGTTCCTCCATTTCTGTAGAATGTATCCGCTTCATAGCACTAAATAAGAGTAAAACAACACCATGTATATCAATGTACAATGGATAAGACAATTGAAGGATCTTTCTCAGCTGTATACATGATAATGTGTTTATTTAATTTAAGCAAAAGTCATTTATGTAAATAAAAAAAAAAAGCTGGTCTGTTTTGTATGTGTGTGTGTGTGTGTGTGTGTGTGGGGGGGGGGGGTGTTTGTGTTAGGAGGGGATTATTATTTCATGCAGGAAACAGCTGACAGTGGTGCACACTGTAAAGGGCATAGAAACATGTGCTATAGGCACAATGCATTGACATGCACAAACCTGAAGGCATTTTAGAAGGAGCCCCTGATGATGTCCGATCGAACGTAATGCGTTGCACGACTGAGTCTTCAGTGTTTGATGTATCAATAAACTCTTAAAACAGTTTCCTTCTTATCCCATGTGTCATTTGGTGTTTGGATGTCATTGTGGAGTGTTATTGTCCTGTCTGATACCACAGCGGAGACACATGCAGAGGAGATACGTGCAGCAGCTGTCCTCCTGCAATGGGGATTGGAATTCTGTGCGAGTTATACCTCTATTCTGAGCTAAATATACATCTGAGTGTGAGGTACTTGGTCTGATGAGTGTCCTACTTACCTTTCAGTAATGAGATTATTATCTGAAGGGTTTGTATTTATTGAGGATACATACTTCTGTAGATGTCACTATTTATAGAAGATGGGTGACTGGATTTGAGAGGCTATTGGACTCGTTCTCATACAAATATTGTTTGGTTAGGACTTTATGTGTATACACCCTTTTTTGCACCAGTTATACTTTCCACATTTGATAAAAGGCATTTATTATATATACATATTTATTGCTTGGTTTGATTCTTATATGTACAGTATATCTATTTGCCAGGAGATGGTTAAGATTGTCTACGCTATCAGGGGACGCTCTGCAGCACTTGCTGTAACGATATCATGTACTGGACATGAAATGCTGTAGCTAGCTGCCATGTTGTTTGGAACGCAGCCATGACAGCTTGGCTAACCGTGTACATTACAGAGAAATCTAAACTCCCTCCTCCCTCCTCCCTTGTCTTAGGAATCCAAAGATTTAAAAATTTCAAAGGAAAGAAAGGTTATCTCAACAGAAAACAGAACCAGGCTAGGTCAGTAAAAACAGCCTGTTGAACTGGCAAGATGTTCAGGCCTGTTGTAAAACTGTCACCCTCTCCATTCAGATACCCAACAGGCCCCGGTTGTAAAATGTCTGAATACACATAAAGCTTAAAACAGTGGAATAAGTAAGAAATTTCAGCATGTTTCATAACTTCCGACTTAGTAATAGCACAGCCATAATATGGACATATTTAGTTTCCTCAGATAAAATTTGTAACATTTCGAAGGGGCGTGGCCAGCAGCCGGAGGAGATGGCCGCATAAGGAGAGAGCTCCGTGATAGCCAGCCGCAGCGACCCGCACAAAGCGACTACAACAGCTGGTAAACTCACTCCGAGGGAGCCTGTGAACCCCTGTGCATCGATCCAGCGATGGGTAAGAGGAAACCCCCAGGGGGACCCCACAAATTGACAGACTTTTACTCCTCGGCCTGCACGCCAGAGAACCAAGATGGCACCGCCGCTCACAGGCAGCAGCGCGCTCGACAGTCTGATATCAGAGGGAAAGGGAAGGAGGATGGCAGACAGCCATCCTTCTCTCCAGGACACAGCAGCCGCTCTTCCACCTGCCAGACCCCCTCTCAGAGCCCACAAAAAGCTGCCCCTAAACGCTCCACTGCCCACACTTATGCAGGGGAAAAACATGAGGAGGACTTTACATCTCATGACAGTACTACTGAGTTCATTGAACAGATCCAAGAGTTCCCAACATCCGGCCTGCCATTAAATGACACTACTATGAAAGAGATGTTGGTCTCATTGAGGGGATCCATGCACAGGGACCTCATGGAGTGTATATCTCAATTAAAATCTGATATCAATGATATTGGTGAGAGAGTCAGCCATGTAGAGGACAAAATGGCAGAATTCACAACAGCACATAATGAATTAGTTGACGCTCATAACGAAAAAGATGATGAAATGGAAGCCTTGAAAAACAAAATGGCGGATTTAGAGGATAGGTCCCGAAGAAACAATATAAAGCTGCGAGGAGTAGCGGAATCTGTACCTCCCTCTGAACTCCGGAATTATGTTCAACAACTAATCCGAGACCTGCTCCCAGACACGCCAACAGGGGAATTTACGGTAGATCGCGCCCACAGATTACCCAAGCCGCAATACTTACCAGAAAAAATACCCCGTGATGTCATAGCTCGCATACACTTCTACCATATCAAGGATGACTTAATGCGCTTTGCGAGACAAAACTCCCCATTACCCAATCCTTACGCAGGCATTGCTATTTATGCAGATCTCTCCCAGCACACAATGTTGGCAAGAAAAAAGCTATTACCACTAACTAAATTACTACGCAACAGCAAACTCCCATACTCTTGGGGTTTCCCCACGAAACTCCTTGTCACTAAAGATGGTCGTACCTACACCATCAGGTCTCTGGAAGAGGGCCTTCAACTTACCAGGAAATGGGGACTCCCTTTAGCTGATGAAGAGGACACTCTTACTACCAAAACCCCTAGAAGTATATCCCCAGAATGGAAATCTGCCACCGACACTTGACTGTTATCTCATGTAATGGAAATCAACTACACATCTGATGTTTACTTTCCTAATCCAAGGGCCGCAGCTGGTTGTTAGGAGTCTATACCCCCAAGTGTTACCATGCGATTTTATTCGCACTACGAGGATGTTACCCTCAATTTTTTAAGTTTTGTTTTTTGTTTGCATGTTGACATTTTTTTTCTTTTCTTTCTTACTCTACCACCGACAACCACCCACGGCAAACCTGATGACAACAATCTGGAATCCAAATCTTCAGTATGTCTTCTCCACTGGATCCGACACCCTTCACTCAAGGTTATGGTAACCTTAAATGCAGGTACCATTTTATTCAGCTCCGCCACTCAAATTCTGAATATTACTACACCTATGCAAATTTTCTCACAGTCCAATGGTTCTTAATTTCGTGACTTTAAACGCTCATGGTCTTAATAGTCCTTTTAAAAGGAGAGCTATGTGGCAACAAGCAAAATCCCTGAAGAGCGATATATTATGCATTCAGGAAACTCATTTCGTCCAGCAAAAACACCCTATTTGTAAAGATAGACAATTTCCACATATCTTCACGGCCTCAGGCCCAAAGAAAAAGAGAGGAGTGTTAATCGCTATTAACCAAAATGTTGCATTTAATTTACAGGAAATAGTAAGCGATCAAATGGGTAGATACATTATACTGGTCTGTGAACTGAATAATACTATGTACACTATCATTAATGTTTATGCTCCGAATTGTAGACAGCTATCTTTTTTGAATGCCCTCAAAAAAAAGGTTGAGAACATCAAAAAAGGCCTAATTTTATACTGTGGGGATTTCAATTGCGTTCCTGATAAACAACTAGATTGCTCATCCCCACGGAAATCCATACGCACTGAACTACAATCTTTTTTACACTCTTCTGACCTGTTTGACGTATGGCGCTGCGTCAATTTAGGAGAGAAAGATTTCACCTACTATTCAGCTCCTCACAAGTCCTATTCAAGAATCGACTTGTTTGTAGCTGACCTAGCTTGTCTTAACAACGCAATATCCGCTAAAATACATCCAATCACTTGGTCTGATCACGCACCTGTCTCACTCTCAATTAAAGAGCAAAATGCAGAGTCACCCATACGTTTATGGCGAAACAATATATCAATTCTAAATAATCCCATACACAGGGACGGTTTGCGTGATCGGATCAAAGAATTCTTTCAATTTAATGACACTCCAGATACAAACATTTTCACATTGTGGTGCGCCCACAAAGCATTTAGCAGAGGTCTACTTTTACAAATAGCAGCACGGGAAAAAAAAAGGAAATTAAAAGCATTTACCACTTTAATGGCTAAACTTACATCCCTTGAAAAACAGCACAAAACAAATCCTTCCTCCAAGATAAACACAGAACTAACTCAAATTAGGCAAGAGGTTAGGAATCATATGATTCTAGAACATCAACTATACTTACAAAAATTTAAAGCAACACATTATACCCAAGGTAACAAAGCTGGTAAATTTTTAGCGGCCTATATCCGTAAAAAACAACAAAAATCTAAACTATCTTACATTATAGATCCTATCACCTCACAAGCTGTGTATCACCCAAAGGACATTGCTAACGCATTCTGTAAATACTATAAACAATTGTACAATTTGAAAGAAGACCCCTCAACGACACAACCCACAGAAAAAGGAATTAATACTTTCCTAAATTCAATTGACCTCCCTTCTCTAAATAATGACCAATTAATGTACTTAAATTCTGCAATAACAAATAAAGAAATTACTCTAGCCATCCAGTCTCTACCCCACAACAAATCACCTGGTGCTGATGGTTTTTCAGCTGAGTATTATAATGCTCTCTCCAATATTCTAGTGCCATATATGACCAATCTTTTTCAAAAAGCATCCACCGATAGCACATTTCCAGAAGAAATGCTTCAAGCAGTTATAATAACCCTCCCCAAACCAGGGAAAAAACCTGATGCCCCACAAAACTTTAGGCCCATATCCCTGCTCAACACAGATTTAAAAATATATTCGAAAATTTTAGCTAACCGCTTAGCGGAAGCAACCCCTTCACTAATTAAAGCGGATCAGGTAGGCTTTGTAAAAGGGAGACAAGCCCCCGATGGAACTCGTAGAATGTTCAACCTTCTCAAAATAGCAGAAACGCGAAAGGTGCCAACAGTGTTCCTGACGCTAGACGCCGAAAAGGCGTTTGATCGGGTCCACTGGGGGTACCTATTAGCGACACTTGCGAAGTTTGGCCTTAGTGGTCCTATCCTCTCTTCTATATCAGCACTTTATACAGTCCCAACGGCACAGGTTTACACCTCCAACGCCATGTCGGACAAATTTCACATAACAAATGGAACCCGCCAGGGTTGCCCTCTATCGCCACTGATCTTTTCACTGGTGATGGAACCCCTGGCGGAGACAATAAGAAAGGACATTCTTATCAAAGGCATTGCGGTGTCGGACGTAGATCATAGGATAGGACTATTTGCTGACGACGTGGTACTGACACTAACTTCACCAATCACATCCCTTGACAGAGCTCAACAAATTCTTACTGACTTCGGGAAAATATCATACTATAAACTCAACATTAGCAAATCCTCAATTCTCCCCATACATATTAATAAATCTAACCTTAAAAAGTTAAAATCTGACTTCCCTTTTGAGTGGACCCACAAATATCTAAAATATTTGGGTATAAATCTAGCTTATCCCTCTGCCACTATATACGATCATAACTACCCCTCACTATTAAATACAATAAAAAATGACCTTGGACATATCGCCTCACATGAACTCTCGTGGATAGGGAGAATAGCTGCGTTTAAAATGACTGTTTTACCAAAAATATTGTACTATTTCCGCACTATCCCTATCATTTTGCCGGATCATTTCTTTGTCACAGTAGATAAAATACTAAGAAAATATATATGGGCTGGTAAAATAGCTAGACTATCTTACTCTACCTTACTAAAACAAAAACAAAAAGGTGGAATGGGTTTCCCCAATATACGTAACTATTATGTAGCAGCACTTCTGGACCAGGCCAAGTCCTGGTTCACCCGGACATCAGATAAACTATGGGTGCAAATAGAAAATGCAATAGTAAACCACAGAGACTTACCCTCACTTCTATTAGCCACTCTTACGAACAGACCATTGTTTCATCCCAACTTTCCCTCTATAAATGCAACAGTCAATGCATGGAAAATAATCAATGAAAAAGATTATGCCAGTAAAACCCTACAGAAAATAGAAATCTCACTAGGCATGTACGAATACCTCATCCCTTCTTTAAAATTAACCAAAAAAGATGTTTTAAGAAATTTGTCATACACTCAATTCAAAGCTCATCTCTTATCAACACCGTCATACGCAAATATCCAGCTACACCACTACCATACTAAATATCCACACTCCTTTCTCAGCTACAACCCTATAGTGTGGACATATATCTCCACCTCTTCTGACAAACCTAAGGGTCTCACATGGTTCTACAAATATCTGCAAAATACACACAATCAAACTAAAACTACCAGTATGCTAAACTGGGAAAGAGACCTAAAGAGTAGATTTGCGTTAACTGAGTGGAACAAAGCTATTCAGGCTAACCATTTATACTCCCATTGCACTAACCATTGGGATATCTCCCTCAAGTTGTTATATAGAAGCTACTTAACTCCAATGAGAATCTCACAAATATTCCATAGCTCTGATATACATTGTTGGCGAGATTGCGATAACACTGGAACAATATTTCACATATTGTGGGATTGTAAATCTATAAGAAGCTTCTGGAACTCGACCTTTTCCTTGCTATCAAAAATCACTGGAATAGTTTTTACCCCCAATCCTGCACTAGCTATCCTCAACTTAGGAATAGATAAAATACCAAGGAATTATAGACGTTTAACTACTCACATATTAATAGCAGCACGATTATCAATCACTTCAAAATGGAAATCAAATAATGTTCCAAACATTAGTGAAGTAATACATAGAGTTAATACCCACTTCCAATATGAAAAATTTTTTGCTCATTCCATTACCTCAAAAGCAAAATTAATGAGTGAATGGGCTCCATGGTGCACAAAGGTTCCAGAATCCTCTTATTGACTTTCTGATATTGACACAATAACTAAAATGTCAATTGGTGGTAAGATGTTGTCATTACATTCTTATGTTTAATTCTATATTCCTTTAGTTTATATTTCTTTAGAATTTTTTCTTTTTCCTTTTAATTTTCACCTTTTCTTCCCTTCTTTTAATCGTTTTCTTTATCATTAATAATAACATATTTGCTAAAAGCTTAAATACTCAGCCGTATATTTGACTTCATTATCTTCTTAGACTGAAGTTTCACAACAATTTTATGTTACATTGCATTAGTACAAATAAGTATTATATAAAAAAAACAATATGGAGCAAAATAGAGCGTTCCAAGAGATAATTACTTTGACAATTGGAACACTATGGGGATCGGGAGGGGGGGGCACCTCTCCGGACACAGCTTGTTCCCAGATGGGGTGTCTGGGGGGGGGGCTCTTACCCCTGGTCCCAAACTTGTGAATACAAGAAAAAAGTTTGTAATACTAAGCTCGACTCGATTTACATTTATTATAAAGTGTACACCGTGATATGTTGATTCACTTGTTTGATGCATTCATAAAAGTGACCAAAGAATACCTGTAACTGTATACGGATGTACTGTTATACTGTTGTTCACACGATAATTTCAATAAAAAATAATGAAACGAAAATTTGTAACATTTTAAGTCCAGACACCCCTATGTCAGGTCATATGGGAAACCACTGGTACCCCTTATTCCTCCTATGTGGACTAGACATTATAGACATGGCATGTTTATATTTGTTTTGAAGGAAATCTCACGCTGAACAATAATATGGATATTTGCAGTCTATAAACAGTAGAAATGCAGAGATATGAATATGTATCACAAAGTGTACCTGGGACAAGGTCATAAGTGTAGACACCTCCCAGCAACCAACCCCTAAACAAGATGACCAGACGATTGGTTACTGGTCGCTGTCAACACCCCCTTTGATTTGACAGAGAAGAGGAGAAGCCAAGACAATGGTGAGTTCTCCTTTTACCATCCAAGAAGAAACATCTGCCAAGTTGAGAACCGATTACCTAGCTCATCGATCGAACTCTGATCAACCCTGGGACATTAATTGCAAGTATTCTTCCTTCCCAATTCTACCTTATTTCTTTGTGGCTGTATATTGTCTTTATCTTTTGAAACATCTTTTTTCTGTAAATGTTTTATTTGCACCAACTTTGACCTTTCATAATAAACCCTTATGTTGAAAAGTGTTAACCTTGTCTCTAAAGGTCTTAATGCAAGCTATAAATGAACCTGCCTCTTGAAGGGCGCTACTGTTGTAGAGTAAGACTCTGAGCAGACCTGTCTGTGGTGGCAGTGTGTGTGGCAGACGCTTATTCTAAAATTATAATTGGCATTGCTAAAATTACGAGCCTCCCCCGGCTCGGTCTTTTAAACGGGGGTGGTGGTAGTTAAAGGGTTAATTGTGTAATTAGCCCAGTGACAATCACTCTCAGACTGCTCGCACCTAGATTGTGGTCCCGCAAGCTGGAAAATCTTTGTGCTGGGCGCAGCTGAGAGTGGAATTGTTAAGTAAGGGACAGCATGGTGTGAGGTTGGCCGGTTCTTCGTTGCAAGTTAGTGAGGAGGGCAGGGATCTGACACCCACGTTCGTCACACTTGCTACAGTGCAGTTGTTCACTCCAGTGTTCAGCCTGAACCTTATGTTGTCATGCCCTGAATGCAGAGTGGAGCAAATGATCATGGGACATGTAGTCTGAAGAGCCAGGTTTACACTGAAATCGAACTGCCATGGACTATAAATACAAGCTGTTTGTAGAAGGAGAACAGAATGCTGGGGGAGTTAATATAAAGCCTGCGCGGGGATGGGATCCAGTGGCGGCTGGTGCTCAAAATTTTTGGGGGTGACGCAAACAAACTGAAAAATACTGAACCCCCCCTATCAATTGCAGCCTCACTGTGCCCATCAAATGCAGCCACTGTGCCCATCAATTACAGCTATTGTGCCCATCAAATGTAGCCATTGTGCCCATCAAATGCAGCCACTGTGTCCTTTCAATTGCAGCCTGTCAGGAAAAGCCCTCTTGCAGTTATCCCAGCAGATTGAGGGTTAAACGAATGCCTGTGCATAGAAGTGCCATCCGGCGCTCGCGCACGCGCAATAGCGCCAATAGCGCTAATAGTGCTAACAAACGTATGCGCATGCGCAATAGCGCCAATATCGCTAGCGCCAAAGATAGGCTATTTAAAGAAGACTGTTCCAATGCTGCCTTGCTGTCCGGTCTACAGCGTTTCCTGAGACCCCTGCTACCTTGTTACCAGTTTTCCTGTATCCAGTACTTACTTGGCTTGTTCCTGACTTACCTGCTTGCTGCCCGCCCCGATCTTGGCTTGGACTCTGACTATTCTCTTGGTTTGCCCTTCTGTACCTGATCTGCCCGCCAGTACCTTGACCCGGCTTGTCTGCACCTCCCTGCTGTCTGCAACCTGCTACAGGACTACAGTGCACCTCCCTGCTGTCTGCAACCTGCTACAGGACTACAATGCACCTCCCTGCTATCAGCATCCTGCTACAGTACTAAAGTGCACCTGCCTGCTGTCTGCAACCGGCTACAGGACTACAGTGCACCTGCCTGCTATCCGCATCCTGCTACAATACTACAGTGCACCTCCCTGCTGTCTGCAACCTGCTACAGGACTACAGTGCACCTCCCTGCTGTCTTCATCCGGCTACGGGACTACAGTGCACCTCCCTGTTACCTGCACCCTACTACAGTACTACAGTGCACCTCCCTGCTGACTACAGGATCCTGCCTTCTACTTCAGTGTTCCAGTCAGGCACTTGTGCCCCTCTGTACTTTCGAGTCCCTGTTCACACCTTCAGGGGTTCTTAAGTCGGAGGCATACGAGAGGCCGTTCTCTGCATTCTGGGCTCCACCTACCAGGTACGTGACACAGCCATTGTGCCCATCAAATGCAGCCACTTGTGCCCATCATATGCAGCCACTTGTGCCCATCATATGCAACCACTTGTGCCCATCATATGCAGCCACTTGTGCCCATCATATGCAGCCACTTGTGCTCATCATATGCAGCCACTGTTCCCATCATATGCAGCCACTTGTGCCCATCATATGCAGCCACTTGTGCCCATCATATGCAGCCACTTGTGCCCATTAAATGCAGCCACTTGTGCCTATCAAATGCAGCCACTTGTGCTCATCATATGCAGCCACTTGTGCCCAGTATATGCAGCCACTTGTGCCCACTGACCCCCGTGCGCAGCTCTGGCAGCACCACCAACCCCCCCCGCGGCTCTGGCAGACCCCCCCTGACACTTACCCCACCAGGTAGCAGCTCCGTGCACCAGAGCAGTGGTGACCTCCGCTCCTCTTCCTAATCACCAGGCATCCAATAGGGCGTCCTGGTGCTTTGGCCAATCAGGAAACAGGTTAGTTTGAAAATAGCAAAAGATTACTTTGAAAATAGCTAAAGTTAATTCGCTATCGTCACACAATTGGGTGGGATCAGGGAGCACTCTCTGCGCCCCGAGCCCACCCTATTTTGAAGCCTTTTAGAGCCTCTGGCTCTAATCAGGTGCTTCAAAATGTACCACCCTCTCCCGCCCCGTCATAGGAATCCATAAGTCCGGCGTTCTAAAAGGGTCCGGGCGCATGGATGGGGGGGTGGCGCCCGTGCGCCCACAGTGCATGAGCCGCCACTGATGGGATCTCTCTGTTGGGACCACAGCCTGGATCAGCAAGCAGTGACTCGGACAGTAGATTGTGCTGTGGCCGGGTTTTGGCCTGTGCTATGGAAAGAGAGTCATCGCGAGTGGGTGCAGGTGCATCCGCTGCTATTAACATCTGGTTGTTCGGTGGCAGCCTGGAGGCCACTTTAATCACACCCACTCCAGATCCAGCTGGACAGCAGCGCGGTGCAACGCCAGGGGTCTGCTGCAGCGTCTTTACACCTCTCTTCAAAACAGAAGGTCACTGGTATTGGTGAGCGGGCATTTGTTCATTCTCTTTACATAAAGGACACTGCATGCAGACATCATTGCCTTAATCATCTCACCAAGTCTGTGCCACTGAGAGAGTCTAGTGTAGATCCTACTTGCCAGGACACATTATGCCCATCTTAAAGAGCTAGCTGCAGACTTCACTTTAAAGGACTACAGAATATACCCCCCCCCACAAGGGATAAAAGCTCTTGGTGCCTACTTAGGCCCACACAACAACCGAGGACTCTGTTTGTTAGGGAATAGGGATAAGGAGAGTCGTTTGCTTAACCACTTCAGCTCCAGAAGATTTACCCCCCTTCGTGACCAGGCAATTTTTTGCGATACAGCACTGCGTTACTTTAACTGACAATTGCGTGGACGTGCGCAGCTCCATCCAAAAAAAAGTTTGTCTTTTTTTCACCCCACAAATAGAGCTTTTTTTTGGTGGTATTTGATCACCTCTGTGGTTTTTATTTTTTGTGCTATAAACAATAAAAGAGCGACAATTTTGAAAAAAAAACAATATTATTTTCTTTCTGCTATAAAACATATCCAATAAAAATTTGAATTCGAGGTTTTCAAAGACATTAGCCTTTTCCTAAGGAAAGTCCTTTTTAAATTATGGCATAATAGAAACACAACTAATCCCGAAACTCCCGAAGTCAACTTGGGGAGAATCAACTGGGAATGGTTGGGCCCTAATAACCTTTCTACTACTGAAAGACAGGTCCTTTACAATCTAAAAAATGCACCTAACTTGGTAATCAAAAACAGTGATAAAGGGTGGAATGTGGTTCTTCTTAGTGAGAAACTCTATGAGGAAGAAACCTTACGCTTGCTTAATGATAGTTCCACTTACCAAAAACTTCCATCATCCCCCTTCCCTACTTTGGTAAAAACTCTTAATGAAAAACTAAGGTTGGGAATGGAAGCGGGCCTTCTTACAGGGAAAGAATTTGCTTTCCTTAGAGTTGAAGAAATAAATGTTCCCACTTTTTACACAATACCAAAATTACATAAATCACTTACTCGCCCACCAGGCAGACCTATTGTTTCTGCCATAAAAGGTCCTTTGGAAAAAAACGGTAAATATGTGGTTTCTCTGATAAAGCACCCTCTTTTTTCCGTGACAGTCCAGATGTCCTTGCTAGACTGTCGCAGTTTGTACTCCCAGATGATACTCTTCTGGTGGGGATTGATGTGGAGAGTCTATACACCTCAATACCCCACCACTGAGGTCTTAGTGCCACACTGTCTTTTTTGGACCATCATCACCCATCACAGGGTGCACAAAATGAATTTATTGGTGAACTTCTGGAATTCCCGCTTAGAAACAATTTTTTCCAATTCCTGGGCAACTTCTACCAACAGGTGAGGAGCACAAGTATGGGAGCTCCTTGGGCGCCCTCCTATGTGTGCCTCCACCTGGGTCTGTGGGAGGAAGAGATTGTCTATAAGTCCTCGATGTACCTTGGCCACTCTTTGCTGTGGCTAAGGTACATCAATGATGTCTTTATGGTGTGGAAGGGATCAGAGGCACAACTTATGGAATTTATATCCGAACTCAACACTAATGACAGAAATATACGTCTGACCTTTTCACACCATACTGAGAGACGCTTCCTTTCCTCGACCTACAGATTGGTAGATCTGGAAATAGATTTAGCACCAGCACCTTTAGGAAACAGACAGCTGACAATAAGCTACTTTTGGCCCAAAGTCATCACCCTAAGTCTTTGATTAATAGGATACCCACAGGTCAGTTCCTACGGATAAGGCGAAACTGCACTGATGAGAAAGATTATCATAATGAGGCACGTGATATGTACAAGAGCTTCAGACAGAGAGGCTATTCTCACCATTCCCTCAGGAAGGCACAGAAAAAAGTCTCCCTGAAAAAACACGATGAACTCCTTGCTACATCTAAACCTCTCTGCCAGGAAAACAAGACGCAGAATTTCTCTAGAACCATTACTAGGTATGGTTCTCAGTGGAAAGCAGTACAAGGGATCCTTGATAAACACTGGCATATTCTAAAATCTGCTCCACTGATTGCCAACCTTGTAAGCCCCAGACCACTTATGATGCCAGAAGGTCACGTACCCTTGGTGACCTCCTGGTTCACTCTGAATACACACGGACAACCAGCCAAAACTGGCTCACTAATTCTAAGCCCCCTTCTGGTATGCACGCATATGGACACTGCAAAAATTGTAAATATGTACATCAGACTAATGTGTTCGCCAATCCACACGGAGGTAAAGATTTTAAAATTAAACAATTTATTAATTGTTTAACAACTCGGTGATATACATGCTGACATGCCCATGTAATAAAAATTACATTGGTAAAACCAAACGTGCCTTACACATAAGGATTGGCGAACACATAGCTGGAATTAAAAAGGATGATGAGCGTCCTGTTTCCTTACACTTTGCGAAATTCCACAATCGTGATCCAACGGGTTTGACTGTCAAAGGAATTTACAGATTAAATTTACCCACTAGACGTGGTGATTATGACACCATCCTTCTCCAGAAAGAAAAAATGTGGACGTATTATTTGGATTCTATGATCCCAAATGGGTTAAACATTGAGTGCAGCCTCCAGCCTTTCCTGGAAAAATAATAGTCTGACCCTGCTGTAGCAATCTGTTATATAACATTCATTAATTTGTGTCTGCTCCTGACCACTGTGTGATCCTATGACCTTATTATGTCTGCTTGTCAGCCTATTTGTCCATTTATTCAGTTTCAGGTTCTTTTCCATCTCTAATATATGACCAATTGTGATTGACCATCTATAGCCATCCAGGATTTTTACTTCTAATTCCCCTGCTGTATGTTCATTATGTGAGGTGACTTTGGATAACATCTGGTGGTAAAGATGTGTAATTTCACTCTATTACCCTGTCTAATTATGCCTGATCCACGGACTCCTCCTTGCTCTGAGGAAACCAGCGGTAATTGGCTGGTGAAACGCGTCAGAACATGACGTCAGCACGCTATCCCGGAACCACGTGCAACACTGTGGATGGAAGAACAGCTGGGACTAA
Source organism: Lithobates clamitans (assembly GCA_037952925.1). Lineage (NCBI taxonomy): Eukaryota > Metazoa > Chordata > Amphibia > Anura > Ranidae > Lithobates > Lithobates clamitans. Next base: position 3,223,063 of record JBBGZY010000151.1, read on the forward strand.
ACAGCTGACGACCGGCTTACCCTGTGTTCTATCAGCCTACTTTGTAAGGTGAGTGCAGCGCCTGGTGAAACACAGCTTTTCATGCAGGAACTTGGCTTTACACGGACTCACACTCCAAGCCATCTGGTGGGGACTAGCATGGCGACATAAGGATGATGATTACTGATCGGGTGGTGAGAGAAGTATTGTCCCTTGTTTGACCATTTGCCTCCCACACTGTTCCATAGCCACTCCCCCGCTTGCTGCTGCTATCCATATTGCTATTCATCTGCCTATTTATGCATGAACTGCCAGATACTGCAGGTCAATCCTGCTGTGCCTGCTGCTGCTATTTCCTATCACGCCTAATCTGCTCTAATACATGAACTCTCAGATACTGCCGGTCTATTCTGCTGTGTCCCTTTGGATCAACACTCCATGGTCCCGGCCAGCTCCTGTTCCGCCTCATCAGGTTCTATTGGCCCTATGGACTTCCACAGTTCTTTCCATCCACATCTACCCTCCCTTCCGTTATGCCACGCCCCTGAAGAGTGATTCACTGATCTTGCAAATATCAGCTCAGCTGCCTTTGAATCTTTACCATCAGTGTATGAGTGGTGAATGGAGTATGTCTGTGGTATGCATAGCCGTGGCTCCCCTTGTTTTTAAAGGACAACGTTGTCATTTTTATTGTTAGGGCCTGTGTTAATCACTCACCATAGCCCGTTTTCTACCATTTGCTGTTATTTTTTTGTGTGGTGTTTATTATTTATTTGTTTAATAAAATCCTGGCTTTCTTTTTCAGACATTGGGGTTTTTTGTCCTCTTGAGAGATATCTTTTCTCTTAGTTTTTTCTTGTAAGGGGACCCTTGCTACACTTTATTCCACACTGAGAGAATCTAGTGTACATCTTACTTGCCAGGACACATTATGCCCATCTTAAAGAGCTAGCTGCAGACTTCACTTTAAAGGACTACAGAAAATACCCCCCCACAAGGGATAAAAACTCTTGGTGCCTACTTAGGCCCACACAACAACCAAGGACTCTGTTTGTTAGAGAATAGGGATAAGGAGAGTTGTTTGCTTAACCACTTTAGCTCCAGAAGATTTACCCCCCTTCGTGACCAGGCAATTTTTTGCGACACAGCACTGCGTTACTTTAATTGACAATTGCGTGGACGTGCGAAGCTCCTTCCAAAAAAAATTTTTGTCTTTTTTTCCCCCCACAAAAAGATCTTTCTTTTGGTGGTATTTGATCACCTCTGCGGTTTTTATTTTTTAAGCTATAAACAATAAAAGAGTGACAATTTTGAAAAAAAAAACAATATTGTTTTCTTTCTGTTATAAAACATCCAATAAATTTTTTTTAAAAAATCTAATTTCTTCATCAATTTAGGTCAATATGTATTCTGCTACATATGTTTGGTAAAAAAAAATCGCAACCAAGCATATATTGATTGGATTGCGCAAAAGTTATAACATCTACAAACTATGGGATATTTTTATTTTATTTTTTTAACTAGTAATGGCGGTGAACTGTGGGGAAGATGTTTGTACTAAAGGAAGGCAGAGATCTGTATCCCTGCTTAGCAGAAACACAGGATCACAGTCTTCCCTCGTCACAGAATGGTGATCTTCCTTGTTTACATAGGTAGACCGCCGTTCTGCCTGTTTCCCGAACAATCACGGGTCCCAGTGGACAACATGTCTGCCGGACTTGCTGATTGGCTCCCGATGTGTCCAATCACATTGGGAGCAGGTCTCCGTTCACAACTGCCACACCACTGTACCCCCTTGCTCTTCTGTCCCACCACTGTAACCCCCCTGCTCATCTGCCCCATCAATGTACCCCTTTTTTCATCTGCCCCACCACTGTACTTCCCTGCACATCTGCTCCACCTCCGTATCCCTATGCTCTTCTGTCTCACTACTGAATCACCTTCTCATCTGTCTTAACACTGAACCCATCTGCTCATCTGCCCCACCACTGTAACCCGCTTTCTCATCTGCCCCACCAATGTACCTCCTGCACATCTGTCTCACCTCTGTACCCCCCGGCTCTCCTGCCCTGCCACTGTAACTCTCTGCTCATCTGTCCCACCAATATATCTCCTTTCACATCTGCCCCACTGCTCTAGCCCGCCTCTGATGACCCTTTAACCGAAGAGCGGCTTGATGTCATGGACTTTTTGCAGCTCCGACTAGTTGGAGCATCTGGAGGTTCCACCTTCGAGGGGGGGTACTGTCAGGAAAGGTTTCACCTGCTGGTGGCCCTTTCAGATCTATGGGCCGCAATACTGGTGTCCATCAGCGGGTGTCTCCCGGCAGTCTGGAGCCGACATCATCTCCTGCGATCAGGCGTCACCTGAGACAGATTGCAGGAGGTGTATATATGCCCGGCAGATGCTGCACACATTTGCCTTGGTATTGTTCCTTGAGCCCTGACCTGTGTTCGCTAGCCTGTGATCCTGTATCCTGATCCTGATCCTGTATCCTGATCCTGACCCTGTACCCTGTTATCCTGTGACCCCGCATCTGTTCCTGGACCCCTGTCCTGCAGCCTGATTCCTTCCGCCTTTTCTCCCTGTTACCCTCTCCCTGTCCTGTCTTGTTCCCAGCCCAATCTGCTTGATCTCCCGTGTATGACCCTGGCTAGTTTATGATAACGATTGCCTCTCACTCCTGTATATGTTTTTGGTTTAGGCTGTTATTTATTGTGTGTCACTGGGGTTGTTTGTTGGTTAGTCACTGTTTGTCATACTGGAAGTGAATTTACTTTTGTTTATTCACTTTTCTTATAATAAATTATATTATTTTCACTTTACATGTGTTTGGTTCACTCTGTTGCAGTCCCAACAGTTCTGGTCGCATCAGTTCATGACATAATACCAAGGCCATCCCTGACCAGAAGTGGCCGCACAGAGGAACCATCCTGGTTCTGTTGTTTTTGCTAAGATGCATCCAGAGGAAGTTGTTTATTATTCTCTGCTGGTGGCAGAGGATGGTGAATACTGCCGCCAGATATTGAAAGAGTGGACCAGCGACTAGCTACTAGAATGTATCCAACTGGCTCATTCCCTAGTTGATCAGGGCAATATGCTGTTTGGGGATGTTCAGCCTCTGATTCAGGTGTGTGCAAAGCAAGCGTTGTTCAGTACTGCAAAAGGCAGTGATGATTTTTCTCCCCCCTTCAGTTATGATCAGGTAGAGTCTCTGGTGTGGTTATTGGAGGATGACCTGATTTCTTTCTTTGAGCATTATTCCTCATGTTCTCAGCAGGTATTGTCAGAGTGTATTAACGCATTGCAGTCCCTGGTTAGACAGCCAGTACGTGAGCCAAATTTTGTTCAACCTTTACTACAGGCATGGTCAGATCTATTACACTCAGCCTCATTCAGATTGCAACAGCTCATTCCTGCTGCCAGAGACCTGCCTGCTCAGTGGTCTCTTTTGTTGTCACCCACGGCAACCACAGTCACAGCCCAATATACCCTGCTACCAACTAAATATCAGTATCCTGTTTCCAATTGCTGCACCTATCCTGCCTTTAACCCATCTGCCCCCTCTCTGCTGCCTGCAAAAATTCCACAAAGATCCCCCTCAGTAACTGCTCCCTCTTCTTTACTATACTTCAGCCCTTCTCTTCAATCAGCTGCACCCCCTTCTTACATCCCTTCAGTCACTTATAGAACTTCAGTGGCTAAACCAAAGAAGAAACTGAAGTTTTTCCCAACCCATACAATCTTGCCATTATCCCAGTCTGCCTCCACACCAGCTAATCAGCTCCAGCCTGCTTCCACCCCAGCCGATCTGCTCAAACCTGCCTCCACACCAGTCAATCTGCTCCAACTTGCTTCCACACCAGCCGATCCTTTCCTGCCTGCCTCCACGCCAGCCGATCTGCTCCAGCCTGCTTCCACACCATCCAATCAGCTCCAGCCTGCTTCCACACCATCCAATCAGCTCCAGCCGGCTTCCACACCAGTCAATCTGCTCCAGCCTGCTTCCACACCAGCCGATCCGCTCCAGCCAGCTTCCAAGCCAGCTGATCTGCTCCAGCCTGCCTCCACACCAGCCGATCCACTCCAGCCTGCTTCCACACCAGCCGATCTGCTCCAGCCGGCTTCAAAGCCAGCTGATCTTCTCCACCCTGCCTCCACACCAGCCGATCCACTCCAGCCTGCCTCCACGCCAGCAGATCTGCTCCAGCCTGTGTCCAGCCTGCCTCCACACCAGCCAATCTGCTTCAGCCTGCCTCCACACCAGCTGATCTGCTCCAGTCTGCCTCCAAGCCAGCCGATCCCCTCCAACCTGCCGCCATGCCAGCCAATCTGCTCCAGCCTGCCTCCACGCCTGCTGATCTGCTCCAGACTGCCTCCATGTCAGCTGATCCACTCCATCCTGCCTCCATGATTGCCAATGGGGTCAGGCTAGCCTCTGATGGTCCTGAACCTAATGATGCACCTATCCCTGCCAACCTCCTGTCTGCTGTCCAGCCTGATGCTCCAGCATTTGCTGTTCAGCCTGATGTTCCAATGCCCATGGTCCAACCTGATGTTCCAGTACCCACAGTCCAGCCTGATGTTCCAGTGCCCACAGTCTAGTCTGATGTTTCAGTGCCCACGGTCTAGCCTGATATTCCAGTGCCCACAGTCCAGCCTGATGTTCCAGTGCCCACGGTCCACCCTGATGTTCCTGTGCCCACGGTCCAGCCTGATGTTCCTGTGCCCACGGTCCAGCCTGATGTTCCTGTGCCCACTGTCCAGCCTGATATTCCGGTGCTCTCTGTCCAGTCTGATGTTCCAGTGCCCTCTGTCCGGCCTGATGTTCCAGTGCCCATTGTACGGCCTGATGTACCAGTGTCTGCTGTCCAGTCTGATGACCCGATGCCTGATGTCCAACTCAATGATCCAGTTCCTGATGCCCTGCCTGAAGTCCCAGTACCTGCTGTCCGGCCTGATGTTCCAATGCTTGCTGTCCGGCCAGATGTTCCACTGTCCGTTGTCCGTCCTGCTGTTCCAGTACCCTCTGCCCAGCCTGATGTTCCAGCTCCTGCTGTCCAGTCTGATGATCCGATGCCCGATGTCCGTCTTGATGTGCCTCTACCGGCTACCCAGCTTGATGTGCTTGATGTGCCTCTGTCCGCTGCTCAGCTTGATGTGCCTCTGTCCTCTGCTCAGCTTGATGTGCCTCTGTCCTTTGCTCAGCTTGATGTGTCTCTGCCCCTTGCTCAGCTTGATGTGCCTCTGCTCGCTGCTCAGCTTGATGTGCCTCTGCCTGCTGCTCAGCTTGATGTGCCCCTGCCCACTGCCCAGCTTGATGTGCCCCTTCCCGCTGCCTAGCTCGATGTGCCTCTGCCCACTGCCCAGCTTGATGTGTCTCTGCCTGTAACCCAGCCTTATAATCCAATGCCTGCTTTCCAGCCCGCCTCTGATGACCCCTTAACCAAAGATCGACTTGATGTCATGGACTTTTTGCAGCTACGACTAGTTGGAGCATCTGGAGGTCGCGCCTTCGAGGGGGGGTACTGTCAGGAAAGGTTTCACCTGCTGGAAGCACTGTCAGATCTATGGGCCGCAGTACTGGTGTCCACCAGCGGGTGTCTCCCAGCAGTCTGGTAGTCATCTCCTGCAATCAGGCATCACCTGAGACTGATTGCAGGAGGTGTATATATTCCCGGCAGATGCTGCACACATTTTCCTTGGTATTGTTCCTTGAGCCCTGACCTAGTCTGTGATCCTGTATCCTGATCCTGTATCCTGTTATCCTGTTATCTTGCTATTCTGTTATCCTGTGACCCTGTATCCGTTCCTGGACCCCTGCCCGGCAGCCTGATCCATGTGTGTCTCCCAGAAGATAAGCTGGCCATTCACAAAGCATTGCACGACTTGCGCATGCGGAGTAGGAAAACGGCGGTGAAGTCTGAAGGATGGCGGCGCCTGCACCCGATCCGATAGCTGCTGACTTTAAAAAAAAAAAAATTGTGGCTGGAACACCGCCTTAAGTAATGACAAAGTTATCTCTGAATAAACAGGCTCATAGCAGAAATGTGAAAATTGCTCTGGTGCATACGGGGTAAACAGGTGTGAGAGCGGTGGTTGAACATTATCAATCCATGATTTCCTTCAGTTCTGAATGTATCACCATCATCAAATCAGCCCCTCACCTAATTCTGGGAAAATAAACTGCTCCAAGGATGCATCATCCAACATAAGAATGTCAGGGCTGGGCGCTTCCTTCTCTGAGCTGGCCGCTCAGCTGTCGGCTAATTGCCAGCTCTCATCTTTCTCCACAGTTACTCAGCTGTTGATAATATCCTGCTCGTCAGTCCTGCCTACTTAAGCCGTCCAGTCCAGAGGATCTCTGCCTTCGCCTTGGTCAACATCACAGAAACTATCTTCTGCGATCCTGTTCAAGACTTGCTTTGCTGACATCCCTTCTGGCTCCAGATCCTGCTTGCTGTTCCACTACATTGATCCTTGACTTCTGGCTTGGCTGACTATCCATTCCGGTTACTGAACTTTGGCTATGTTTTGACTACGTTTGTTCTTTTTACTTTTATTATTAAACAAGTGTGATTTAACTGTACTTCTGTCTCAGCCTGATTTCATGGTTTCTGACAAAGAATCACTTACCTGTACACAAAGATGGGGACGAGGAAGTCTGTGAAATTCGATACCAATTCTGAGTTTTCTATGGCCTCCGTCATAGAACTGTAATTTGTTTTCCAATTAACTTCCTGTCCAATGGGGATGAAGTTTCCTGCAATTGATAAGACACAGAGAATTGGCTACAGCAATAATTTAGAGTCCAAAAGTATTTATTCAATTTAAATAGTTCAAACAAAATCTGCATGTGCAGCCAATGCGTTTGAGAGGCTCACAATTTCCTCCTTCTTCAGAGCTTAGGATAAATAAATTGTGGATTTGGTGATTTAGGAGGAATTTGAAGCTGTGTGGGCAGTATGTAGACACACTCATCAACAGCTGGTTGTTACAGCCGTAGGTGAAACTTTTTTGGTGACAACCATCTAAGAGGAAAATTCCCTCACTTTGAAGAATTCCTTCACCTGAGTGTTCAGATTTTCTCACCATTAAGGATTAAAAATTAATTTGTCCCCTTTAACCATTAGAAAACCAAACAAATGTTGTACATGTTCATGTTTTATTCATAGGACTGAATAAAGGATATAGGGATGTCAGAGTTCCTCTTTACAGAGATCTAGACATAATTTGGTTTATGCAGGAATTTGAATGTTTGTTATTAAACTATTAAAATTACTCATGTTTACTTGCAAAAAAGGTGTATTTGTCCTCTTATTTAAGGTAATACCATGTATGTAAATAACATACAGTACATATTATACTTATACGCTCTGTGCAAGGGTTTTGCACAGAGCAGCTCTGATCCTCCAGTGCTCTGGGCTCCTCCCTCCTGTCGAACGCCGCTTACTCTGGGGGCACTCATGCAGGCTCACTCCTGAGCCCCACTCTGTGTGTCCATAAGACCTACAGAACAAGTATTGGCCCCGCCCCCTTCTCCCTCCTCACTCACTGTGATTGACAGCAGCAGGAGCCAAGACTCCCACTGCTGTCTCTGAGTCCAATGAGGAGGCAGAGAGCTGGGACAGCAACACCTCTCATGCACATTGCTGGATCAGGCTCAGGTAAGTATTGGGTGGGGGGCTGTGGGGGGAGCTGTATACTGAAGGTTTTTTACCTTCTTGCATAGACTGAAGGTAAAAAACATTCAAGCTTTACAACCACTTTAAATTAATTTACTCTAAAGTTGATTCTGGAGATAAAAGCCACAGCTGAGAGTTCCCCCCTGAGATGTGACAGTTGCTGCCCTGTCAACTGTCCAACCTGATGGTGATAAACCAAATTTAAATAAGGGCAAAGCACTGGATTTTACTTTTTGGTAAAAGTCAATTTATAAAATGCTATCATGGCTTCAGTGAGGCTGCTCTCCACAAAACTTGACACCCTTTAGATTGGGAACCCAGAATTGAGAATTCCCATATATACAGTATAATGAGAGCATCAAACAGTAGGTCAAAGAGTCCAAAAAACTGTTTTTGATAATAATATTGGTTCAAAAGAATGCATTTCTAGGGCCTTACAAACTTCCCCTTCTTCAGGGATCTGGTGTTGTAAGTAGTAGGACTCATTGACTACACATGGTGAAGTCCATGTCTGGTCAGTGATGTCACCTGGGAGACTTTACCCCTTTGTTTACTTTAGTGGCAGGGACTGGGAGATATCATTTGGTGTGAGCGAAGGAGATTGGATCAAACATGTCTGTTGCTCAGCGTTTTTTCTTTTCTTTCAGCAGGTGTCTCTGCATCGTTGGATGATGTGATTAAAGGGGTTGTAAAGGTTTCTTTTTTTTTTTTTAAATAACAAACATACCATACTTACTTCCACTGTACAGTTCCTTTTGCACAGAGTGGCCCCGATCCTCGTCTTCTGGGGTCCCTCAGCGGCTGTCTCGGCTCCTCCCCACAAGAGCTAAGCCCCCTCTGGGAAGCGCTTTCCCAAGGGGGTTAGCTTGTGGGCACGCTCCTGTGTGATACAGTCGGCGGCCATAGCCACCCAGTGTATCACTCGGCCCCGCCCCCCGGCGCTCCGTGTCATTGATTTGATTGGTGGCAGCGGGAGCCAATGGCTGCGCTGCTATCAATCATCCAATGAAGAGCCCACAAGAGCTGGGGGAAAGCAATGCAGGATCGCGCCCACGGAGATTCGGGGCTCAGGTAAGTAAAATGGGGACTCGGGGAGGCCAGAGAGTGCAAGGTGTTTTTTCACCTGCATGCATAGGATGCATGCAGGTGAAAAAACACAAAGCTTTACAACCCCTTTAACGATAGATGTACATCGTGGGTCATTTTTTGTTTTGTTTTTGTTATTAAAGGACCTGTCAAAAACTGTGTGTGTTTATTTACTATTATTTTTTTGGGGGGAATACGTATAGGTACTACAAACCCCTTACACATTCATATGGGTTAGGACCTGGTACCTCATTATTATTATTTTTTTTAAAGGGGGCTTCCAGATTATGATAAGCCCTTGGCTTGGGGAAGGGGCCCTTGTCCATATCATTTAAAGAAAATTATGAGAGACGGGATATTCTTTAGGGAAGGAAAGGCTTAAAAATGGCACTCTAGACACAATAAACAAACACTAAACCCAAGTGTGCTCAATAATTTCTCTAGAAACTCTCACTCATTCTTCAGTGTATCCTCTACTTCTATCCAACTACAGGCTCCTTCCAAATATAAATGCAACGCTTCAAGCGACTAAGAAATGGTGAAGGAGCACAAGATTGTTGTGAATTCACGAAGAAATATATTTTATATTTCCTGGCAGAAACATGAGAGATGCTTAGGCCTCAAAAAGTAGATGAACTGTGATGTTAAATAATTGAACTGTTGCCCTTTTGGAGACCTTTAGGACAAAATTGACTTTCTCATGTTTGACCAAGTCTTTCTCTACTACTTAAAATATTGAAGACTTTTACAAGCATGTATTGTAAAGGAAACTGTTGGAACAAAGACTGCTCTTGTCACAAAACAAGGAGATATTTACATGGTCTTAGTGAATAAACAAAAGAAAATAGGAGTCAAGATTATACGGTCAATTCTCACATTAGAAATAGCCTCACCTGGCCTAAGCCTATTGTGTTCAAGTGAAGGACTGTTTAAATAGCTAACACCTTGGCTAACAAAACTCATTGTATGAACTTCTAGGATGGTTTAGACAAACAAGTCATTTCTAAACACCCAGTGAGAATGTTCAAGGTCCATCTCAACACGTTAGAGAGAGTTAGATATTGTGCCAGTCAAAAATATTTTAAAGTATCTATAAGGTTATTATAAGTCATTTCAAACTATCTATGACATTGTAGGTCACAGAGACATTATAATGTTGGCATCTGCGGACCCAACAACTTTGCCATGAAGAAAATGTATATGAAAGTGTGATTTTATAAGTAGAAGTGTTTTAAGTAACGAATTAGTATTAGGAAAAACATATAATCATGATTATAATTGTATAAGATTGGAGCCTATGCTTAGATAAACAAATGTTCAGTGGAGATACCAGAAGTTATACAGGTATCCATATAGATAATCATTTTTATGTAGTATTGAGGAAATATATAACAATGTGTGTATTTCCTAGATAGACCAGTCTTTATAGACATACATTTATAGAGACACATATATATATATGTAACCAGTTTATGTAATAGTGATTAATCAAGATTATACTGAGTGTATTTTACATTAGACCGATTACCAGAATATTTAAAAGTATATACTATCCTTACCATTATACACATTATGAAAATAGAATGTATTAACTTAAAGGATGGACTCAAAACACATGTGAGACACCTGGTGGTTGAAGGTGGTATTATTTGAACTCACTAAATTTCCAGAGGAGGTTAATAATTAAGTCTCCTAACCCAATGGGAAGTGGCCACGTCCTTTTGGGCAGAGCCATTATAATGTTTATGGTCTTATTATCTGAAATGGTATTTAGAGGCAAGTAAGATGGCAGAAAGGGACACAGGAAGGAGGAGGAGAGCTCAGGCGGAGAGCTCAGGGATCCACCCTGAAGGGGGGACACTGGGAGACACACACACTCCCAGACTGACACTCATGCACCATGCATGAATACATATCTTTACATTCATGAAGATTCCTCAACACCTAATACTTAGAACTCAGAGGTCACAAGAAGTAAATCCTCTTTAGGAGTATCCATTTTGAAACTACGGCAGCCATCTTAACTCTGGTAACCAGCCAAAAGGAACTGTAGCCATCCTGGAATGGGTAATTATGTCATGTTGATTTTATCTTGTATGTTCTCTCAAATATTGATATGTTCTCTCAAATATTTATGTATTGAATATTATACAGTTGATAATCATTCTCCCGAATCAATAACCGCCTGGTAGATTTTTCTTTAAAGATTCAAATTTTCCATTATATTTTTCTTTTTGCATAGTTGCCACATTTATTGACAAAACAAACGTCTAATTTATTTCACAATTTTAACCACTTACTTACCTGCAGCAAAGTAACGGTTGCACGTGTGAAATACAGACGTTCTGTTTAATTGTCAAGCTCACAAGGTTTTTTATTCTACCGAGAAGTTATCATGGTGGTATTAGGTCAAAGGGATGGTACGCCCATTTTTGCAAGTGTTTTTATTGATTTTCAAGACGTTCATGTAACGCAATCGGTATCTTAATTTCATGTGATTATTCGTGTTTGTTTACCAATAAATTTCTATTTCGTATGCCCACACGTCTCCGTGAATAAGTTTCATATGCATAGACTGTGTCATATAGATTGATTTTGTATCTTAAAAATATCTTCGTTAAAAATTACTCAATGATAATTATTGTGCGGGAAACCTGTCCTTAAAAAGGCACAACTTATTCTTACTGATTATTCACGACAGGATCCAATGTCCAAGAAATCACCTTTGGAACAAAATCAGCACTCGATTCAGAACCTTCACACACATGGGTGTTCCTCTAACTCTATGGTGACAGGTAACTCACTGGGTGTGGCTAATGAGCTATCCTCAATTTCTTCCTTTGATGACACACAAAGGGACACTAACACTTTCATCCACTCCTCACACATCACAAAGTCACCCTTTACAGAATTGCCAAACGCTCAACACCACTAAGGGCAACAAACTGACACACCCGCACACAATGATACCTAAATGAATAAAATAAATCTTTCTTCATACTCACTTACCGAATATGATACACAACTTCTCATAAAGGGCCTAGGTTTCTGTCCTAATGCAAATATTGACAAATTCAGTCTTATAAAAAATCTACAATTGTTTGCCCGAAAGTTGACACTCAAGATTATGTTCAACAAAGAAGAAAAAAATCCCACTCAGTACCCTAACAAGGATGAACAAAAAGCCATTGACCAATTCATTTCCCTCTTGGAGGAAAGCGATCAGACTGATCTGATAGACTGCATTAACTTGGAGCACCTTTTGCAGAAATGTGATAAATCTACAGAGGAATCTACATCTCATGGATCCTCACTCAAGAAAAAAATCTGACCGCTCTCCGCCACTTAGCACCAACCCTAATGTAGCAGCTTTTCTTAAATTAATATCTAGGGAGACATTCAGAGACTACCCATTCAATCCAAACACAAAAACAACTTGACTTTGTACAACAAGCCCTGCATAATTTAGCTAAGAATCACTCACTAACCATTAAACTATCGGACAAGGGAGGTAACATTGTAATTATGGACAATGAGCAATATGTGTCCAAGTAATCTCGATTGGTATCGACCAATCTCCCCTAGACTAATTGAGAAAATCAACAAACAATTCTACAACTTTGTTTATGAAAAATATATGGGACTATATACACATTCCATTCCCAAAAATCCCTACCCTTTACTCCCTTCCCAAGGTACATAAAAACATAAAGAATCTCCTGGGTAGACCCATAATTTCAGGGAATGGGGCTAACTGAGAACCTTAGTCGCCTGATAGAACATTTAAGACCCCACGTGGTTAGCCTTCCCTCTTATGTGAAGGACACTATCCACTTTTTACACATTCTTGAGAATCTCTATGTACCCACACATTCTCTTTTAGTGACAATTGACATTGAGGCCCTATACAGCTCAATTCCCCATGAGCTGGGTCTGGCTGCCACCTCACCCAGAGGGGATGAGACCAATTTCTTAGTGCAAGCATTGGATTTTGTCCTCAACCACAACATTTTTTCTTCTGATGGTTCCCACTACCTCCAGGTGCAGGGGGTTGCGATGGGGACATGTTATGCCCTATCATATGCCAACCTATACCTGGGGGAGTGGGAACGCATGCTCAAGTCTGACAAATTATTCTTGATGTGTACAGACCACATAGTTATGTGGCACCGATACATTGACAATGTTTTTATGATTTGGGATGGCCCTGAGGAGTTACTCAACTCCTGGTTAGAAAGACTCAATAAAAATGAATTTAACCTCACTTTCACCATGTCCTATCATTCTAGTGACATCAGGGTCTTACGCGCGACAATGATATTCTCACGATTCGTCTCTACCGGAAACCAATCATAGTTAACTCCATTTTACATGTGTCTAGTTTCCATCCGAAACCACTGATTAATCCATATAATTCCATATAGCCAATACTTAAGGACAAGGAGAAACTATTTGGATAAATTCCTCATTCTGGCCGGAAGCCCTTAAACTTAAGGAGAGAATGCTGGAGAGAGAGGATACACAAAACCTGCATTTAAAAGGCCTACACTGGGGACGGAAAGTATTCAGACCCCTTTAAATTTTTCACTCTTTGTTATATTGCAGCCATGTGCTAAAATCATTTAAGTTCATTTTTTTTCCTCATTGATGTACACACAGCACCCCATATTGACAGAAAAACACAGAATTGTTGACATTTTTGCAGATTTATTAAAAAAGAAAAACTGAAATATCACATGGTCCTAAGTATTCAAACCCTTTGCTGTGACACTCATATATTTAACTCAGGTGCTGTCCATTTCTTCTGATCATCCTTGAGATGGTTCTACACCTTCATTTGAGTCCAGCTGTGATTATACTGATTGGACTTGATTAAGAAAGCCACACACCTGTCTATATAAGACCTTACAGCTCACAGTGCATGTCAGAGCAAATGAGAATCAAGAGGTCAAAGAAACTGCCTGAAGAGCTCAGAGACAGAATTGTGGCAAGGCACAGATCTGGCCAAGGTTACAAAAAAATTTCTGCTGCACTTAAGGTTCCTAAGAGCACAGTGGCCTCCATAATCCTTAAATGGAAGATGTTTGGGATGACCAGAACCCTTCCTAGAGCTGGCCGTCCGGACAAACTGAGCTATCGGGGGAGGAAAGCCTTGGTGAGAGAGGTTTCCGTCCCCACTGTATAAAAGAGCAATAGGGATCACTATAAATTAATTACTACATGGAAACAAAATGGATAAAAATAAGGACAATTGTACTAGAATTATTATGAAATTCTCAAACCAGCACTCCAAAATTAGAAACATCATAAAAAAGTATTGGCACCTACTATCCTTGGACTCCAATGTAGGTAGATTTGTCTCTCAGACTCCACAGATAACATATAGATGAACCATTTCCCTAAGGGACTGTATCATTCAGAGTGAGTGCAAGGGGACAAATGTACAAGATCCATCCAAATACAAAGGCACTTACACCTGTAGAGGATGTAAGTACTGAAAATACATACATATATGGGCCCCTCCATCATACTACCTAATGGACAAATATTTTAGGCACAACACTGCCTATTGTAAAACCTATGGGGTGGCCTATTTAATGGTCTGTGATTGCGGCTCTTTTTATGTTGGCAAGATTAAGGTTGAATTCTGGAGGATAATCTATAGACACATACATAGCATGTGAACCTGCAATCCTGAAATACCCTTGGGTACACATGTCCTAGCTCTACATGGGGGTGTTTTCCCTAAGGTCAAGTTTTTGGCTCTCTATTGGATCCATCCCAGCCCAAGAGCTGGTGATTGGAACAAGCTCCTCCTCCAGAGGGAGCTGACATGGATCCATCGACTGAAAGCCACCACATTTCCAGGCCATAACGAGGCAGCCAATTACAAACCTTTCCTGGAGTGATTCATATCAGGAGGGATGGAGAAATAATTTCCCTTTTTAGAGATCAATCAGACTCTTGTCAACATATTAAATATTCTTACTTTTATGGGAATCCTATTCACTGTAACCTAATTCTCTACACATATTTGCTTTCATGCCCTGAACTGTGGCTGAATTGGTCCTTCCACCCTTCCCCCCTTTTTTGTTTTTTGTTTTTCTGTTTCTGTTTTTGGATTTGTTTTTTTTTTAATTGGCTTCTACTCCATTTTGCTCTGCTCTTTTATTTCACTTTCACTTTTTGGTTCTACTATTCTGCTCTTCAGTTCTTTCTTTCCTTTCTTTCTCTTTTTCTTCAGCTTACTGTAATCTCCTCTCCATTTTCCTTCTTCCCTCCTTGGCCCCATGTGAAATTGGCTGGAATTGGTGTGCAAACGGCACGCACGGGCCGTTCGGTTTTGTCACCAGAACCAGATATAGGGAGATTCTGTCTCTCTGTGCCATGCTATTCTGACAGCCGCATAGGCTTCCTCTTCTGCCTGGCCCTTCCGGGATGGGCGGGATCTCCCCTCTACCCATGTCCAGCGGGCATGTTCCATGCCTCTCCCTTGTTGGCTAGGCAGCGGTGGAGGTGGCACTCATGGATGGGTCAGCGCTCATGTGTTTGCGGGTCTCGGGCGTGTGACGTCATCCCGCACACAGCACTATTTCAAGTGGGCGTGGTGGGGTGACGCTGCACACCTGATTCCCAGGGGATCTTGTACAATGACACACATGTAGTGGATCCCCTCTCGTCCACCAAAATTCAGCCACTCTACAAAAAGAAGGCTGTGGCCACTTAAACAGAGGAGTCTGTTCCTGCAGCTGCAGAGCACGGATGATTAATACTATGCACAGGTATGTTTCTTTAACTAGATATACGATGAGGCATACTTGTATGCAACATTTATGACTTACTATTGTCCCTGATTACTTTTATCAGCCTGACCTTTGGAGATCAACACACACAATGATCTAGCTGAAAGTGAAATATGAACTGTTTACAACCTGCCAGGGGAGGCATGCACATAAAAAAAAGAAAAATCGAGTTTCGAGGATCGTAGCTCGGCGACCTGAGGGGGGTAGGTAGCCTAAGTCCTACCCCACCACTGGTAAAAATGTGGGGCTCCTACGACCTATGGTTCCAGAGATACGGGGCTCCTTGTGCACCCTGTCAGAAGCTACATACAGAGGGGCCAGTATAAATACAAGCTGGCACACTCTGTTTGCAGCAGACTGAGAGGATGAGCTCCCAGTGCCTTTCCTCACTTCTTGTCAGAGGCACTGAGCTCAATGGACAGCTTGGAGTCTTGGACCAATGGTAAAGTACCATTGGTCCCAGCTGTCCAATAAAAAAGCTGCAGTGGAGGCACGCCTCTCACTGCAGTGTCATAGAAGGGGGCATGTCTAAAAGACAAATGCTCCCTTCCAGACCAGACCAGCCCACTTCAGCCCCGGAAGGATTTACCCCCTTCCTGACCAGAGCACTTTTTACAATTTGGCACTGCGTCGCTTTAACTGCTAATTGCGCGGTCATGCAATGCTGTACCCAAACAAATTTGCGTCCTTTTCTTCCCACAAATAGAGCTTTCTTTTGATGGTATTTGATCACCTCTGCCGTTTTTATTTTTTGCGCTATAAACAGAAAAAGACTGAAAATTTTGAAAAAAAATGATATTTTCTACTTTTTGTTATAAAAAGAAATCCAATAAACTCAATTTTAGTCATACATTTAGGCCAAAATGTATTCGGCCACATGTCTTTGGTAAAAAAAATGTCAATAAGTGTATATTTATTGGTTTGCGCAACAGTTATAGCGCATACAAACTGGGGTACATTTTCTGGAATTTACACAGCCTTTAATTTATGACTGCCTATGTCATTTCTTGAGGTGCTAAAATGGCAGGGCAGTACAAACCCCCCCCCCCCAAATGACCCCATTTTGGAAAGTAGACACCCCAAGGAAATTGCTGAGAGGCATGTTGAGCCCATTGAATATTCATTTTTTTGTCCCAAGTGATTGAAAAATGACAATAAAAAAAAAATTACAAAAAGTTGTTACTAAATGATATATTGCTCACACAGGCCATGGGCATATATGGAATTACACCCCAAAATACATTTAGCTGCTTCTCCTGAGTATTAGGATACCACATGTGTGGGACTTTTTGGGAGGCTAGCCACGTACGGGGCCCCGAAAACCAAGCACCGCCTTCAGGATTTCTAAGGGCGTGAATTTTTGATTTCACTCCTCACTACCTATTACAGTTTTGAAGGCCATAAAATGCCAAGATGGCACAACCCCCCCCCCCCCAAATGAACCCATTTTGGAAAGTAGACATCCCAAGCTATTTGATGAGAGGCATGTTAAGTCCATGGAATATTTTATATTTTGACACAAGTTGCGGGAAAGTGACAATTTTTTTTTTTTTGCACAAAGTTGTCACTAAATGATATATTGCTCAAACATGCCATGGGCATATGTAGAATTACACCACAAAATACATTCTGCTGCTTCTCCTGAGTACGGGGATACCACATGTGTGGGACTTTTTGGGAGCCTAACCGCGTACGGGGCCCCGAAAACCAATCACCACCTTCAGGATTTCTAAGGGCGTAAATTTTTGATTCACTCCTCACTACCTATCACAGTTTTGAAGGCCATAAAATGCCAATATATCACAACCCCCCCCAAATGACCCCATTTTGGAAAGTAGACACCCCAAGCTATTTGCTGAGAGGCATGGTGAGTATTTTGCAGCTCTCATTTGTTTTTGAAAATGAAGAAAGACAAGAAAAACATTTTTTTTTTCTTTTTTCAATTTTCAAAACTTTGTGACAAAAAGTGAGGTCTGCAAAATACTCACTATACCTCTCAGCAAATAGCTTGGGGTGTCTGCTTTCCAAAATGGGGTCATTTGGGGGGTTTTGTGCCACCTGGGAATTCCATGGCCTCCGAAACTGTGATAGGCAGTGAAGAGTGAAATCAAAAACTTACGCCCTTAGAAAGCCTGAAGGCGGTGCTTGGTTTTTGGGGTCCCTTACGCGGCTAGGCTCCCAAAAAGTCTCACACATGTGGTTTTCCCGTACTCAGGAGAAGCAACAGAATGTATTTTGGGGTGTAATTTCACATATCTCCATGGCATGTTTGTGCAATATATCATTTAGTGACAACTTTGTGCAAAAAAAAAAAAAATTTGCCTTTTTCCCGCAACTTGTGTCACAATATAAAATATTCCATAGACTCGACATGCCTCTCAGCAAATAGCTTGGGGTGTCCAAAATGGGGTCATTTGGGGGGGGGGGTTGAACTGTCCTGTCATTTTATGCACAACATTTAGAAGCTTATGTCACACATCACCCACTCTTCTAACCACTTGAAGACAAAGCCCTTTCTGACACTTTTTGTTTACATGAAAAAATATTTTTTTTTTGCAAGAAAATTACTTTGAACACCCAAACATTATATATTTTTTTAAAGCAAATGCCTTACAGATTAAAATGGTGGGTGTTTATTTTTATTTTTTTACACAGTATTTGCGCAGCGATTTTTCAAAAGCATTTTTTTGGGGAAAAATCAAACTTTTTTCAATTTTAATGCACTAAAACAAACTATATTGCCCAAATGTTTGATGACATAAAAAAGGCCGAGTACATGGATAACAAACATGACATGCTTTAAATTTTGCGCACAAACGTGCAGTGGCGACAAACTAAATACATTTTTAAAAGCCTTTAAAAGCCTTTACAGGTTACCACTTTAGATTTACAGAGGAGGTCTACTGCTAAAATTACTGCCCTCGATCTGACGTTCGTGGTGACACCTCACATGCATGGTGCAATTGCTGTTTACATTTGATGCCAGACCGACGCTTGCGTTCGCCTTTGTGCGAGAGCAGGGGGGGGACAGGGGTGCTTTTTTTTTTCCTTTATTATTTTTTTGCTTTTTTATCTTATTTTTAAACTGTTCCTTTAATTTTTATTTTTTTTAATCATTTTTATTGTTATCTCAGGGAATGTAAATATCCCCTATGATAGCAATAGGTAGTGACAGGTACTCTTTTTTGAAAAAATTGGGGTCTATTAGACCCTAGATCTCTCCTCTGCCCTCAAAGCATCTGACCACACCAAGATCAGTGTGATAAAATGCTTTCCCAATTTCCCAATGGCGCTGTTTACATCCGGCGAAATCTAAGTCATGAAATGCTCGTAGCTCCCAGTTTCTTAGGCCATAGAGATGTTTGGAGCCACTCTGGTCTCTGATCACCTCTATGGTCAGCTGGCTGAATCACCGGCTGCATTCTCAGGTTCCCTGTTGGGACAGGAGAGCCAGAGAAAAACATGGAATACGGTGGGGGGGATTTCCTCCCACTGCTTGTAAAAGCAGTCTAGAGGCTAATTAGCCGCTAGGATTGCTTTTACATGAAAGACGACCGCTGGCTGAAAAGAATGATACCAACATGATACCTAAACCTGGAGGCATCATTCTGGTATAACCACTCAAAGTCCAGCAACATACCAGTACGTTGCTGGTCCTTGTTGGGCATATATTGTAAACGTAATTTTCATGCAGCCTATGGGCTAAATGAAAAAAAGAGATTGATCGGTGGGTATGCCCACCATTAGAATACTTCCCTTCATCCACCCACTTCTAATGATGGGCATACATGCACCGTATATATATGCCGAAGCATAGGGGCATCCTCCCGCAAAAGTTAGGAGCAAATCGCTCCTCCACCCACTGCTGCCCCCACGCTTCGGCATATATGCTGAAGTATGTAACTGTGGTGGTGAAATCACCTCCGACAGCGCTGGATTTACGTCTTTATGTATCGTGGGAGCAAACGCTATTGCTGTCAAGATAGATAAATCCGCTCTGCAACTGAATGGCGTACCTGAAATCAAAAAAATGGTTACCAACAAAACAAACTAAACAGTAAAGTATAAAAAAACTGCATATCTGAAAAGCAAACATGGTAAAACATAATAACAATAAAACATTGCAGAATAGAATACAGTTAAAAGGAGCAGAACAATAGAGAGAGAGAATAGAGAGAGAGAGAACAATAAAACGACAACTATTTTTGTTTTTTTTTTATTTTATATTTTTTTTGTTTTTATTTTTTTTATTTATTTATTTTTTTTACACTTTTTTTAGTGACTTTAACTTTTGTAACTGGTACCAGGTTTAGGTCTCTCAAAATGCGATGGCATCTTGGGAGACCCTGTGAAAGTGTGCCTAGTCTGTGCAATGCTGTACCCTACACTAATACTCAACTAGTGAATGGTAGCGTTCAAAACATTCACCAATGCATAGACCAGGATTGTCAGGACAGGAGAGACAATAATATTTAGGTGTCACGCCTAAATCCGCGCTTGCTACAGACACGACATCTTCTCGTTGGGTAGGGGTACTAGAGAGGACATAAGGAAAATGCCTCTCATGCAGCCGGCTTACTGCATTTGGTTGGGGAAGGTGAGGTGGAGCACGTCTGGAAACAGAAGGGCTCTGACGATCTCTTCCTGGAATTTAAGGAAGGATCCAGTCCATCCTGAAGCTCTGTATAGCACATGAGCGTTCAGCAAAGCCAATTGAAATAAATAAAATGACACTTTTTGTATCAGCGTCTGGCCTTAAGGGCAACTAGGTACGGCGCCAACAACTGGTCGTTGAGGTCCACCCCTCCCATATTTTGGTTATATTCATGGACACAGAGGGGTTTCATTCACAACACCAGTCGCCGTAGTAATTTGGGTCGTCGTGTCTGCATGAAGGGAGGTGAGAACAAAAACATTCTTCTTATCCCTCCACTTCATAGTGAGCAAATTATTACACTTCAAGCAGGCTCTCTCCCCCAGCCTAAGACGGGAATCTACAAGCCGCTGGGGAAAGCCCCGGCGATTAGGTCGCACGGTGCCACATGCTCCAATCTGATGATCAAAAAGGTGGCTAAAAAGTGGCACGCTCGTGTAATAATTGTCCACGTACAAGTGGTACCCCTTTCCGAATAAGGGTGACACCAAGTCCCACACTATCTTGCCAGTGCTTCCTATGTAGTCAGGGCAGTTTATCAGCTCTACGTGACTATCTCTTCCCTCGTAAACCATAAAACTACATGTATAGCCTGTGGCCCTGTCACAGAGCTTATACATCTTGACCCCAAATCTGGCACGCTTGCTGGGAAGGTACTGTTTGAATGACAAGCGGCCAGAAAATTGAATCAGGGACTCATCAACGCAGACAACTTGATGGGGAGTAAACAAGTCTGCAAAACGTTGGTTGAAGTGGTTTACGAGGGGCCGAATTTTGTAGAGCCGATCGTATCCAGGGTCTCCACGAGGACGACAGAGTTCATTGTCATTGAAGTGCATGAACTGCAAAATCTGCTCGTATCGCGCCCTGGCCATGGAAGCAGAGAACACGGGCGCATGGTAAATTGGGTCAGTGGACCAATATGACCGCAACTTTTTTTACTCTTTTTATTTATGCCCATGTTGAGGGAAAGGCCCAGAAAGAGCTTAAATTCGGAGACCGTAATTGGTCTCCAATCTCTGGCAAGGGAGGACTGGGGATTAGCGGCGATGTGTTGACCAGCGTATAAATTGCTTTGGTCCACAATAGATCTATAGAGATCTTTGGTGAAAAACAGTGAATAAAAATCCAGTGGCGTAAAATCAACTGTTTCCACCTGAGTGAATGGGGAAAGCATGGGTGCTGCAGAAGTGGCGGGTACCCAATTCGGATTGGCGAATGCAGCAGGAAGGGCACTATGGGCACGACGGGCCTGTGTTCATCTTCTTGGTGGCAGCGGGACACTACTAGTGCTTGCCACCTCACCAGCTTGAACTGCACTTATGGGACTCGCCACGTCACCACGTGATACTGCAGTGCTGGATGTACGACCAGGGTGTACTAGGCCACTGGTGCTTGCCAGTTCACCAGAAGGAATACTTCTCTGCTCCATACGAGGGACCTGCGATTCTTGCACTTCAAGGACAAAAGAAGAAGATTGGGGTCTGGTACACCTGACCTTGGCAGGGACCACAACTCCATCGTCAGAGCTATCTGTCATGGAGCTGCTGTCCTCTACAGGATCGTATGCTGAGCCTGAATCTGACAGATGAGTGACTTCCTCTTCACTATCTGTCATGCTCAGAAACGTGTAGGCCTCTTCACTAGTGTACCTTCGATTTGCCATTTTGGCCTCTAAATTTAGGGGTACACTAGTGAGACTCACAGGCAAAAAAGCTCCTGACTGTTAGCGACTGATTCAAAATGCTACCAAAAAACTGTTAGCGATCGCAGGGATCAGGCCTGACTCTGCAAATGCTGCAGTTCTGTGCTTAGTGTTTTGTAAGTGACAGTTATCGATCGATACTGCACTTGGGTGGGCTGGGCAGGGCTGGGCCGAGGGGCAAAACGCTGGTGCTAGCAGGTATCTGGGCTGATCCCGCTAACACTGCGTTTTAGGGAGCCCGAAACTGCTGGGGACACTAGTATAGATCTGATTGGATCAGATATTGATCCGTTCAGATACTATAGCACTAAGGGAGGTGCTGCGTGCGTGGGTGTTAGCGGTACTGGCGCTAACCTGACGCTGCCTGGGGCGACGCAGACCTTATCTGACCCTAAAAACTTAACTTATATCACCGCCGGGCAATTAGGGGACTTTTATAAGGTAATAAACGGCGGGTGCCCTAAAACTATAATAAACTATAAAAAACAAACTAACCAGCGTCACCCGTAACACTTATACGATGATCGCTGGTGAAAGGGTTAACTAGGGGGCAATCGGGGGTTAAAACCTTTAGTAGGTAGTATATGGGGGTCCCTGTCACTATAAAACACTGACATCGAACCTATATACTTACCTCCCTAACTAGCGTCACCTGTGTCACTAATACAGCGATCAGAAAAACGATCGCTTAGTGACACTGGCGACGGGGGGTGATCAAGGGGTTAACCTTTATTAGGGGGGGTTAGGGGGGTACCCTGGACCTAAAGGGGGTACCCCAGACCTAAAGGGGGCTAACCCTAACTGCCCTAACACTTATAACTGTCACAAACTGACACCAATGCAAAAAAAAAACTGCTATTGGTGTCAGTGTGACAGGGGGTACGGGGGGGTGATCGGGGGGTGATGGGGGGTAAAAAGTGTGCCTAGTGTGTTCTACTGGAAGTGTAGTGTTGGTGTAACTTACATTTATGTCTTCTCTCCTCGGCGCCGGAACAAAAAGACCGGCTCGAGGAGGGATGACATCACTTCCTCTCCCTCTGTTTACATTACAGAGGCAGAGGAAGGATTTTCATTCATCGGGAGCTATCGGGAGGGGGTGGCCATGAATGGATGGCCTCCCCCTCACCTCTCATCGCCCGCGAAGAAATGCCGGCCGCCTCGGGCACCGGGGGGGTCCTATCGGACCCCCCGCCCCCGGGAGGCAGATCATGTACAGGTACGTGATTCTGCCTGCCCGTGCCATTCTGCCGTATATCGGCGTGAGGCGGTCGGCAAGTGGATAACTAGAAGGAAAAAAACATGTTTATGGGTATAATATTTACCCACAATCCCATGTTTTTCTCACACAGTTAAGAGGGAGAATGAGAATCTTCTGCTGCTGAAAAGGTACGAGCTAAATCATATATTATTATTTTATATGTTATAAGATAATAATTAATTATTTATCTATTTACTGTGAAATTACTGGTTGGAAGTTATAACTTCAAACTTCAGTAATTTGTCCATTAAGCCACCTGCTTGAGTACGGATTTTGAAAATATAGTAAATTACCTTAAAAACAATATATAATAATTATTTGCATATTACTTACTTATGGTAATTAACCCCTTACCACCCAGGCCAGTTCTGACACTTCTCTCCTACATGTAAAAATCATAATTGTTTTGCTAGAAAATTACTCAGAACCTCCAAACATTACATATATATTGTTTTAGCAGACACCCTAGGGAATAAAATGGCGGTTGTTGCAACTTTTTATGTTGTGAGGTAGCGATGCCGCTCCAAGCATGTTGGTGTCTCTAATAACCGCCCTCCCCACTCACAACTTCAGGTGCAGGTTCTGCAATGGTGTAGAAAATTGAAGAAAGCTTAATCATAGCTATGATTAAGCATCTATATTGACGTGAAACGCGTTAGCCTGTCTGTACCTCTCATCACCATGATGTAAGAGATTTTGGACCTTCTACACTGTTTTGCCACGAATAAAAGGTGTTATTCGGAGTGCGGCCGTTCAGCTGTTTTCTTCAACTTTTTATGTTACACGATATTTGTGCAGCAACTTTTCAAATTAGTTTTTTTTTGGAAATCAACTGTTTCATGAATATAAATATACACTAAAGATAACCTAAATTTTTTTGTATAATGTGAAAGATGATGTTACGCAGAGTAAATAGATACCTAATAAGTCACACTTTAAAATTGCGCACAGATGTGGAATGGCGCCAAACTTCAGTACTTAAAAATCTCCATATGCGACGCTTTAAACTTTTTTACAGGTTACATGTTTAGTTACAGAGGAGGTCTGGTGATAGAATTATTGCTCTCGCTCTAAGGATCGCGGTGTATGTAACCTGTGTGTATCTGGCTCTGATACCAGCCAGTGCCCCACCAGACACTCACCTCACCGTCCCTGCAACCTGCCATATAGGCAGCACTTCCTAATCACTGGGACACTTGGACTAAGGCTTATTGAGACACCAAAAGCAACTTCAGGTTTTTTTGGTAGGTGTCCCGGCCATAATTTCTCTCTCTCTCTCTTTTTTTTTTAAATTTTATTATGTATGACAACCTGTTTGACACCATCACTCCACATATACCTGTTAGCTAATTATTGTCTCTCTCCAACTGATGCCAGGTGATCCCAGTACATACCAACTCGAGCCATTCCACTGTCTGAGGAGGCCATTCATTATTCTTTCTAATGACATACTCATCTAAATCTCTTTATTCTGCTGGACTGGCACTTATTGTCTTCAATTTTGTTTTTTGGTTTGTGACCATCCTTTGCCTCTGTTCATGGAGACACTGTAAGTAATGCGGTTTTATCCACTCTGGCTCCAAGATGATGCTTTTTATACACAAATATTGAAACATATATATATATATATATATATATATATATATATATATGTATATGTTCTAATATGTTTTTCATTTTGTAGACCACATTTACAACTATTGCTAAACATATAGTTACATAGTAGGTGAGGTTGAAAAAAGACCATCAAGTCCAACCTATGTGTGTGATTATGTGTCAGTATTACATTATATATCCCTGTATGTTGCGGTCATTCAGGCGATTATCTAATAGTTTCTTGAAGCTATCAATGTTCCCCGCTGAGACCACCGCCTGTGAAAGGGAATTCTACATCCTTGCCGCTCTTACAGTAAAGAACCCTCTACGTAGTTTAAGATTAAACCTCTTTTCTTCTAATTTTAATGAGTGGCCACGAGTCTTTTTGAACTCCTTTCTGCAAAAAAGTTTTATCCCTATTGTGGGGTCGCCAGTACGGTATTTGTATATTGAAATCATATCCCCTCTCAAGTGTCTCTTCTCCAGAGAGAATAAGTTCAGTGCTCGCAACCTTTCCTCATAACTAATGTCCTCCAGACTCTTTATTAGCTTTGTTGCCCTTCTTTGTACTCGCTCCATTTCCAGTACATCCTTCCTGAGGACTGGTGCCCAGAACTGGACAGCATACTCCAGGTGAGGCCGGACCAGAGTCTTGTAGATCCCCTTTTTAATACATGCCAATATTCTGTTTGCTTTGTTTGCAGCAGCTTGGCATTGCCTGCCATTGCTGAGCCTATCATCTACTAGGACCCCCAGGTCCTTTTCCATCCTAGATTCCCCCAGAGGTTCTCCCCCCCAGTGTATAGATTGCACTGATATTTTTGCCACCTAAATGCATTATTTTACATTTTTCTACATTGAACCTCATTTGCCATGTAGTTGCCCACCCCATTAATTTGTTCAGATCTTTTTGCAAGGTTTCCACATCCTGCGGAGAAGTTATTGCCCTGCTTAGTTTATTATCATCTGCAAATACAGAGATTGAACTGTTTATCCCATCCTCCAGATCGTTTATGAACAAATTAAATAGGATTGGTCCCAGCACAGGACCATGGTGGACCCCACTACCCACCCGTGATCATTCAGAATACTCCCCATTTACCACCACCCTCTGAACCCTTGTAGCCAGTACCCCCCCCCCCCCCTTGTAGCCAGTTTTCAATCCATGTACTCACCCTATTGTCCATGCCAACAGACCTTATTTTGTACAGTAAACGTTTATGGGGAGCTGTGTCAAATGCTTTTGCAAAAATCCAGATACACCACGTCTACGGGCCTTCCTTTATCTAGATGGCAACTCACCTCCTCATAGAAGGTTAGTAGATTGGTTTGGCAAGAATGATTCTTCATGAATCCATGCTGATTACTGCTAATGATACTGTTCTCGTTACTAAAATCTTGTATATAGTCCCTATGGTCCCCTCCAAGAGTTTACATACTATTGATGTTAGGCTAACTGGTCTGTAATTCTCAGGGATGCATTTTGGGCCCTTTTTAAATATTGGTGCTACATTGGCTTTTCTCCAATCAGCTGGTACCATTCCAGTCAGTAGACTGTCAGTACAAATTAGGAACAATGGTCTGGCAATTACTTGACTGAGTTCCCAAAGTACCCTCGGGTGCAAGCCATCTGGTCCCGGTGATTTATTAATGTTACATTTCCCAAGTCTAATTTTAATTCTGTCCTCTGTTAACCATGGAGGTGCTTCCTGTGTTGTGTCATGAGGATAAACACTGCAGTTTTGGTTACTGAAGCCCCCCGATTCACTCGTGAAGACTGAGGAGAAGAATAAATTCAATACCCTCGCCATATCCCCATCCTTTGTAACCAGATGTCCTTCTTCATTCTTTATGGGGCCAATATGGTCTGTCCTCCATTTTTTACTGTTTACAAACTTAAAGAATTTCTTGCTCTCCTCCGCTATGTGTCTTTCATGTTCTATCTTAGCCGTCCTAATTGCACCCTTACATGTCTTGTTGCATTTTTTATAAAGTCTGAATGCTGATGATGATCCCTCAACCCTGTATTTTTTGAAGGCCTTCTCCTTTGCTTTTATATGGATTTTTACATTGGAGTTAAGCCATCCATGGACTTTTGTTCACTCTTTTAAATTTATTACCCAATGGAATACATTGGCTAATGCCCTTATTTAATATGCTCTTAAAGCAAACCCATCTCTCCTCCGTATTCTTTGTTCCTAAGATTTTATCCCATTTTATACCTTCTAGCAAGGTTTGTAGTTTAGGGAAGTTGGCTCTTTTGAAATTCAGTGTGTTTGTATTCCCTTTAGGTTTCCTATTTGTGTGATTTATACTGAAACTAATTGACCTGTGATCGCTGTTACCTAAATTGCCCCGTATTTCCACATCCGTGATCAGGTCTGTATTGTTGGTAATCAGTAGATCCAGTAATGTTTTATTTCTAGTTGGTGCATCTACCATCTGACCCAAAAAATTGTCCTGCAAGACATTTAGGAACTGGCGAGCCTTAGACGAATGCATGGTTCCCGCCGCCCAGTCTATGTCTGGATAATTATAATCCCCCATTATGATAACACTTCCCATCCTTGCTGCTAATCCAAATTGTGATAGGAGATCGGCCTCCCCTTCCTCCCTCAGGTTAGGGGGCCTATAGCATACTCCCAGTATTATTTTCCCCTTAGCTTCATCCCTTTGGAGCTCTACCCATAAGGATTCCACCTCCTCCCTAGCCCCCCTAGTGATGTCATCTCTCACATTCACTTGTACATTATTTTTCATATATAGGCATACCCCTCCCCCTTTTTTACCCTCTCTATCCTTGCGATAAAGGGTATAACCCTGAATGGTTGCCAGCCAATCACGAGAGCTGTTTAACCAGGTCTCTGAAATTCCCACAAAATCCAAATCCTCCTCGTACAACAGTATCTCTAGTTCACCCATCTTGTCTGCCAGGCTCCTGGCATTGGTGAACATGCCACATAGTTTAGACCGGTCGCATATTATCCTCTTATTGGGTTTTCCGAGATTGAAACTAGGACTTGCTACTATACTTACCTTGGGTTTATGTTCTTTGGTCAACCTACCACTAATGCCCCCAATACTACCCTCTGGAATATGTTCAGCGCTGACTATCTCTACCTTTGGACCCTCCACCCATCACCTAGTTTAAAAACCCCTCTAACTTTTTGGCCATCTTCATTCCCAGCTGATCTGCACCCTCCTCATTTAGGTGCAGTCCATCCCTTCTATAGTACCGGTTACCGACTGAGAAGTTGGCCCAGTCCTCCAGGAACCCAAACCCCTCCTTACTACACCAGCTCTTCAGCCACTTGTTTACTTCCCTAATCTCCCTCTGCCTTTCTGGTGTGGCTCGATGTACCGGTAGTATTCCTGAGAATACTACCTTGGAGGTCCATTTCCTCAATTTAGCTCCCAAGTCCCTAAAATCGTTCTTTAGGACACTCCATCTGCCTCTGACTTTGTCATTGGTGCCAACTTGCACCATGACAACCGGGTCTTCCCCAGCCTCTCCCAGTAATCTGTCCCTGAGGAAGGAGTTTAACCACTTAAAGACCGCCCACTGCATTTATACTGCGGCAGGGTGGCTTTGTTACGCCAAACGATGTACCTGTATGTCATTTCATACAATAGATACTGTGAGCAGACGCACCCGCTGCACAAGGGAGGAGCCAATGCGTGTGCCTGGCGGACCCAATGTCCGCCAGCCACCCACGATCGCTTCACAGAGAGGCAGAATGGGGATCTGCCTATGTAAACAAGGCGGATCTCCATTCTAACAAGAGACAACATGGAGATCTGCTGCTCCTAATGATCAGGAACTGCAATCTCTGTGTTTTTTCTGTCAGCACTTCCCCACACACAGTAAGAAAGCACCAACAGGGAACACATTTAACCCTTTGATCGCCCCTGATGTTAACCCCTTCCCTGCCAGTGTCATTTATACGG
This sequence comes from Lithobates clamitans, assembly GCA_037952925.1. Lineage (NCBI taxonomy): Eukaryota > Metazoa > Chordata > Amphibia > Anura > Ranidae > Lithobates > Lithobates clamitans. The sequence goes on from JBBGZY010000151.1 coordinate 3,251,777, forward strand.
TGACAGTGCATTTTTTTAGCACTGATCATTGTATTGGTGTCACTGGTCCCCAAAAAGTGTCACTTAGGATTTGTCCACCACAATGTCGCAGTCCCGCTAAGTAAAAAATGAAATTTAAAAGTCCATAAACCTATCCGTAATTTGTAGTCGCGATAACTTTTGCACAAACCAATCAATATACGCTTATTGGGATTTCTTTTTTTTAACCAGAAATATGTAGAAGAATACATATTGTCCTAAATATATATATATATATATATATATATATATATATATATATATATGTATATATATATATAAATTGTTTTTTTTTGTTTTTTAACGCAAAAAATAAAAACCGCAGAGATGATCAAATACCACCAAAACAAAACTATTGGTGGGTAAAAAAGGACGTCAAATTATTTTGGGTACAACGTCGCACGACTGGGCAATTGTCAGTTAAAGTAATGCAGTGCCATATCGCAAAAAATGGCCTGGTCATTAAGGGGGTAAATCCTTCTGGAGCTGAAGTGGTTAAAGACTATGAAATGATTGGTTGATGCATATAATTATATGTAAACAATAATACAAGTTATTCTTGTTAACACAGTGGTAAACTGTGTTCTCCATCTTTATATCATGTCTGTATGTAAAGTTTTAACATTGCACAATTTTTTGATACATTAATAAACATTGGATCTTTTTAAAGACTAAAAACAAATGTACACTTTTTGAGCCTATAAAGCAGGGGTCTCAAACTCAAATTACTTGAGGGCCATATGACAAATTTTCATATCCCATGGGGGCCGCATGCAAACTTTCAAACTTAAAAACAATAAACTATATACAGTTGTAGTTGCTGCATGCTACCAGTCACTGCTTACTGCCAGATGCTTGGCAGTGTTTGCTCTGTGTTAGATGAGCCAAGTTTGCTCTAAGTGACAGGTGGGCTGAGAGTGACGGGTGGGCTGAGAGAGAGAGGTAGGAGGGAGGGCTGAGAGAGAGAGGTAGGAGGGAGGGCTGAGAGAGAGAGGTAGGAGGGAGGGCTGAGAGAGAGGGGGTTAAGAGAGTGGGGGCTGAGAGAGGGAGGGCTAAGAGAGGGTGGCTGATAGAGGCAGGTGGGCTGAGAGAGAATAGGGTGGGCTGAGAGAGAAGAGAGGGGGCTTAGAGAAAGGGGGGCTGAGAGAATAGGGAGGGCTAGGAGAGAAGGGAGGGGGCTTAGTTAGAGGGGGACTGAGAGAATAGGGAGGGCTGAGAGAGGGGGGATGGCTGAGAGAGATGGGTGGGCGAGAAAGGAGGGGGGCTTAGGGAGAGGGGGATGGCTAAGAGAGAAGGGAGGGGGGCTAATCGAGGGGGGAGGGCTGAGAGGGGGGCTGAGAGAGAGGAGAGGGGGCTTAGAGAGAGGGGGGCAAAGAAAGAAGGGAGGGGCTTAGAGAGAGGGGGGCTGAGAGAGGGGGAAGGGCTGAGAGAGAAGGGAGGGGGCTTGAAGAGAGGGGGGGGCTGAGGGAGAAGTGAGGTGGGCTTGGAGAGAGGGGGCTGAGAGAGGGGGAGCTCAGAGAGAAGGGAGGGGGCTGAAAGAGGGGGAGGGGGCTTAGAGAAGGGGAAGGGCTAAGAGAGAAGGGAGGAGGCTTGGAGAGAGGGGGGGCTGAGGGAGAAGTGAGGTGGGCTTGGAGAGAGGGGGCTGAGAGAGGGGGAGCTGAGAGAGAGGGGAGGGGGGAGTTGGGGGGAGATGAGAGACCCCTAGCCCTGTTCCTGCAGTCCCACCTCTGTCCCAGTCTCTGTCTGCAGGTGTGTATGATGATGAAAGACAGTACCTTCTATACCATGATGCCAGTCTCCTGCTTTGATCTGTCCAATTCCAGCGGCTCCCGCAGCAGCCTGCGCCTCCTGTCCTCTGTGACAGCTCTGTGCCCCCAGTGAGCCGTGAGCCTGTCCTCCAGCTTCAGACCTCACATCAGAGCTTGCAGAGGAACTTGAAGCATGGGGTACGCTGCGCCCGCTTGCCTCCTAGGGAAGGCGGGGTCAGGGGGCGAGGTCAAGGAGGAGGCGGTGCCAAGGTGGAGTTCTTCTCCCGAGTCCCGGGCTCTCAGGCTTATCTGCCCTCGGCCGGCCCCTCGCTGTTCACTGCCATGTAGCGATGGATGTCCGGCCGCCCACACCTCCCCAACTTCACACATCAGAGAGCGCCCTGCTCGGCGGGCCATTTATAACCAGTCCGCGGGCCGGTACTTTGAGACCACTGCTATAAAGTCCCATTTCTATTAGGGGGTATTTTGTTCTTCTATATTTCCAAGAGATGTGCCCATATCAAGTAGACTAATTAACCTCTAAGTTGGTGCTTTGCCAGGGGAAGACTTCCTCCCTGGTAAGGTTCAAATACTATACCACTAAGGGAGGCGTATGCTGCGTGCGTGGGTGTTAGCGGTACTGGCGCTAATCTGACGCTGCCTGGGGCGACGCATATCACCGCCGGGCGATCAGGGGGCTAAACCTTTATTCGGTAATAAACGGCGGGTGCCCTGACACTATAAAAAATAAACTAACTAACCAGCGTCACCCATAACAGTTATACGGTGATCAGTGGTGAAAGGGTTAACTAGGTCCCAAAAACGCAGTGTTAGTGGGATCAGCCCAGATACCTGCTAGCACCTGCGTTTTGCCCCTCGGCCCGGCCCAGCCCACTCAAGTGCAGTATCGATCGATCACTGTCACTTACAAAACACTAAACGCATAACTGCAGCGTTCGCAGAGTCAGGCCTGATCCCTGCGATCGCTAAAAGTTTTTTTGGTAGCGTTTTAGTGAACTGGCAAGCACCAGCGGCCTAGTACACCTCGGTCGTAGTCAAACCCGCACTGCAGTAACACTTGGTGACGTGGCGAGTCCCATAAGTGCAGTTCAAGCTGGCGAGGTGGCAAGCACAAGTAGTGTCCCGCTGCCACCAAGAAGAAGACAAACACAGGCCTGTCATGCCCATAGTGCCCTTCCTGCTGCATTCGCCAATCCTAATTGGGAACCCACCACTTCTGCAGCGCCCGTACTTCCCCCATCACATCCCCAACCAAATGCAGTCGGCTGCATGAGAGTCATTTTCTTTATGTCCTCCCGAGTACCCCTACCCAACGAACCCCCCCAAAAAAGATGATGTGTCTGCAGCAAGCGCGGATATAGGCGTGACGCCCGCTATTATTGTCCCTCCTGTCCTGATAATCCTGGTCTTTGCATTGGTGAATGTTTTGAACGCTAC